>NHNV01000001.1:1427619-1798027 GCA_002785995.1 Mycosphaerelloides madeirae | reverse complement strand
ATAAAGAGACGCTGCCGGATTGCTTGTTTAGCTTCTCTCTCGGTCTGGAATGTGACTAGCATTGAGCCGCCGTTCCGGTTTGCGCGTTTCTCTGCATTAGAGAGCCAAATGGGAGTCCTGGCAACCTCGAGTCCATTGTAGATCTCAATCTCCTGTTTGAGTAGTGCTGGTCCCTCTACATTGTTGAATTCGGCTGTAGGGACACCATGAATCGCAACTTTGAACAAGGTGCTGTCCTCAAGTATTCTATCAACGCCGATGTCTTGTAGTAGGTCTGGGTGCTTTGTAATGAAGTCTTTTGCTTGTTGAGATGCGCAAACAAGAAATAGGTTGTTCTTTGCTGATTTCTTTGCTACTATAGCTAGGACTCCAACAAACCCTTTTGTGCGTCCTTTTTGGTTGATTTCATTCCGGAGGGAGAGTGGATTGATGGCTGTCTCCTTGTCTTTCAAGGAGAGGACAAGAGTAGCATATGTAGGTTTTGGTGCCGACTTCTTTTAGACTGTTGTCCATTCGTTTTGAGGGGTGCTTGTTGGGTTGCCTCTTTGGACAGCGTCGGCATAGGAGGGTCTCTGTCTCCCTTGGTTGTTTGGCCGGCTTTGAGAGGGTTGTTGGGCTGCCTGCTTTGTAGCTTGCTCTAGGCTAGCAACCTTTGTTGCTAGAACTGCTGTAGTGGTTGTGCGCGCTTTTTGAAGTGTTCCTTCTTCTAGGAACTCTCTGAACACTTGAAGAAGGTCAAGGACTTGCGCTTGTTTCTTCTGGTCATGGGCAAGGAGCTGAGAGGCATTGATGAGTGACTGGCGTGCGTTGTTGATGTAGTCTTGGGCTTCGACGTCTTTGTTAGAGAGTATGCGCTTTGTGAGCTGAACTGGGGTTTCTGCGCTGAAGACATCTCTTCTTTTGCGAGATTGGATGGCATTTTGGAAGTATCCACGTGTTTGGCTTGGCAGTTCAATGGGATGTTGAGAGAGCAGGTCAGGTGAGGATGGGGGAGGGGGAGTTGGAGGAGAGAGTGTTGGAGGAGAGGGTGTTGGAGGAGCTGGCGTCTCCGTCTCCATATCCACTTCCATAGTGTTCCTTGGTCCTTGGTCCTTGGTCCTTGGAGAGTGTAGAAGTCCCCTTTCAAGTTTGCCTAGTGTAGTCAAGCCTCCTTTGATCTACTGTGTACTCACTCTCCTTTAAAGCTGAAGCTTATACTTAGAGGGTGAGCACACCTAAGTTTGCTCGAAGAAGCTTGCCGAGTATGCCAATTTTCTGCAGGTCCTCTTCAGGAGTTTACACTGCAGCTAAATGTATGCTCCTAATCACTTAGGTACAGCTCAGCAGGGACCGTGACCACAGGTACACTCTGTTCTGAAATCCAGGGTCCAGGAAATCCAGGAAATCCAGGGTCCAAAATCCAGGGTCCAAATCCAGGGTCCGGCTTCAGGGGGGAAGAACTTAAAAAAGACAGGATTTGCGGCACAGTTTGCGACACAGCGGCGCAAGGCGCGCAGCCGAGACTTGGGCGCCTGATTGTGCTGAATGAGGGCTGTCGATTGAGGTACTTTTGGTGTGATTCCGTCCAGAAATGAGCGAGATCTCAAATGGGTGTGTGATTAGCGTGTATTGTTAATATGGTCTTAGGCCTCAACGTCTTTATTTGAGAGAATGCGCTTTATAAGCTGAACTAGAGTTTCTGTACTAAAGACGTCTCTTCTCTTGCGCGATTAGACAGCGTTTTGGAAGTATCTACGTGTCTGATATGGCGGATGTTGTGAGAGTAGATCAGGTGAGGATAGAGGAGGAGGTGTTGGAGGAGCTGGAGGAGCTAGTGTCTGCATCTCTATTTCTGTTTCTATTAGGTTTATAGAGTGTAGAAGTCCCCTTTTAAGCTCGCCTAGTATAGTTAAGCCTCCTTTGAACTACTGTGTACTTGCTCTCCTTTAAAGCTAAGGCTTATACTCAGAGGGTAAGCACACCTGAGTTTGCTCTTAGAAGCTTGCTAGGTATGCCAATTTTCTACAGGTCCTCTTAAGGAGTTTATACTGTAGCTAACTGTATGCTCCTGATTACTTAGGTACAGCTCGGCAGGGACTATAGCCACAGGTACACTCTGTTATGTGTTAGGTGTTAGGCGTTAGGCGTTAGGTGTTCCCAATCGGGAAGTTTCCAAAATCCAGGGTCCAAATCCAGGGTCCAAATCCAGGGTCCGGCTTCAGGGTCCGGCTTCAGGGGTGAAGAACTTCAAACTGCAGGATTTGCAGCACAGATTGCAGCACAGCGGCGCAAGGCGCGCAGCTGAGACTCGGGCGCCTGAGTGTGCTGAGTGAGGGCTGTCGATTGAGGTGCTTTTTGTGTGATTCGGTCCAGAAATGAGCGAGATCTCTTGGGGGGCAGTTGTTACTGACTTCAACCGGTTTTAGTAGCAAGAAAGGGACAAGCTACAAGTTAAAGATAAGAGACATCTTACTAGCGCATACTATACACTCCTATTTGGACACGGATACCTCAAGTCCTACCTTTACCGACTCAGACTAGCAGACAGCGACAGATGCCAATGCGGACAGAAAGAGACACCCGAGCACCTCCTCTTCTAATGTAGAGAATACACCCACCTCCGGCCACAGCTCCTAGCAAGGCCTACATCCATTCAGGAAGCCTGTAGCTCTCTAGCAGGAAGAGAAGCAATCCTAGACTTTGTTAATAACACTGGTATTGCAACAAGGAAGTGGCACCTAGCAAGGGGAAGCTATGATACTACTAACACGGCGGCCTAAACAGCCAACTCGCACAAGTTTTTTTTCCTATATAGGGCGTTGATTTGGATTTGGATTTGGATTTGTTTTGATTTTACTTAGGCTGAGACCTACAGAGTCAACTAACAAAGAAGATAATGTCGGAAAAAAACAAAGAACTACGCCGGAAGGCCGTCTTACATAATCATAGACTCACATAGGACGTTAATGGAACTAACAAACAAACAAACAATCTCCTCGAAAGTCCTACCACGCTATCCTCGAATCAAAGCGCTTGTCCTCTTGGCCTTGATACTTGACGATTTGGAATGGTCAGACGCCCGTTGCTTTTTCGTATTCTCTTTGAGGTCTTTCTTGGTCTTGATCGCTAATCATACTAACCGCGTTGTCAACAGTCACCAATTCTTGGTGACACCATCTCCTACGACTATACTGCAGATGTTGTCTGACCTGAGCTCCGGTGTATTTTCACCGCGATAGGTATAGGGTGCGGGTCTGTATTTGCACTCCTTGATGACCGATCCGTCACACTGAATGTGGCGCTAGAAAAGACTGCCGTTGCTGTTGAGATTGCTCACGCTCTGCCGTTACCATTAGGCCTGGGCCAATTTGTCATATCGCAATTCATGTTTCCCATCATGAAATCCGTAGGCATATTAGCCCAATCCTCAAGACCAGTAAGTCCGCCTTCCGAGAAAGCATTGATATCACCAAGCATCTGCAACAGATTCGTGTCGACATTCATTTGATCCATGGTCCACATATTGACGTCCTGCGTCCCGGCATTCAGTATCGGATTGTTGTCCATGGGCATTGGCGGAAGGGCGGGCGCAAAAGATCTAACATTCGATGCAGGTGCGTTGTATGGGTACGGATTGGATACCGGCTTGAGCTCTTCCGTGTTCTCAGCAAACCTCACGTTCGGGTTTGCGGAATCGCTTCCAGGTGATGCCGCCGATCCTACGGTTTGTGGCGACGTTTCGGCACTGCTTGCCTGCTCCATGACTCTCGGTCCATCGAGCTCAATGATGCCTCCGGCTTGTTCAACATTCACCGGACCAGGGATGCTTCGTTGAAACCCCATCTTGGCATGTTCTTCCTGCTCGGACTGATCAATGATCTCCGGAGTAAGGCACCACTGCCTAAGTTTAAATAAAAGAGCCAAAAAGATCGACGGCACTCGAGATCTTTGCGGACCCACGATACTGCGGACGTGGAGAATGGCGCGGTCAAGGAAAGTTTCCGCTTTGATGCTGCTGCGATCGAGGACTTGCCCGATACGACTTCGAGGGTGCGCGGCGGACAGGGAGAGTTTTGCGAGGACGAAAGCTGCAAATGACACTCTCACATAGCTGAAGACAGGCAGAGAGCGCAAACTCTCCACGTCCATTGCGAAGAATGTGTTGAAGAGGCCGTGAGAGCTCGTAATGCTTTCCGCCACAGCCTCGGCCAGAATTTGAGTGGGTATCTCGTCTGCGCGTGAAAGTGGTATGATGCCACCCATTTGATAGGGGGCACGAAAGTCTTCCGGAGAGTGCTCCTAGAAAGGCACAGGTCAGTAAGTGTCTTAACAGATAGCCGCCTTCTCTCTCTTTCGGTGGCTTACGACATGCAGTGCGATCTCGTACAAGTAAAGGCGGACAGTATAGTACATGATCAGGAGAGAGCCAGTGCCGACTTCTTCCGGCAGGTTGGAGTACCAAGTCGAAAGCCGTAGTCCAAAATCCTTGAGCATTAGTTGCACCCTCAAGTCTGTGAGCGTAGCGATACCTCCAGGATCGTCATAGCAAAAGCCAATGCTGATCTCCTCGGCTATCATGATAAGTCGTACCCAGGCAACAAGAGTAGGGTCCGTTGGAATCGCATTGGGAGACGCCTCAAGGAAATCAACGGAATCGCGAATATAGCTCGACACTCGCAGCAGATTTGGCCTTCTCAAGCTCAATGACACTGCCGCACAGATTACGTAGCAAGCGAGGAACGTCCTCCTACTATCGATGTTCGCGGTGTCTGGGCTAGAATTCCTCGATCTCGACGACATACTGAGATCTGGGTTCCTTACGTCCTCGGCATGATGCATCTGGAGAGCGGGTACTTTCTGTTGCTGGAAGCGGCTGCGATGCATTGTGGGACGGGAGCCGATGCCTATATCCATGGCCATTGTAGCAGCCATGTGGATGTACTCATAATACTTCAGTTGTCCGAATTTTGCAGGTGCTTCGATGACAGCAATCAGCCTGTTGTCTCGAACATGTCACACAGAGTAGGTTCTTGTGAATGTACTCACGGTGATACCAGACGGCAGAAACCAACAGAGCTTGGACAAGCTCTAAACTTTTCTCTGATTGAATTAAGCTTCTGGTGGCATACGCCTGCAAGACCTCCTTGTCCAGAGCAGCGGAGAGATCGGAATTCTCTTTGCCGGCAGCAGCGGCGATGATAGCGAGGAAGAAGGCTGGCTTCGTCACACGCATCTCATCGGCCGTGATGGACGGTGGAATGGCGACCATAGGGTAGTGCATGAACAAGTCCCTTCTATAGGCTTCAAATAGATGTGTCGCCGTGGCCATACTCAGCATACCTCTATCAATGACATCGTTCGTAGGCTCGGGCGGTTTGTTGTCGAATTTGACAGGCCACAATGTCGGGCCGGGTTGCTGTATTGTCGACTGCTGGATAGCATGAACATCTTCATTCTGGTCCCAACTCGCCGCCTGATTCAATCGAGGGGCATTTTGAGACTGGTCCTTGTACCACAGCCCCAGCGGTCTTCCTCGTTGTTCGTCTGGCTTGCTTCGACTGGTCGTCCGCTCTTTTTCCGCCGCCTTGTCCTGTAGTGCAGCGCGCATGGCGCGCATCTCGCGCTCCAGCTCTGCCACGCGCGTGTCCGTTCTCTTTCGTTGCTTGCGCTTCTGCAGCGGGGTGAAGACGCATGTCCTCCCAGATCGAGCACATCGCTGGCACGCGGAGTCCGGGATTGATTCGTCGACAATGCAGCGAATCTTTTGCGAACGGCAAGATGCGCAGGCGCGATGTGCAGGGACTTCGGAGGTTGAAGCCATCGCCGTAGGAAAAAAAGGCTCCCTGAGCAGGTCGTATGTAGGTGCTCCTAAGGTATGTCCTCGAGGCGCGTCGGCCGGCGTCAAGGAGGCGGAAGAAGGGACGCTCGACGTCTGAACAGACACGGGATAGGATGACAACCAGAGACACAGCGAGACATGAAGCAACGGGAGTAACTTGCCGTTGTTACCAAGCATACGGTGTAGACCACGCGGCTATTGCTGAGCTGTGTCGAGAAAGTCAGAGCTCGGTATTTCATGCCCAAGTAGGGAAAGTGTGTCTCAGATATGGCAGCGACGACGATGTCACAAAACTCTCGATGCTGCCGACTGTTCTGCCGCCCTTCTCATCGACGCTGTCCGGTCTTGAGGCATCGGACATCACTCAGAGAGCGAAGGAAACACCCAATGCCCCAGACAGGCCCAAGGGTCGCAGTACCAACAGCCAGTACCAGAAATCCTATCAGACTATCCCAGATATGGTCACCAGAATACACGAGCCTATACCCGTTCAAGAAAATAGTACTGCTAAAGGAATACCACACTTCAGACTGTTTGATCGAAGGACGAATATATGACCATGTAGTACTCGTATCGTTCTCCCACTTCTTCCCCATCATCAGCAGTTTCATCAACACTTTCCTAAACAGCTTCATCTACAACTCCAGATCAGTACTCCCTAAATCAGACACACCCCACCAATTCAACTCTAACGATAACACCATGGCATCCTCGTCGACTCCGTACAACTACTCCTACCATGCCATTCCGTCCGCTTTCGCTCTCGGCCTCGTCCCACACAGCTACTACCTCGTGCGTCTCATGATTGCAACCAGAGGACGAAACTCACTCGCCATGCCTCGCACCAGTCTCGATACTTGGAAAGGCAAGCTGCCCGCCGAGCTCTGGAACCATCTCACAAGAGTGCGCGGAACTCACCTCAACTCGATGGAGGTATTTCCTCTCTTTGCAGTCGCAATGGTAAGCCCCATGTTCCCTTTCGCTTCAAGGCTCAGTCGCTGATGTGTTGTTCTAGGTTGCTGGGAACGTCGCCGGTCTTCCAGCAAGCGATATGAACAACGTGGCGATGAGCTTTTTCACAGCTCGTGTTGCGTACATGTTCTTATATGCCGCCGTAAAATCAGATCTCTTGGCTCCGGTGAATACTTTTCCTCCACCCACTTGCAATCATTCCGGAGCGCTGACAACAGTCTTCGTAGGCGAGAACGATAGCCTATGCTTGGAGCATCGGTATTCCCATCTTGGCTCTAGTCCGAGCCGGCAGATCTGCCGCTGGAGACATATAACATCCCGCAATGGCGCTTTTTGTCGTCTATCATATCCCTCGCAGCTCTCCAGCCCACAAGAAATATCGCTTTCTCGCAGCCAGTCTCTGCTCTTGAATCGTCAAACTGCTCAGGTCTTTCTCCCACTCTTCCTTTCCATTGATTACGACCTTGGCAATCTCGACTTCATGAGCACTAAACAACCACGAATGACAAGCAGCGGGTTGATTCTGCAATTCGATCATGAGCTTCGACAGTGTCTGTGCTTCTGCTTCTACGTCGATTCTGACCGTCTCACACACAGTCGCCAAAAGTCGTTTGATGAGCGTCAGACACTCCAGCGCGGCGCCGAACAGCTCCCTCCTCAGGCCAAGTTCCACCGGCGTTGGGAGGGCCAGAGAGCTGGCGACACAGTGCGCTTTGTATTCTTCGAGCCATCCAAGGAACTTGGCTTGCAAATCCCGGCAACGACTCTCAAGGCTCTCCAACACTGCATCGTTGAAGAGGTCATCGCCTAAGACAGCATCGTGTATATCACGCCACAGTCCGGGCAAGTAGAACATGAACAGTCGAGCGTTAATCGTAAGAGCACTCCGTTCCGTCAGGCGATCTGTTTCCATGATCAGGGTGGAATAGAGCTTCGTCCAGGCAGGTTCCGCCAGGTAACAATGCTCGTTGTTGAGCAGAGCATCAGTCAAGACAGGACCGACATGACCCGAAAAGAGGGCCTTTTCAAATTCCGACACAAAGCTGTCGGTTCCCCGATGTTTGACGAGATGAGTGGACCCCTTGAGGTGGTGGACATAAGCAGCTTTTCTTGTGGGATCGAGGAGCTCATGTAGCCCCAGGAGCTGGATGGCACCTAAGACGTCCGCGCTCTGACACAACTCTGGGCGTGAGATGGCGTCTTGCAGCGCACTGAGAGCTCTCGCATACAGCCGCAGCGCAACCTCCTGAGCGCCCGAAAATGGCATCAAGACGGCCGACACTTTCGCAAGCACGCAGTCCGTCGCGGCGGATAAGCAGTCGCTAGCAGCGTCATACATCTGCGGTACAAATTCCAGATAAGACCACTGCTTCGACTTCATGAGGCGCGACAAATTCATGCCGTTGTTAATAGATAGATGCGGGATTGCTGACGTTCCCACGTTCTTTTCCGATATCAAAAATTAGCCTCCGGTCCGAGAATGGTTTGTCTCGTAAAGCAAAGCTGCGTCCGAACAAAGTGGCAGCATCTCGGGAGTATTCATCTGGAAGACCACAACATACTCGGCTGAGGATTTGCAGTAGCGGAGATGGGACATGCTTGGCGTTATTTCCGAACGAATATCGTCGAGATGCAGCAACCTTGATCTGAAGCAGCCTGTGAGAAAGGATTAGTTCTTGTGCAGGTACTTACAAAATTGGTTAGCATCGATAGGTCTGTGATGTCGACACAAAATCGTGCCCGCACGCGCTCGTAGCCGGACTGATAATCAATCGTCATGGGTAAGATATACAACATTTCTGCCGCAGGCCGTTGGCTAACTAGCTCCCAACCCTCTAGGTCATCAGGCACGCTAATATCAGAAGCAGGATACCGAGTCTCCGGGGTCTCGACACTTGAATCGGATAGGGTACTGCTCGTGCAGAGCTCATATGGTGGTGAATCCTTGTGTCCAGTCATGTCTTCCATGGGAGGCTGACTCAAATTGGCTTTGCCATGGTTACCACGTCGCTTTCTTGCGAGACCAACATCTTTCATGGCCTGTTTTCGAATCAACGTGCGTAGCGTAGGGTCTGTGACAGTTCCAGTTTCGTTTGAGACGACTATTTCCCGCATTGCTTAGTCTGAAGGTCTTGAATGCGTCCTAGTAGAAGAGCTTACTGAAGGGGAAGCTGTTCCCTCCCTCGGCGGGAATTTTCGGTTTGCGTCTGGGCATGGCATCTGATTTCCGAAGAGAATGTCCACCCTGGTTCTTAGAGTTTTGAGGAAGTGTTTTCCAAACCTGCAGACGACGGTAGTAGCTGAGTGTGATCAGGTAATAATGCCACCGGAGACTTTTCGAAGGAGCCTTCGCTTGCTACCAACGCCTGGATGCGGAAATGATAGACGAGGTTCAGCCGCTGACGAAACGTAAGCAGTACCAGATACGGAATAGTCAGCGTTAGTGTGATCCTTTCCACATGCCCCCAGGCTTTAGGAGTATTAGCCAGGCTCACAACGAGGCGATAGCAACCATGTTGTTTGCGAATCAGGATTCGCATTGGTGAAATTCTGAGACGACTCGAGGATGCGCAAGACAATTGAAACATTTTGAAAGTGTATCCGTTCCGCAGGTTCAGCTTTAAGTAATCTCTGCACAGGATGAGATGAATGGGAACAGTAAAGATCCTTCTCGCCGAACAATAACGGTGGCCAGGCACTTGGAGCACTGTTGCTAGTCGAGGATCAACATATGCAGCAAAGCAGATGGAATAAGCGAGATCTTAGAACGATTCAGCTATGGATATCTTTAGCAGCATCTCCGAACGATCAAGAAGCTGAAATATGTGTTGTTTGATGTCGTCTCTCAATACGCAGAGTTCACATCCAAGGCCTTTTGCTGCGCCGCGCCGTCGCGAAGGAGGCCGATGTCCATCACAAGAGCGCCGTTCTGAGCCACTTGCACGTCGCCTGTGCCTGCAGCCTGGATACTCTCTAGCCACGCGGCCTCCTCAGCATCAATATCGGCCTCACTGTCTACTCGGCCAGCATTGCCCGGGTGAACGTAATTGGAGGTAGCCAAGTTGTCGTTCAAGTCGACATGGCTGGGGTGCAGGACATCAATCATGTGACTGTGCGCGAAGGTCAGCCGACGACAAGACTCGCTCGGCCGTAGTGCATACTCTGTCGCGTGCGAAGTGATATGTTCAAGCGCCTCGCGCTCTCTTCTTAAATCCTCCTCATCGGGCTGTACGAAGTCTCTGCGGTCGGGAAGGGTGCCGTATGTGAGCTGCTCGGCGTCAAGAATGCGATCGAGGTCACCCTGCGACACCCAATGTCAGTATTGGCGGATGTTCAAAGGGCAGAGGAGGAGAGGAAGCTGCAGGAGAGACTGACGTCCTGCAAGGAATGCCGGTTTAGGCCAAGACAAGATGCGCAGACTCCCATCCCATGCGGCAAGAATGTGAACCTTCGCCGCGCATGACACCGCCGGCCACTTTGTCTGAATCTGCGTACGAGAGAATGTCAGAGTGGTTTGTAGAGAGAAGGTCGAGCCTGTTCAATAATGTGTCAATCTCGCTGCACAAGCGGCAGGACCCTTGGACCCACTTTCATTCTTTCACGCCGCACTCTGGACCTCACCTCCTTGACTCGGCCATGAACTAGACACCCGCACGCAATCGTCTTTGCCTACTCTTGCGTATCCATCGCTCATCTCCTATGTCCATGCCGACAATATGGCAGCCGCCGGCTCGCGGCGCGATGCCCTAATATTTCTCCCAGGAAACAGGAGAGCCGTCTTCTCCTCTCCCTCTCCCCTCGGACATCCTCCATTTTAGCACGCAGTCCTGGCATTTAGTCGCCGTAAAACCCATTGCCAGCGATGCATATACGTTCATGCCATGGAAAACTCCCACCGTCATACTGGAAGCTGTCAGACGAGGGTGGCAAAGCTGCCGAAAACGCGTCGCGTTCTATAACATTCCTCTGCGCAACCACTCCGACGCCTCCTTTAGACCACAGAATGATGTCCCAGCACGGCTCTTACTGTATCCCCTCGCCAAATGGATGAAAGCCGCAAGAGATTGGCGGACTTGATCGCTAATTTGCATGCCTTCCAGTCTCTCGGAATGGAGCACCCGCAACACCCTGCGAATACCTTGAAATCCTATACCATACACCACACTATGGAGGGCTGGATGTCCGCAAAGGTGCAAGGTTGGCAGAGTCATTCGAACCACTGCTGCATGCCTTACGCTACCACTACCCGATACGTGAACACCCCTACCAGGATTGATACCACCAGCCTCTACAAGGCAAGAACGCACCTTGGAACAGGGTGGCCGATTTTCTGGAGGCTGACCTGCCATGTGCTCGACGTTCACTTTGATATAAAGCGTTTCTACACTGCTCTCTACATCTAACCTGCAGACACTCTCCCAACACCAGCAAATACCCGCCACTCGTTAACGGCTGTATCCATCTGAAGCGCCTGCTCGTCGTTCGTTAGCGGCAGCACTACTCAGCATGCGCTCTTTCTATGCGATGGCCCTGGGCCTCACCCTCGTTGACATATCAGCCGCCCGAGTCACCAATGGGCCGTCAGACGTCCAGCATAGAGATACCACTGGAGACGCCCTGGTCAGCTGGTTTATCCGATTCTTTCGCAGAGATATTGATGAGCGCGCCACGCTGGACACCTGTTTCATCGATGCATACTACACCTTCGCAATGGATCAGGTTGTGGGCAAGAGCATGTGTCAGGCTCTCATGAAATACCCCAACCAAACAGATGTCATAGACCATACTCCTGTCAGGTAATTTGGCCATCATCGCACATCGCTCGAACAGACCTAACAATGCTCAACAGCATTGATACCAATACCATCTCGACCCGCATCTCGACCACCGTCACCACCATACGCTCCAATCCGGTTGTCACTGTAACGGCGACGCATCAAGCCATTGGAAAGCGAGATGTGGATGACCCTAAGATCACTATCTCTCCCCGAAGCCATGATGCTATTGCTAATGCCTTTGATGGGTTTCGAAGGCAGGCCGCCGCAAATTCGAGCTCTGTACCAGGGGACTCGGAAATTTCGGTGGCTTTCTCGAGCGCATGTGGCTGCCAGACGTACGAGGGGTCCACCGTGACATCGACCTATACCGATGCTCCCTCAATCGTGACTCAAAACGCTATCTACGTTAGCACCACGACTTTGTCGACTGTTCGGACTGCTGCTCCGAGTACGACCACGGTCACTCCCTTTGTGTCGAGTTCACCGGCACCCCTATCCGCCGAAAGCTGTACTGCATCTGCCACCTCGAGCAGCGCTGCTCCGGCACTTCCAACTGGTCCAGCATTCACATGTCCAGAGGATAGCAATACCATTGTGAATCAGATGGTCGGCACGATAAGATACGATTATCGCATTCTCTGTGACACCGGTTTATCCGATGCAGACGTTTACACCTTCTCATATGCCACCTTCGGAGAGTGTGCGGCTGCCTGCTCCAGCACTAACACGAAAATGAATGAAGCCGTATGCAAAGGTGTGGCCTACTACGAGACCGGAGGCGTCAACGGTAACAACTGTTTCCTCAAAGGCCTTACAGAAAGCCCTCATCCTGTTTCTGGTATCGACAGTGCACTACTGGAAAGAATTGCGGTAGGTCTCTCGACCGAAAAACCCGCTGGTCCCGCTAAAGAATAAGCACCATTTTCAGATTTGGCGACGCAGGATTCATCGGAGCTCAGCTCACAAATCTCGACTGCAATGGCCAACAGTTCGACCGCGATCCTCACAACAACGCCAGCAGGTTCAGGAAACATTCCTCGAAGCAGTATATTCGCCAATGCCGGAGGCGTCATCACGTCATACTCAACAACCGTCGTGGATGGATCTACTGTCTCGACTGGAACAGCTTTCTCGACCTACGTCAGCACCAATGGATCCTGGTACTACACCTATTACACGGCATGGTCCGCGCAATGGTCATCAGCTACGACGGTCTACGCAGCTTCGGAGACTGGCTTGGCTATCAGCAACAGCACGGAATCTTCTACAAACTCAGAAGCAAACGGAGGCAATAGCGATTACTCCACGATCACTACTACCAACACCACACAATACCTGTCTGGTGGCGGAGTTTCGGTTACGCAGGTCATCAGCAACGTCACATACAACTCCGCTGGCTCACAGATTGCGTACACCGCGGTCACAAGCTACTACAGCTACTCCACTGGAGGAGCTGTCGGTGGCAGCGATGGTGGTATTGGAGGCTCCAGTCCTGGTGTCATCACTTCGAGCCCCTCAGTGAATGCATGGTCCACATATACTATACTCTCCAACGGCGGGAGCGCAGGGGGAGCGCTTGGCGGGGGAACTTCTGGTGCACAGGCGACACCCGCGCCATCGCTCTCGCCTTCTGTCATTGTCAACACCTACAGCACGGCTTTTAGCACCAGATACGTGGTCTCTGGCGGCGGAAGCGAAAATAGCGGAGGCAACGGTGGACAAGGTGGAGGTGCTTTCACACCAGTCTCGTCTACCGTCAGTTCTGGAGCAACCAGCGGCGCAACAGGTGGCTTTGGATCTGGTGCCTTCACACCCATCCGGTCTACCGTCAACTCTGGAGCCATTAGTGGCGCAGTTGGCGGGCTTGGATCTGATACTTTAACTCCGATCTCGTCGGCAGTCGTCTCGACCGTAATCGGTGGCGCAACGGGCGGGTTCGGATCTGGTGCCTTGATACCCATCTCCTCCACAGTCGTCTCAACCGCGATCAGCAGCGAGACTGGCGGCTTTGGATCTGGCGCCTTCACACCCATCTCCTCGACTATTGTACTAACCGCAATCAGCGGATTAACAGGCGGCGCTGGGTCTGGTTCGCTCCCGTCCACTATACCGCTATTCTCGAACACCGGCGCAAATCGCTCTCGAGGACCATTATTTCCCATTTCGTCGACTTCCGGCGTCACAGGTATTAGCGGAGCCAGCTCGACATTTGCGCTTGGCACAGATGTTCATCTCAGCTCTGTTGAAACGCCATCATCAGGCGCTCGTTTCTCACCGATTTCATCAACTGCCGTCGTTGGCAGCACTGCGGGTTTCAGCTTGACAGCTGGTTCAGGTGGCTACCAAGTTATCTCCAGTCCACTCACTACGCCTCTGCCAACAGGCGCAATCCCATCTTCGGGCTCTTCGTTCTTACCAATCTCATCTACAATTTCCATCGCCAGTACAGGCGGGTCTGGTGAATCTTCGGCTTCGGGCGGCTTGCCATCGACAGTTTCTCCTTTCACAAACTCCGAGCTGCCACGATCTGGTTCGGAGTCCAGCAGTCTGCCACTGGGCACAGGTTCTCTTCCCGTCTCACAGTCGACGACTTCGCTAACATTCCCACAATTCAGTGGCTCACGCTACTATGGCCCGATTATCCCAGTAACTGGTACAACTCCTCTGGGCGTCACCTCACCCGTGGGCACCGCAGCGACGTCCACCCCAAGTCCATTCACAAACAGTAACGGCAACCGTTCAGGTGGACCGCCCTCTTATCCCACCATCTTCCCAACCGGCACAGCGCCTCCATATGTACCCAGCGCATCGCCTTTCACCAACAGCGGACTGCCGCGATCAGGCACATTGCCATCCTCGGGCACTCTTCTCTATACGGGACCAGACTATCCTCCTGGGACTGCTCCTTTCCCAACAGGACCCACCGCTACAATTGGGATGGGTCCTCTCTATACGGGTCCAGGTTTTCCTCTGGGCACTGCTCCTGTGTCTGCACCGACTGCGTCGCCTTTCACCAACAGCGGGTTGCCAAGGTCGAGTACTTTGTCACCCTCGGGCACCCCTCCTCTTTACACAGGGCCTGGCTACCCTCCTGGGACTGCTCTTTTCATAACAGAGCCCACCGCTACTATTGGCACGCGCCCTCCTCTCTCCACAGGATCAGGCTACCCCACTGGCACCGCGCCCTTCGTAACAGGGCCTACAGCGCCAATGGGCACAGCTCCAAGCAGCACAGCCCCCTTCGCCAACTCCGAGCTGCCACGCTCTGGATCTCCCATCTCATCTTCCTTCCCAGCGCCCACTGCACCCAGTGGTACTGGCCCTTCAGCGGGAACTCCTCCCTTACCTACGGGATTCCCGCCTTATCCCACCGCCCCGGCCAGTTGCGTAACAAACTTCCTCGGGACAACAACGATATTCACGACAGTCACGCAGTTTGGCTGCTATTCCAATTGTCCACTAGCACCAAATGGATACGGCAGTTCTCCAAACACTTTCGGACCACTTGTCGCAGGCGGAGGTGCAGGATACTGAGATTGAGTAGAGCGTATATTTGATCGATACGACGTAATGGAATATGAACAGGAGTTTGGGCAAGGATTTGTGCAGGCAGGTGTTGGAAGGACATTGAAGGGAAATATATGGTCAGATAGAAGAAACTGTTACAGCTTTCGCTCTCATTATCGCATTCTGGAATTTTCTGATCCTGGTTGTTTCATCGTCTTTGGCTGTACTAATACTCCATAGCATCTTCAAAAAGGTGTGTTAATTGCTCTCTTTCCGCCTCGCTCCCACTCGCTTCAAGATTTGGCGCAAGCATCAGGACACGAGCCTGTGGGAGCGTGCCCTCGACCAGAGTCTCAATATGCTCGTTCTTAAATCCCAATGCCTTGAGACCTCTCGGCTGATCACCCAGCTTGACCAGGAAATCTGCCAGGGCCTCAGACAGTACCTCGCCGGCATTTTCCTTCTTCACATTGGAGGTATCGACGCCGAAGCACTCGGCAGCGGCCAAATGGCGCTCAGGGTTCGAGGCACCCGTGAACTTGAAGACTGCCGGCGCAGTGACGGCCACGGAGACACCGTGCGGAATGATAGGAGAAGTGACCTCGTATCCAGGGTGTTGGTAGCCTGGGTTCTGACCAGAGATCGGATAGGACATTCCGTGGCAGAGATGGACACCTGCGTTACCGAAACCTACACCTGCGAGTGTGGCGGCGAGGAGCATCTTCGATTGGGCCTCCCAATCATCAGGGTCTTTGACAGCGCGGGGTAGGTATTTGACGGTGTCGCGGAGGGCTTGCAGTGAGAAAATGTCGGAGATGGGGTTGGAACCCTGGTATGCAGGCCGCTGGATGGGGTTTTGGGGACGGGGAACCCGCTCGTAGTAGGGGATTGCAGTCCAGGATTCGATGCTGTGGCAGAGGACGTCGAGGCCGGATGAAGCGTGAACGGCGGAGGGCATGGTGCGGGTGTTGATTGGGTCACAAATTCCAAGAGTGGGTTTGAGGTTGCGGTGGGCGATTCCTGTTTTGGCCTTTTTGGAGACGAGGTCGAAGATGGCGGTTCCAGTAGTCTCCGAGCCAGTACCTGCTGTGGTGGGGACGGCCACGAGGGGTTTCAATTTGCCTGGGATGGGAATGCCTTTACCAAGGGGAGCGTTGACGAAATCGAGAAAGTCTGCATCGGGAAAGGAAGTGTAGAGATTCATGAGCTTGGCGGTGTCGATGACACTACCGCCTCCGACTGCGAGAAAGGCGTCCGGTTGGTACGGTTTGGCAAAGTCGATGGCCTCTCGTATTCTAGAGGGCATCAACATGTACTTCCGATATACTGGAAGAAAGGGAAACTCACGAGTGGTCCTTGGGCTCCACTCTGACCTTGTTGAAGACCTGATACTGAATGCCTTCCCTTTCGAGACCCTCAACCACCTGCTTCATAGCGTCCAGTTTCTCGACGGTCATATCGGTAACGACCATGACCTTCTTGGCGCCCAAATTGGTGAAGTCCATGCCGACTTCCTTGGTGCAACCGGGACCGAAGCGTATGCTCGAAGCGGCCATCTCGAAGGCATACTCTTTCTGCCGACTCAAGTCCACGGGTATGGCCAAAGAGCGTACACGTCCGGCATATGGGTTGAGGCGATGGTGAGCATGGTCGTGGGCTCCTGGATTGGCATGGCATGGGCAGGAGCTGCTTCCGGAGTTGATGGCGCGGAGCAGGCTCACGGCTCGCTGGGCCCTGGTGGGAGCTAGCTTGATGATGGCCATTATGGTGGTGGATGGTATTGTTGGGTGGGGTCTCTTGAAGTGAAGTCACGCGAAGGAGACAACGACATCGCTTTGGCAGCTCCACTTATCCCGCTACCGCTCGTTGGCGTGTCTACAACTATCCCTGGTCGGCTATTGGCCCCGCATTCACTCGAGTGTGCGGGGGGCCTAGCTGCCACTCGAACCTCACCTGCTTCCTCTTCCTCGTTCTCTCTCCCCAGAACAATGACATGAGCCGTACAACGGCTTACAACGAGAGGCTGGTATGGGATGTCGCCAGGTACATGTAGCGGTCTGGAGTACGCAATACACGCAAGTGAATACTGGCTGGATGCTCTTGTCGCCTTCCGGAGTACGCAATACACGCAAGTGAATACTGGCTGGCTACTCTTGTCGCCTTCCGAATGCTCCTTCCAATCCGCTTCCATCCGCGGTTTCCTCTCCGTTGGCTCTTTCCTGCAGTCAACATGATGTGCGCAGACTAAGCGAGACGACTCTCGCTGCGTCTCGTTTTCCCTTCCTCAAACTCTCAATCTTGCTGCAATTCCACTCCCACCATCGTCGCTCATCTCCTTCTGCTCTTTCGCATCATCAAACGCCTCGCCGACGTCTTTTCCGTTGCGATGCATCTAGTCCCCTTCGTCTCGCTCTTTGCATTCACCATCAGTACCATCGCACAATACGCCCTGCAGAGCAACTTTACCGGCGCGACCTTCTTTGGAAACTTCAATTTCAGTACGCTCTGGGATCATTCGTTCGGATACGTCAGCTATGTCGACCAGCCGACCGCCGCAGCTATGCATCTCTTCAACGCTTCCGACGATGGACCTGCTTTGTTCGGTGTAGATTCCACACAGACCCTTGACCCTAGTGCGAATCTCGGTCGAGCAAGCCTCCGACTTGTCACCTATCAGACTTGGCAACATGGTTTATTTGTCGTCGATCTGGCTCACATGCCCGACACAATCTGTGGCCTCTGGCCTGCTATGTGGATGGTTGGCAACGGAGCCGACTCATGGCCTGCAAGTGGTATTCAATCCGACTTGATTTTGCTTCGATCGATTGTATTGACGTCTCTTAGGAGAGATTGACGTGATTGAATACCTAAATCTCCGAGAAAACAATTCCATGGGTCTCCACACACTTCCTGGCTGTACAGTTGCTGGGGCGAATCAGAGAGGTACACCGCAATTCTCCGACTCTTGTTATCTCAAAGCTAAGTATGACAACAGGAGTGCTTCTAACAAACGACTGTGGTGTGAGTATCATGTCCAAGATCTCATCAACGCTTACTGATCGCTTTCCAGGCCGCAGATGGATTTGCCGGCTGTTTGATGTCCCCAGGCTCTGTGGACAACGTCGGCACAGCTTTCAACCAAAACGGCGGAGGTGTCTACGCAATGGAATGGGATTCAGTCTTCATTCGAATCTGGTTCTTTCCACGAGGTGCCATTCCCACCGACATCACCAGCGCTCAACCTGACCCGTCCAAATGGCGTCTTCCAGATGGCAACTGGGAAGGAGGCTGCAACATCGACTCCTTCTTTTCCAACATGTCGCTGGTATTCAACACGGATTTCTGCGGCAGCTGGGCAGGTCCAACATTTGTTCAAGACGACTGTCCCGCTCTTGATCCCACCAACGCTTGGAGCAGTTGCAATGAATATGTAGCTCTCAATCCAGGCGCCTTCACTAATGCATACTGGGCTGTGAACTTCCTCGAAGTATACCAGAATCAGGTAAGTCTGTCAACGAACGGCGTCGACGAAAGGCTAACTGTTCATGCAGCCTGGTACACCACCTCCCCCGTCCAGTATCCTCTCTTCGGTCATACCAGCAGCCAACACCTCAGCCGTCAGCAGTGGGGCCCCAGAAGGGGCCACAACATCCTCCTCAAGCCCGCCTCCACCTCCCGCAACCAGCTCGACCACCTCGACCAGCTCGATCAGTTCGACTAGCTCGACCATTACGTCCGTCGCAGTATCAACCTCAACTCCATGGCCGTCCTCATCATCTGCAGATACGACTGACGTCCTCACGACTACCATCGTCGTCACAACTGTCGTCACGGTAACTCCAGCCGGCCGTTACAAGTCGCTCAAAACCATTGAGACGACGATAGCAGCACCAATTGCTGCAGCTACAGGTATGAGTGGTGGCGAGCCTTGAAAGGAACTTTCCCGGACACGAAAATTGGAAGAAGTGAGTGCCAGTGTTAACGTGTAATGTGCGACTAAAACCAAGACACATCAGCCGAAACAAAAAAGGGAGATTGAGACGCTTTCATTCACTTTCATTGATGAGTAAACGATCGTTCCATTCCACATCCTCATCTCCGTCCAAGCGTTGGACCTATACCATAATAATCTCCATAAATAAATAATGTCGGCCATTAGTCCCATGCGCGCGCCGCCCCAAACCAAAAATGGGGCATTCTGACCTCGTTAGAAGCAACGACTCCTTTCTCGCCTCCCGAAGGAAGCGAAACTCCCTGCTATGCATTTCATGATTCTCCGGAGGGTCTACTTCTCCCTCTGAGATCCAGTTTCATTTGCTCGTTCGGTGGTGCTAAAAGACAAACGTGATTGTAGTTGCGCTGCTGCCGTGGCTGTAGGCAGGACTTGCAGAGTTTAGGAAAGATGGAAAGCGCCTTGGCCTTCTCTGAATGCTGTGGTGAGCTTCTCTCGAAGCACCTGCAGTGAGGTGTAGTCCGGCATCTTGAGGTAGTTGACACACGTCATGACGCTGGGAAGGTAGTCGTCTGATGTGTATGGTGGCTCACTCGGCTTGCAGACGACGGTAAACATTGGCGTGAGTGACTTGAAGCCTAGGGGAGGATATGTCAGTACAAAATCGAACCTGCTTGGAAAGGGAGGCGGAGTGACACTTACCTCCGATCGGCAGCTTCGGGCTTCCCGTCACGAACTGCAAGAAGTCTCGCTTGGATTGTGGCGACAACTCCGACATGACCTGCAGCAGGTTGCGCACGCTCTTACTGTCGAGATTGTAACCGTGGTCTGCCTTGATGGAATCCATGAGCGTCTCGAGCGACCAGTCCTCTTCAACGCGGCCGAACAGCATCACGAGCTCATCGGGAGTGAAGGCGCGAAGAGCTGAGTAGGGGAAGACCAACGAGAAACCTTCGCGAAAAGCATCCACTTGTCGCTGGACCCCACTACCCAGAGTGAAGTCGATGACCTTCTTGACATAAAGCCCGACGTTGTCTATTGTGACGCTGATGTTGGCTCCATTTGGCTCAAGCTCGATGTGAGGATAACCCGGAAGTGTGAAATCAATGCCAAGATCGTCGATGCGCGAATCGTTGATTCGAATCTCTTCGATCTTCTGCAACTTCTCGGCTGGAGAGAGCGAGGGATCATCGTCGACGCGCTGCTTCGCACTTGCATACTTCCGCAACATCTTGAGTGATCGGGCAAGGTCTTGATCGACCGTAGCGACCGCACCTAGTGAGGGTGTCACGGTTGCCGAGCCGTCGCCGATGCGGAAGAAGGTTGGGTTAAAAGAGACGTCGATGATGCGAGAGTCGAGCATGGAACGAGCCACGAACTTGCCCAGCATCTTGAAAAGATGCAGGACACGTTGGCCATTATCGTTGCGGGTCATCTCTTCGCTCATGGGCGCTGGGAAGAGTCCACGCTTGCCGAAAGCGAAATCGTCGCTCCCGAAGGACTCATTCTCACGCCACAACTTGGTCTTCTTCTTGGAGAACTCTTTGGATACAGTTGAGTAGAACTCGAGAGTGGGGCCGAGTCCGGTACCAACCTCCTCAAAGTATTCCACCTCTAAGACGCTGCTAGAAGATCCGTAGAGCTCCATGACCTTGATGGCGGATTCCAGAATGCGACTGCGGGAGATGCGAACTTTCTGTCGCTGAATGCGCCCCAAGAACGGACGCTCGTCTCGGTGGCGGCTTCGCGCGTCGCTCTCTTGCCCACTCTGCCAACGTGTCATAAGCCGAGAGTAGCCAAAAGAAGTCGATTGTATGAAAAGATGGCGTGTCTCGAATGGGAATAGGAAGGGGTACAGACGAGCCAGATCTTCACTCCAGCTCGGCAAACATTGACTGGCCACAATGAGTGGCTCCTCCAGCTGTCGATTCAGCTTCGCAGTGAGTTTGGTGTTGACGAACTGCGACGCTGGTTCTGCATTGAGCTTTGCGGTGCTTGTGCCGGTGTGCTCCGCCAAAACGTCATCGATGTTAGAATTCATGTCGTGCAGGATGCTCATGAGACGAAGGATGTTGGATGTCACAGGATTCTTGTCAAGGGATGGTGGCAGCCCGTTCAAGTTGTCTGTAGCAGGAGGTGGAGTCGACGTGTTGCGCTGGGCAGGATGCGATCCTTGGACACGCTCGAATGTGATTGTGTGCGTCGCAGACCAGATGTTACGCCCAGAAATCTCGTCGCCTTGGCCCATCTTGAAGTGGCAAGCACGATAAATCGTCGTGTCGCTGGAAATTGGTTGGCCGTCGACGTTGAACTCGATATGCCAGTCTTGCGGGGCCTGCTGGATGGCTGACGCATATGACATAGGACGTGTTGACGAGGTTGGCGTAGCTAGAAGCTCGCGGGCAGCTGCGAGTCTCGACGAAGCCGACACACGATCTTTGTTGGTTGTTGGAGTGGGGACACCTTGAGATGGAGTTGCAACGCGATCACCGTTGTCAGTTCGAGCTGTAAGCTTTCCTGTAACAGGCGCTTCGATGTTGACAGCGGACGGGTCAGCGACATCTCG
This sequence comes from Mycosphaerelloides madeirae, assembly GCA_002785995.1. Lineage (NCBI taxonomy): Eukaryota > Fungi > Ascomycota > Dothideomycetes > Mycosphaerellales > Mycosphaerellaceae > Mycosphaerelloides > Mycosphaerelloides madeirae. The sequence continues at coordinate 1,776,434 of NHNV01000001.1, read as the reverse complement.
CTCCAAAGCGCCCTCTTCAAGATCGTCCACAAGTGCGTCCAGATCAGCATCCACATCGTCGTCATCGTCTTCTGAAATGTGCGCCTCATCTGCGCACTCCAGAGCTTCTTGTAGATCCTTATCCTGCGAAGACGATTCTGCTTCTTCGGGCGGAGGCGGAGGAGCTGTCGCGGAAGGCTGAGCAGAGTGGCGACGCGCAGAGCGACGGAGTGTGCGGCTGGAGGACTCTTCAGCCTTAGTAATCTCGGTGTCAGCACTCGAAGGCTCTGATTTCGTCGACTTGCTCCGTGGCGGCTTCTTGCCACTGCTCCGAGACGGCAGCGAGCTACCCAGAGGGTGCTGCGAGGGTATCGAGGGCGGAGCTGGAATACCTCTGCCTCCGCGACCAGCCATTGCTGCAGCATACTCTGCCATGGCGGAAGTGATGCCCTCGCGGCGTGCGCCGCGTGGACGCTCAGATAAACTGATGCGTGGGCGTAGGTAATCATCCAGAGCCTTGAAAGTGGCAATTGCATGAATCGACACCATGATGTTGCGGTAAGGTTTGGGGATGCCTGACTCTTCGTCGGCAACGAGCTTCAGACGAAGCTGTTTCGCAAGCATGGAAGCAGCGCTGCCACGATTGCTTTCAAAAGCGTTATGATGCACGGTGATCACCTCGAAATGCTCAGCGCGGCTCAAGAGCTCCTGCAGCTTGTAGATGAGGATGCTGAAAGCGGTCGAAGGAGACGCGGCGTCACCAGTGGCGAGCTTCGCATTGTTTGCTGTGCCCATAAAGACCTCCAGAAAGTCGGATTTGGCGTTGATACCGACCTCTTCGTCTTCTGTGTTGAATACATCGAGTAGGACCTCCACGATTCCAGAAGTCATCAACTCGTAGCTAGTGATACTTTGCAGGGCGTCCCCGTCAAAGTATTTGGCCAACCGCTGGAACAGCGCCATGCCATTCTGGCTACTAGCTGGACCATAGCAAGCCTTCAGCTTCTCAGCCAGAGATTTGATTCCTTCGAGTGCTTCGGTAGCTTGGTTACGCATCTGCTCGTGGCCACCGTCTCCATGAGCATCGATGAATTTCTTGGCACGGCTGGTGACAATGTCTTGAACGTCCAGGGCTCGACGCGCTGGCCTCGACGAAATCATGCCCGAGTCTTCGAGTTGTTGACGGCGCTGTTCGATTTCATCGTCTTCATCCTCATCATCTTCGTCCTGTTCGCCATCGTTCCCATCGTTTTCATTGTCATCTCCACCATCACCGCCTTCTTCGTCTTCGTCATCATCGCGCTCTTCGACATCGACCTCGATTGGATCGCCGTCTTCGTCGGGATCCAGATCATCATCGTCGTCTTGCTCGTCGATTTCCGGTGGGGGTGGCGCTTCAGTCTTGATGACAACTGCCGGTTCGGTGTCTGGCTTGACGGGTCGCTCGGCCAGCTTCTGGATCTCTGCCATGACTCCCTCGCGGTAGAACTGCGGCCGATAGAGTGACTCCATGCGTTTCAAGAGGAGCTCTGCAGCCTGCAAGGCAAAGGTGACTAGCATTGGGTTTTCCTGTTGGGAGAAGATCGAGGCGAGGTGAGACGCATATGTGACGCCGCGAAGAGACTGCTCTAGGATCTCGGTGTCCAAGTTGCTGAGCATCTTGAGCTGCGCCGTAAGAACCTTCTGACGGACGCTCAGATTTACGGTGCTCGTGTAGGCATGCATGAGGGTTGGGAAAAGAATGACAGCAAATCGCTTGACCTCTTCTGGGCACTCGCGGAGCAGCTCGATGCGCTTATCGTTAGATGTAGTCTTCGAGCGTGTGGACATTGACACGGCTTCTGGGCCAGTGTATCCGGCATCTTGTAGATCATCAAGAAACGTCAGACTGTCTTGAGACACAGTAGGAAGCAGCTCGCAGATCACGTTCAAAGTCTCGTAGATCTGCTCGCGGGGCGTACGAATAATAGATTGCATGATGATGTTCTTGTCAATCCTCGAGGCAACGTTTTCGGTACCGGAAGGTGGCGAGACGCCAGTGAGGATCTGGTACAGAGTGTCGACCACATTCATCTTTAATAGCTCCGCAGAGAGCCGCGGGCTTGCACGAGCGGTGATAGAAAGGACGCGCAGAAATTGTGTGTGGATGCTGGGCCCGATCATGTTGGTAGAGCCAGGAAGCAGCAGACGCAGAATCGCTTTGAGGAGCTCTGGGCTGACCAGTTCCTCCAGCTTGCTTTCGTGATACTTGAAGCTGTCGATGACTCTCGAGACACAAAGCGAAGCCTGCTCAACGACACGTTGATCGCTGCTCGAGAGAGTATTGAGCAGGATTGGCATGACGTCTCGCACAGTCGGAAACGATTCTTCGGGGATGTTGCGACAGCAGTTGGCAGCGGTAGTCACAGCCGTTCGCTGAGTGCCGGTTGCGAAGAAGTCCAGGTATGTCAAGCATGCGGTCAATCCACCTTCGCGCACGATAGACGAAGGGAACTCGACAGAGATCTTCTCGAGCGTACTGAGAGCCTGCTCCGCCAGGTCGATGTAGTGGATTTCCAACAGCTTCTGGCAAAGGATTGGAACGGCGCCGCCATACACAACACTCGCCGTAGACGCTGGCATAGCCTCCATCATGTTCGCAATGCAGCGGCAAGCCAAGAGCATAATCTCGGGATTCTCCTCTCCAGTGAACTCATTTGGCTGCATGAGAACAACGAGCTCCTTAACATACTGATCTGGGGCGAAATGACCAGCCAAGTTGTCCTCGTTCGAAACCAGTAACAGCTCAGAGAGTTCCTGCAGAGCGATGAGCTGCACGGATGGGTCCTCCTTCGTGCGGAGCTGCTCTAGGATGTTGCGTAATCGCGAGTTCATGCCGGAGAGCACTCCAGACAGGGCTCGCAAGCTGTTTGACAGTCCACCGTGTCCAGCAAAGCGAGCAAGGTAGCCCGCGGCGAAAGGGTCATCGCTGCGGTCCATGGCATCGAGTTCGTCCTGTGCAAAGCGACGAGCAGCTTCCTCGCTGCCTTCAGCTCCGACACCAGCATCCTGTCGTGACTCTTCCTCGTCATTTCCCGCGTCTTGACGTGGCTCACTTGCCTTCTCATCCGCATCTTTCATTACCACATCTTGTTCCTTCTTCGAGCCCTTTCGTGATTTCCTAGAGGACGGAGCAGCAGAGCTCGATGTGTGCGCTTCTGCTGTGCGGTCAGCAGTGAGAGGGGAAGTGGTGGAGGCAGGAGCCGGACCTTCTTTCGACTTGCGGCGGTTAGACTTGCGGCGACTGGAGTCACGCGGGAGCTGCTGCGGCGATGTCTCCGCTGAGTTCTCCGAAGATGGCCTGTTTCTATCAGCATTCTGCTCGAGGAGATGTCCTGATGGAGAAGCGGACCCAGCACTTGACATAGCGGCGGGTGCCGCCTTCTTGACTCGCTTGAGGGCCTCGACTGGCTTGGGAGGGCTCAGGTCGCCGTCGGTGTCGGCGGTACCTCGAGGGCGCTTGCTCTTGCGTGGCTCGCGTGCAGCTGGCGGGAATAGCTCGGTGGCCGCCTTGCGCTTGCGGGGGACAGGTACAGGTGCAGGTGTAGGTACAGGTGCAGGTGTAGGTGCAGGAGATGCGGTGGCAGTGGTGATAGTATTCGCGTTTGGTGAGGGCGAGTTGTTGGCGGTGGTGTTGTTGTCGGCGAGCTGCCGGGCGGCGGCAGAGCGGGTGAGTCGTTGACTTGGAGGCATCTGTCAATGAATGTCGGGGAGTGAAAGCGTGGGTGGTGATGGAGGAGGGGTGGAGGTGGAAAAGAAGAAGAAGAAGGTAAGAGGCAAGCGAGCATGGCCACGAGGCGGCGTTTGCAATGCGGGTGAAGTGTGCAGGAGTGCAAGTCGCGGCTGCCGCAGTGGATGCTGGCAGGCCGCAGCGCAGGGCAGGGCAGGCACGAAGAAGGGGCACGTAGTTACCTCGCAGAGTGGGTGTAGACCAGAGTTGCAGCGTCCTTGTCCTTTGCCTCGTGGTTTTGGTTTCGGTGGTGGTCCTGGTGGATGCTCGTGCTGGGGCGAGGCATGGATGCTTACATTTGCATCATCGCAGGCAGGGGCGGCGGGCCGGGAGCGCAGGAGGAATCGACCAGCGAAGCGTGGCGGCGGCGGAAAGAGCAGAGTAGAGCAGCAATAATGCAGCGGGACAGAAAGAAAGCACACTGGAGGCCGGAGGTCGACGTAGGAGGAGGTATCGTGTGGTTGTGGGCGGCGTGCTAGTAGCAGGTGAAGGGCACAAGCCTCCAAGCCTGTTGACCCACCCTGGCTTCAGCCGGGCCAATCAAGCAGTGATATGTATCTCGCTGTCGTTTATCGTTGGCTCGACGGAAGCACCTGTGTGGTGTAGATGAGCATCATACTCCATTATTGCACCGAGGATAGAAGATCGACCGATATTGTAGGATGCACCAAAAGCAGCGGAGTAACTGGACAAACGTTCATCGAGGGTACCCAATCGTTGCCTTCATAAACCCCTGGCTGCGACTATATAACGTCCATATCTGCCTCGCAGCGAGAAAGATGCCGGTATCCTTACATGGTGTTTGACAGCCAGCCTCTCCATCGCTTTCATACAGGTCTCTACTCCTTCCACTCGGTCTTCCCCAATCTAACAACGTCGCTTTGCGCCAGTATTCTCACTCTCTCCTTCTCCTGTCCGTTCGCACACTCCAATCCAGCCTTGACCGCTGCCCTCGCAATGGTCAAATCATCTTGAGCCCAGAAGTCTTTCAGCCGATCGCCAGAGACCGAGCCTGCAACGTTGGCAATCTTTCTGAGCACAAACTCCGCCGCCCGGCTCTCATATCTGTTGCCCACAATCAACCCAGGTCTGACGATGACCACGTGCTCAAAGTCGATGGCTTGAACAGCATCTTCCAATTCGCCCTACACAAAGTGAAGCGTCGAGGTCAGCAGGGGATACGAGCGCTCTCCTCTTCGCTTTCTTACCTTCATCTTTGTGTATCCTATACGACTGGCGCTATTCGCTCCAGAAGATGATATCAGCACGTAAGTTTTCACGCCCTGCGCTCTCGCTGCCTTGGCCATTTCGAGATTCAAGTCATAATCGATCTTGCGCTGATTCTCAAACCCTCCTGCGTTCGCTCTTGTAGTTCCAAGTGCCGAAAAAAAGACGTCGCTGCCGGTAGGGAACAGTTTCGACCACTCTGCAGAGTCCTTCGCAACGATGGGCGTGACTTTGGCGTCTGGCGCGAGCTCTTTGCGCGCAAAAGCAGAGACCTTGCTGACGCTGTCCAGGCCTTTGAGCGTACTCAAAATTTGGGCGCCCTATCGCTCGATTCAGTCTATTGCAGTATTGCTATCGGCGATGCGGTGATGGCCGACCACAAGACCGGTTGCGCCGACAAGACAGGTAGTAGCCGCCATGGTGATTGCGAAAGGCGGAGTGGCGGTGGGTAGGTTCACGGCGGATGAAAATGTTGCAGGTTGTTGCATGAGAACAACGCTGAAAGTCGCGTGAGCCTCTGATCCCAGCTGGCCATGTCATAGGCTAGACGACGGTATTGCGGGTGATTGGCTGGCGGCGGTATCCTATCTCCAGGGCGGTCGAAGATCACACACGTTTTGAACATCCTGCCAGCCATCGTGAATGCAGTGCATTCTTCGAAGCGGTGACACCCCAGGCGCGAAGATGCCACGCAGAAGTGTATGCTCCTGGCCCTGACGTCTTGGTGGCGGTGAATCCATCCAGGAGCAGGAGCAGGCTTCACGACGCCCCGTCACATTACAAACCGTATTCAAAATCAAGGACGAAGAGCAGAAAAGGAGGTAGCTGCGTCTCCAGCACCCTTCCACACACATATCTACCTGGGATCCTTTTTGTGCGACAGCACACGTGCGCTCGGGAGCGGCCCAAGATGCTCAACACCAAAGCACTCAACGAGCTGCTGTCTCGGAATCGGGACAACCGCCTCTGCAAGCGATGGTTCCTCATGACGCCGAACGGCACTTTGCTGGCCTACAGCCAGCCCACCGATATCAACGACTTGCGCAAACAGGCTGCTCTGGCCGCCATCACATTGCAGGAACACGAAAAGCAGGACCCCGATGGCGACCTGGCTGACAGCTTCCACCATGAAGTTCGCGAGCATAACGCCCCGAAGCAGCCCCTTCATGTACTCACCCTGGAGACCGAGAGCATCAATGTGCTCATGAGACGGGTCCAGGACCGGCTGCTACTTGTTCTCGAGGGCGGCGTGCCACCGCGAAAGTCTGGTGCCGAGAGGAAGATCACAGCAGAAAGCTTGGACGGCACACAGCAGCAGTGGCCGCACGGCGGTAACGGCGTCTCCGTCATGTCATCTGCGACACAGTCGAATGGCAGTAGCGGCCTTGCTGCAAACGTCCTGAAACTTCAACGCGCCAAGCTGGAGGCTTTGGCCAAGGTTATCATTGCAGAATTCCAACAGACAGGCTTCAAGATGCCCGAAGAAGAAGTCGCCAACATTTTCTGAGCTCACTGTTTCCTGAAGAGATGCTTGCAGTTCACGAGTCGCGTACTATCATAACAGAGCGCTAATGTGCCCCGTCGCATAGCTCTGCCTTTCTGCGGGGCGCAAAACGCGGGGGACTGGTACGGCATGTGTCGTGCGAGCAGTGAAGCAACCGCTACAGCCTCGCTGTCGCGGCGTGCAAGTTTGCCCTGAGGTGGCTACCTTGTCAGACTGCGGAAGCACGCTTTTCAAACCTCGAAGTCCTATATCTCGTCAACGAATACATCACAAAGCGTCCAACGAGCCAAAGGCATAACTCCATACTGCTCTCCACATCAGACGAAAGAAGAAGAAGAACAAGATGCCTCAGCCCATACCCAGCAACGGAGAGGAATCTCGCCGTCCCAAAGTCTTGATCCCGGAGAAGGTCTCTCCGGACGGTTTACGTCTGCTCCAGGCCTCTTCGGATGTCCACGAGAAGAAGCTCTCTCCCGAAGAGCTTGAACGGATCATCCCAGAATACGAGGCTCTTATTGTTCGGTCAGAGACCAAGGTCACTGCTGAGCTGCTGTCTGCTGCAAAGAACCTCAAAGTCGTCGCACGTGCTGGCGTGGGCGTTGACAATGTGGATCTTGTTGCAGCAACCAAACTCGGCGTTATCGTAGTCAACAGTCCACAAGGGAACATCAATGCTGCTGCAGAGCACACGATCGCTTTGCTGATGGCAACGGCGCGGAATATCGGCGACGCTTCTGTCAGCATCAAGTCAGGCAAATGGGAGAGGAGCAAGTTGACCGGAGTAGAAGTCAAGGGGAAGGTACTTGCAATAGTAGGGTTAGGTAAAGGTAAAGTCCTCCAAGAGGCTCAGTGAAATCATGTACCTTTGCTCACAATATCCAGTCGGACTTACCGTCGCTCGAGCTGCCGGTGGACTCGGCATGACACTCATTGGCTACGACCCGTAAGTATTTCCTCTACCATAATACAGCCTCTTAGACATGCTTCACACAGAGTCCCGATTCTTAACATTGTAATCAGTTATGCAAATGTGTCACTTGTGGCCGCCGCCAACGTTGAATTGGTCGCCTCAATGGACGAGCTCTTCGAGCAGGCCGACTTCTTGACCATTCATACTCCAATGATCGCGTCAACTAAAGGGATGATTGGAACAGCCGAGCTCGCGAAAATGAAACCTACGGCACATGTGCTTAACGTAGCTCGTGGGGGCATCATTGATGAAGCAGCCCTTCTCTCTGCATTGGAAGCCAAGACCATTGCCGGTGCTGGTTTGGATGTATTCACGTCCGAGCCACCTCAAGCAGGAGATGCCGCTTCTCGCCTCATCCAACATCCCCGAGTCGTCGCGACACCTCATCTTGGAGCCTCCACCCTAGAGGCGCAGGAAAACGTGTCCATCGACGTCTGCGAGCAAGTCCTTTCGATACTCTCCGGAGCACTACCACGGTCAGCTGTCAACGCTCCCCTGATTTTGCAAGAAGAATACCGCACTCTTCAGCCTTTCGTTTCCCTCTTAGAAAAGATGGGCTCCTTGTACACGCAGCATTTCGGGCCCTCAAACCCAGCTCAGCGGTTCCGAACCTCGTTCAACCTTACCTACGAAGGAAGCTTAGCTACGACAAACACCACCAAACCTCTCTTCGCCGCTCTCATCAAAGGCATGCTCAGCCCAATCACAGACGCCGAGAATACAAACATCAACATTGTCAACGCCGAACTTGTCGCCAAAGAACGAGGCATCCTCATCAATGAATCTCGTGCCCGCAACGCTCCAGACCAGCAGGAAGGCTATTCTGCTTCTGTCACACTCCGCGCTCGTCTCGACCCTCGCAGTCCATCCGCCTCTCGGGCTTCCGCTCCAAATCCGCTTTCCCGCCAAAATACGTCTACTGACCGAGTCCAAAAGCTAGTAAGCAAAGCGGAGGCGACGAGCCACCAGCATATTTGAAACACCTACTGACACTCCGCTCCGTTCGTAGGAAGACCAAGTCATCACCGGCTTCTTCTCGAACAATACGCCATACATCTCTCGTCTGGGCAGATTCAATACAAACTTTGTGCCCGAAGGGACCCTCTTGATCTGCAGGAACTACGATGAGCCTGGCAAGATCGGAAACGTGGGTGGACGCCTTGGGAAGGCGGGAATAAACATCAGATTTATGAGCGTGGCGCCTATCGGACAGACCAACGGCGAGACCGGTGGGCTCGACCTGAATGGAAAAGAGAACGAAGCGCTCATGATCTTGGGGATTGACCGTGCGGTCGAGGAGAGTGTAGTCAAGGAGATCTTGGGAGAAGAGGGAGTACTGGAAGCTACGCAGCTAGTTCTCTGAGTCAGTGGGCTTTAGAACGAAACGGAAAGGAAGCTAGTACCACGTTCTTTTCTCGCTTCTCCTATTGTGGTCAATCCTTGGATCCACAATGCGTATTCTGTTCCATATGTGTTTCAAAGGCGATGCGCACAAAGATGAAAGGACCAAAGGCGCTTCAGTCACTCCCAAGTTCACTATTATCAGCCACGCCGTTTCACTACTTTTACGTCAAATGCTTGCCGTCTCGGTAGCAGAGTGCAAGTCAGTGGAAGCGGCTCAACATATCAAACCAGCTGTGAAACGAGTTGACCGAAGCATCAAACATGTATTTCTTTGATTTACAGTGAACGCAAGCAAAGATTCAATGATCACATGGCTGGCCATGGGACATGATGTCTCCAAGACTCCGCCTTCGAAGCCGACCCGGAGAGACTAGCGTGGAAGTGCATAAGATGTGGCTGCCATGCGCATGGCGTTTTGTGTACAATATGAAAGTAGACCGGCTACTGCATGTGAAAGCCTCGGAAATCCGGTTGAGACTGTGTGGCGCTGCCGCAGCCAGCCGCAATGTGACAGCTCATATGATCACAAGCTTCCGAAACCTGCTGCTGTCGATTCTACCTCCGTGTTTTGTTCGTTTCCGAGGCTGTATAAATCATTGAGGATCTCGATGCCCTCAATACTTGCCCGGAGCTGCCTTGTACCTACGACACAATGATTAGTTGGTTCGGACTCCTTGGGAACATGCAGCTGCCTTCGGTTGGAGTGTACGTACTTTTCATTTTGAATCACCCTGCAAATACGTTAGCCATGATATGCGCATCACTTCGCTTAGGTCGTGGAAACACTTACTCAATCCAGTACCCATCCGGGTCGAGAACGAATGCAACGTTCTTCATACGTCCGTCAGTCAGACGCTTTTTCCAGTTGACTCCCTTGTCCTCGAATCGCTTGCACGCCGCATCCAGATCATCGACACTGACGCAGATGTGGCCGAATCCTTGAGGATCAGAGTTGCCATCGTGGTAGACTTTGCCCTCCTGCTTTTCGGTGCCGTAGTTCCAGGTCAACTCTAGGAGTCCTTCTTGCCCGGCAGCAGGGTTCACGCCATTTGCAGTGTCGTCCTTGGACGGAATCTCGCCATAACCAAGGAAGTACAGGTTGAACCCAGCTTAAAACATGATCAGCTCAACAGATCAGATGAAGGAGTTGGCTGGGAACAATTACAATTTGGCGATTCGGAAGTCCTCTTGAGTTTCATACCCATCACCTCTTCGTAGAACTTGATTGAGGCATCTTTGTCCTGTGATTGATGTTAGCCGATGAATGATCAGCAGTGGAGATCAAGAATATACCTTGACGCGGATCATTGTATGGTTCCTGATTCAGCATCAGTGGGTGCCCGGGTCGGGATCAAGTGTTCTGCACTTACATTCGGTAGGTGGAGACGTCAGTTGTGGTGACATCTTCGGTCTTGTCTACCGGGTTCTGAGCGATGATCTCTACCCAATAGTCGTCGGGATCCAAGGCAAACTGGTAAATGAAACAATTTTTATCAGTGACCTGGAACCTAGAGACCATCGCGATGTATGAGAGCTTACAGCAATGTGATGCATGCGGCCGTCCTTCAGTTTCTTTTGAAACCTGTAGCCTGCATCTTCAAGTCTCTTGCAGGCGGCTTGGATGCTGTCGACGGAAACACAGACATGACCAAATCCCTTGCCGTCGTCTTTGTTTCCGTTGCAGGGCTTGTAGTTCGGGTCATTCTCGGTGCCGTAGTTGTGGGTCAGTTCGATGATTCCCTCCCTGTCGGTCCAGTGGTTGCCATGTGAGACTGCCTTGGGTGAGTCGTAAGCAAGGAAATAGCTGGCCAGACGTTAGTCAGCCACCCAAAGGAGGAATTCTGCGCGCCGGCACATGCGAGTAAGGTTCTACTGACAGATCGAAGTTATTGTCCTTGAACTCAAATTTGTTGACCAGGCTCATGCCCAGGTACTCGTAGAATCTGCAGGATCGACAGCGTAATCAGCTTCCAATATCCGTTGCGCTCTTCAAATTGAGGTTGGAAACGAACTTCACCGTTGCCTTTGGATCCTTGATCTACATGTAAAAGCAGAGGTTAGAAGAGTCACACAGACTATACAATGGAATAATAGGCACCCGAAGCATCGTGTGATTGCTGGCCATGAGCGTCAGTGGCGTGCCTTTGTGTCTCGGATAGAGAGCCCGCATGAGAGCCCGCAATCTGCAATGGATCCTACGACTCACAACTTGTACTTGGACGTGTCGGTGGCCATTGTGGCGTATCGTGCAGCCGGGGCTGAGACAGGGGCAATGTGTCGGGCGGTCAATGTGGCTCGTCGGAGGATGGAAGTGGTGGATGGCGCCAGAGTGCGAAATTGCATGTGTCAGAGCAATGTACGGAGTAAGTGAATGACTTGGATGATGCTCTGCGCAAAACACATGATATCCGGGCGAGCGGTGGTGACGTAAAACCCGTGTGGCTTCTGCCCCGCAACATCTGGGACCCGCATCGCGCTATTCGGATGCTCGTTAGCCATCAGACTGCAGGAACGAATCCCAGATGCAAGGCACATCCAGATGCGAGCGCACGCCCGCCCCTCATCATCCACCCAGGCAGGACGTACCGCAGTTCCCATCCTCGCCCCAGACCGTTCGCACTCAGCAGCAGTACGTACTCGCAGTGCTTGTCCGTAGTAGCGCAGCGCTCAGGGAAGCTCTTCACCTCGCCCCCTCCGCTCGGAGACCAGCGACACGCAGTATGCATCCCGGAAATTCAATTATTGCGGATATGTAATCGCCGTCCCGATCAATCTTTGATTTTCTGCGCTGCAGACGGTGACAGATGATGGCAGATTTCCCGGGGGCGGACCGTTTAGAGATGAACTCAATCCCACTTGGCCTCTTCTGCTGCTGCTGAGCTGCCTTTCGCGGCGCTGGGAGTCGCTTGAGCTAACGCTCAAGCTGCATTAGAAAGTGAAACCCACCCAACCGAGACGCTGATCGAGACCCAGGCGTGCAGGCGCGCTGGATCACACAACGGCCAGGCGAGATGCGGTCAAAGCATATACCTCTTCTCCGCGTCAGGAACTCCAGATCGACCGTCCCCTCGAACCTTCATTTGCGACAGCAGCACGACAGGTAGACGGTACGATACTAAACACAACCAGCATCTCGCTGGATTCCCAACTCTCTTTGCTTTCGATAGTGCCGCATCAGAACCCTACCGCTCGCATATCACCTCTGGGACCCCTTATTTCAACCACGCGGAAACACTCCCCATTTCCTCCTGCAGTCCGCTGCTCTTCCCTGCTCTGCACCCGCAAACCCGTTGCTTGGGAGAGCTTCTTCGGGAGAGCCGCCCGCCAGTCGCTAGAAAAACGAAATATAGGCTCCCGTTACCCCAGCTTTCGATCAACTGCTTTCATCCGCGACACCTGCAGGCTAGCCATCTGGCAATCTCGACGCAAATCTTCTTTCCTCTTCTCTTCACCTCACTTCTTGCCAATCGACCATCGACCAGCAGGTTACCTACTCCCAAGCACTAAGCCCGTCCCCACATCAACTCGGACACTCGCTCTTGCGACTCTTCGACCTATACATCACCGGCACTATGTGTTACGAGGTCTCATACTACCTGGAGAAAGCGAAGGAGATGAAGCAGAAGGTTGTCCGTGCTAAGCGGAGGGACGACGGCACAATCACCTGGTCTCCGGTATCATCTTCGGCGTCAAGCGTTCGATCATTCAAGTCCTTCATGTCCGGCTCCAGCAGGACGGGGAACTGGTCCAACGTTTTCTCGAGAAAAGACTCTCCCGGCACCCCACCCACGCCTCAATCGCCTCCACCAGCACTGTAAGTTGATACGCTTAACAATGTCGGGGTATCATTATCACTAATACATCTTTCGCCAGACCTGAATTTTACTGCCTGTTCCCTGAATGCAGGTATGCTACCGACCGAAAGGGCGACCTCGAGACACACGTCAAGTTTGCACACAACCTTGCTCAAAACGGACGAAAGCGATCTGCCGCAGCGGCATTCAGATCACAAGAACAATTGAACAGCGGTCCGGTCTTCAAACGGATGAATTGAGTTCGTCTGCAAAGCCGGTCTCTTTTTATTAAATCATCTTCGGATACACGCCGTCGACCGTCATTTTGGAATAGCATCACAGCATGGAGTTTGGGTTCGGAATTAGCATACGCAGGGACGCCGTTGATATGACCTTCTTCAATTGTGTTTTCAAGTTTTGCAACACCTTGTACGATGGATGAAATGCCGTCGCGCAAATGGTTCGCGGTAGAGCGCAGGTGGAAGCGAGTATGAAAAGCTTTGGGCTTGGATCGCAGCACAGGAATCACTCTTGGTTCAGACTGAAGCCGACGTCAAACTCTGGAGCGCTCGCAATGAGATAGCAGAACATGCAAATGCTTCACTGAGCTTCCTGCCTTTGTTTCTTGGTAATTAAACTTCATCCACTTCAGCCTCGAAATTGTTACAGCTCTCACACTCAATCACCGAAGAAGATCGGCAGACCATCCCCTCCGGATAGGGAAATGCAATGCCTTTTGGGCGTTTACTAAATGTACGGGAATTCCATTAAAGAGTATTGCCGGAGCCAAGTTCCAACAAGGCCAATAGCAGCGGACGGCAGACAGCTCCGGAATTTGGGCTTCCCGTTGCGTGATGTGCTCTGTTCCTAACCGTTGCTATCAGTCGGAAAAACCGGCCAAGAAGAGCTACGGATCGGGCAAGTCATCGGCAAGCTGAATGCAGAGAGAAGTCACAAGGTAGCTCCACTTCATCTCCTCCTGCCTCCTTCCCCTCATGTGATCCTTCTCCGCCTAGCACTCCAGCTGTTGCTCGATAACAAGGCCAGAAATAACAATTTGATGAGAAGTAAAACATCGAGGCTTCGTCGTTCTCGCAATACTACAGACCACGCGAGGTATGCACAGTAAAAGGTAGCTTGCATGGAGGGTAGGTAATGCAGCATAAGCGCGCCTGCCTACTGCTAAATAGTGTCCTCCAAAGCAGCATTAAACAGGTTGTAGGCATGTGAGAGACAAAGGAAAGGGCCTTTCCGGGACGAACTCCCCAATAGCGATCTTCCACGGTTCGAATACTAAAGTTCTGTCTTCTCCAGATCTTCGCTGCGCGCGTCTCCAATAAGCCGCCAACTCAAAGCATACAATCCTTGTTGACGTGCGTGAGTTGGCAAACCCCATGGGGAAGGCGCTCGATTCCGAGGTTGGTAAACGCTGGCTGGGAGCTGCTGGCAGCTGCTGAAAGCAGCAGGAGGTGGTATGATGGTGGTGAGGCAGACATGTGTATAAGAGCAAAGGCCGAGGCTCATGATGCCAGCATCAACACCAGACTTGCATCATAATTATGAAGAAAGAAGGCATCCTCGTAGCTGCACGTTTGTTTTTATTGTGCGTGTGCACACGTCTCATGGACATCGCCTTGATTGTGTGCTCTCGTATGTCGTAAAAAGCGTTCATTCATGATTTCAGCCGTCAAACAGCCACAAACGGGTGTTTGAGAAGACAACCGCCACCCCGCTACGGCACGGTGTAGGCACGTCTCCCCTCGACGATAGCAAGGTGCTCAAGCCCGAAACTCCAACGCCCTCTGCACATGGCTCTCTAATGCATGACATTTTGAGGGTCTTCCGAGCCTCTTCTAGATGATGGTAGTAGTGTGCGGAGAAGCAGTCCTCTGTCGACCCTGCACACTGCACCAACTGCACCAACTCACGCAGGGTCTGAAGTCTTTTCCTTCATGATCGACCAAGCAAAGAAGATAGTCTCTTAGCTGCTTGAGCTTGCGGCACCGTCACCTTCACCTGTCCTTCTACCCTTGCCCTTATCCGAATTGCTGTTGGTGCCGTCTTCGTCGTACAGGCTATTGTCTTCGATATAGTCGACGACTTGCTCCGGCACGAGATACCGGATCGACATGTCTCTCCTACGGAACAGTCGAATCTTAGTGGAGGAGATGTCGTTCTGAACCAGTTGCTGAATGACCCAGATGTTGTCTCGCCATTGCTGCAATGTAGCGAGAGCCTCGTCAATGTCGGTGCCGGATCGCTACAATGTCGTTCTAGTAAGTACTATCCATCACAACAAGGCAGACTTGCTTACCTCAACAATGAAGGCACCGAATTTGCCTAGAATGTAGTCGATATCCTTGGCGGCCCACACGCCAGGCGTACTACAGCACGGTATTAGTCAATGGACGTCGATCACATAGACAGAAATCTCTGTAATGCACCGCCAACTCCTCGTCGGATCCACCGGTCTTGCGTCGTATCGATCAACAACGTACCTCATGGTCTGAATCAAATCTGCGCCGGCTAGAAGAGCGATTCGGCACTTCTTCCTGCCCACAGGTGTCTCGACGCCGTTGTGCACCTCATTGATCTCGTGCTCGAAATGATCTAGCACTTTTGCAGTCTCCAGATACTCGGAGTGCAGTGCCTCCCACGGATCGACGCTTATCCAACTGCTCTGCTGCACGGCCAGAGTGCACATGTTGATGCGGTGCTCGGCCTTGACCAGACCCGTCTTCTTGTACGCATCGCCGACACAGGATAGGTATGCGCCTACTACTTCGAAGTTTGTGTTGAATCTTGCATAGTCGGCAGCCATCTCGAACATTCGGAGATGCAGGAAGGTGATTGGCGAGAAGGAACCGCATGCAATGAGCACGAGCGGAGTGCGCTCGCTGGCTTCAATGCGCCGTCGCAGGCGCGAAGCCGGGAACTCGTATTCGTCGAGGGTCATGTCGCCGCGCACGTCGTCTGCCATGATGAGCCGTGGGCGTGGTATATGAGGTTTATTGTAGTTGAGGAGGTTGTGGAGGAGCGGTTGCGAGCCTTGCCGCTGACAGGCCGGATATGTATGGAAGCGCTGCCTGGAGAGTGGTGCAACGGACAGGCGTATGTATATGTGTAGGCGGCCCGTAGATGTAAAGGCTGAAGCAAGAGGTCGTCTAGAGGCAGAGGCAGAGGCAGGCGACGTTGGAGGAGGGTGACTGTGCGGGCGATGGTGCCACTGGACGGCTGTTTGCCTGCTGCGGAGGCGGAGACGAACAAAGGCGGCGCCCAAGCCTCGAAATGTTGTAGCGACCTCCACTATTGAGTGATCGATGACTGCTGCGTCCGCTGGCGACCACGTGAGCTGCGGTAAGGTGTGTCTGGATCAAATTGGGTGAGAATTGGAGTGCATATGGCCGTCGTCTGATGTATTACGAAGCGGGCGCCGGTTGCGCTCGCAAAGTGGGGTCAGATGAACGTGATAAGAGTACGGAAGGCCATACAAGTGAAAGTAGTCCCTTGGTCTACTTTCTTTCCTTGTTGTTCCCACAACCTCCTCTCCCTTTCGTCGGAACATCCCCATGCCACTCGGAGGCGCCCCATGTGCAACATTGCATCTTCTTGCCCTACTTCCACTACCTGCTCCCGTCTCAGCTTACCAATCTTCAGTCTTCGCGGAGAGTCGATACTCCGTTAAACGCCACGTTGCGAGAAGTGACTTATTACACGATCACGATCTTCACTTTAGATCAATGAGGGCTGAGGTTGAGATGTGGTCGGATTGGTAAGATGTGGAGCATACCATGTTTCTGTCGGCAGGTTTTCTTGCATTCGCTGCTAAGATGGCATTCGGCCGCATTTCCGACGGATGCAGACCCGCTCATGAAGCAGAACAGCTGCCGGATCAAAGTGAATATAAAAGACGCCCTGGAAGTCGCTCTTGAAGAGCCTCTTGCATCATTCCCTGCAGAAGACTCTTAACAATACACTCCAAAGAACATCGGAACCAGATGTCACCCATTACACTCTACGCTGCGGACGGCAGCTGCAGCATCGTGGCATATACCTTGTTGACGGAGCTGGACATCCCTTTCAATGATGTCCGTCTACGCTACGGACCCAATGGTATCGAAGCTGTGGATGGCAGCATGGACAGGAAAGCCTACATGACCAAGATCCACCCCTCAGGATACGTTCCAGCCCTTTCCATCGATGGCCAGATCATCACTGAAAATCCCGCCATCATCAGATACATCACCAGTCTCAAGCCAGAGAGGCAACTCCAGGGCGAAACTCTCCTCGAGCAAGCCCGTGTTGAGGAGTGGCTTGTGTGGCTCTCTGGGACCGTTCATGGGTATGGGTTTGCAGCTCATTGGAGACCTGGAAGATTTGTCGAAGATGGGTCTATGTTTCAAGCAGTCCAGGCGAAGGGCATGAGAACGATCGTCCAAAGTTTTGATAAGATTGAGAACAAAATCGTCGGCCCTTTCGCGATCGGCGACAAGTGGACGGCTGTGGATGTTTTCCTTCACACACTTTGGCGTTGGGGAAATTCTGTTGGCGTCAATATGGCGCAGTATCCCAGATACAAGGAATTGGCGAAGACGACTGAGAAGCTTTCCAGTCTGAGGAAAGCGATGCAAGTAGATGAGAAGCCTCTGGAGTTCCCGTAGAAAGGGAAATGCTGTCACGCCGCATGGTTGTAGGCACTCTGAGTACATGATATATAGTGATAGCTCCCTTCGGCGATTGAAGGAACACTTCGAGCACATGACTCATACCATCAATTATCAATGATATAACCATTCGATTTACTCTTGCAGCTCTGCCATCTAACATCATCTGAGGCGTTTCTCAATCACCAGCATCACCATGACGGTCATCCACGTCGGTAAGCCTCACCTCCCCTTCACCTATTCCAAACATCAACCCTCTAACACTAAGACCTCTCCACAGTCCTCTTCAAATTCCTCCCCTCCGTCCTACCTTCCCACAAAAACGCCTTCACGGACCAACTCAAACAACTCGCAAACCTCTCCTGCGTCAAAGACAAACAACTCTTCGTTGGCGGTCCCTCCATCACAACTCCAATCGAGCGAAGTAAAGGCTTCGAGATCGCACTCGTGAGTTTTCATGAGAATCCACAAGCTTTGGAGGAGTATCAGGCGAGCGCGGAACATAAGAGGTTTGTATTGCGTTTGACTTTAAGGGGGATGATATCAACTGATGGTTGTCCGTAGGGTAACGACGACATATCTTTGGCCATTTCAAGAGGATGTATGTCGTTTCGATTTTGAGGTCACGGAGGGAGAGAAGGAAATAGCCAGACTATTCGTGTCGGATCAAGACGCCTCGTAAAGAGTGCGAGACTTGGAAAAAGCATCAGAGGTATCATTCGAGGTTCTCATCAAAAGGGTAATTGCTGCCACAAGCCATCTTCTCGCCGCCGTGAAATCATCTATACTGTGCGTTAAGGACCCTCGCCAGCCCTCTGAGCGCGTCCATTTGGTCAACAGCCTGCCCGCTGACCGTGCGTTGCTTGTCTCGCTCCTCGAGCGCCTTTGCTGCTTCAGAAAGTGACCATTCTGCCACTCGTTCGGCTGTTTCTCTTGTAGTAGCGAGTGCATGCACTCCGTGAGCAAATTGATCGACCGCAAATTCGAGGTCGTCAGAAATGTTTCGAAGCCGCTGCTGGAGGGATCCCGGGTCTGTGGATGTGTCTGAAGCAGGATTATGCAGCTGTTCATATATGGCTCGCTGCGGCGTATCCAGCACATCATGTCGGAGGGGTGAAAGCTCGCCGGGTGCAGAATTTGGATGCTCTGGTTGCGAACTTGTCATTGGAGCGGATTGCATGACTTCGTCCCACTTGGCGCGTTCTTGATTTAACCTGGTTTGATTCGTCAGAATGGAATGTTTTTCTGAGCAAGCAATTTTCATACCTTTCAAGCTCTCGTTCCAGCTCTTCGGCTTTGGCAGCATTCGCTTCGTTCCGTGGGTTTGGCTTCTTCCTCAGGGGGATCTGAGGCGGTACAGACTCATCCCTAGAGAACCAGTCACTCAAGCTCCCTTTCGTGACCAGATCTTGAGAAAGTTCCCCTTGTATTATGCGAGCTAGTCTCCGTCAGCACTTCTGACCAACTGATGCTTCACGTGGAAGGGCACGTACCTGCTTGAAGCGCTTGGAACTCCAGACTCGTCCCAGGATTGTTTTCTCTCGGCGGCTCTGGCTTTGAAGGCAAGGATCTCGTCCCACACCATCCAAGGAGACATCGCATTCTCCTTGGTTCTGTAAGATCCGCAGAAATGTGTTTAAAGAATTCCGAAGTAGGAACTTCAGCATGCGGGAGAGCTACAGCCACGAATTTTTCGTCAGCGAATGTTTCTTCAGTAATCGACATGGCGTTCGCGAACAGCGCCAGAGGTTCTGAGATGCCTGTAGTTGCGGTATACGTGTTCGGAACAACTCTGTCGTGCTCGTCGTCTGCCTGTCGCGAACGTGGCGAACCTTTTGACGCCTCTACAGGTAAAGGCGTCAGGTCAGCTTTTCGCAAGGGAATAGATTGTGGCTTACCATGGCCTCTGCCCTCATCAATAAGGCTACTCGCTCGTCTACCTCTCATTCCGGCACTGCTCCTTCGATTCCCCTCGGCACTGTTTTTGCGCATTTCTTTATTTCGCCTGATGACGGGCGTGTCGGCAAAAGGAAGCGAGATCATCATGACTTTCTCATCTTCCACACCATTCGCTCCGCGCTTCCGTTTCTTCTCCACCGTCACCGGACGTGCTTTTTCGGGGCTCGGCGAGCGCTCACGATCCGTGTTCATGTGCGACTTCGAGTGAGACGGCCGTTTTGGTGACTGTTGTGGCTCGTTCTCTGGCGCCTTCTCGTCTGATAATCGTTTGCTCCGCCTGATCGGTTTCTCCGCAACTTCGCGTTCAGGAGTAGTGGGCAGGCGTCGTCGCGTTTTCTTCTGCGCGGTTTTGGGTGCGGCAATATCGGATGGAAGTGCTGAGGTAGGTGCTGGTGCTGGAGCTGGTGGAGCGGTCACAGGCTCATCGCTGGTCGGTGGTGCAGCAGGCTCAGATGCAGTCTTTTCGTCCAGTGAGTTTCGCACGGCTGGCTCCTTCGTCTCCTTGCCCTTGCCGCGTCGGCCTTTCGAGAACGTGAAGCCCTCGACCTCCTCATCATACTCTGTAAATTTGTATCAGTACACGCTCCCTCGAACAGGTAGAAGGCCTCTTGTCCCACCTTTCCGCTTCCTCTTTCCTGCGCTCTTACTGGCGCCATCTTGCTGCTTCGTCGTCACCGTCGCAGTCGATGCGCCATTGACCTTATTCTTCTTTGCTGGCGGCTCATTCTCTCCGCTTGCTTCCTGTGACAGTCGCGCACTGCGTCGCTTCTGCCCGCCTCCTCCGTTCATTCCAATGGGTTCCAAAGGTGAGCGGGTCAACACTATTGACATGTCTTGTGGGCTTGGTGGGCAGTCGCAGTCGCGTTCGAGGCGATGGCTCGGGCTCGTCGCGTGATACAACTCTTTCGCACTCGGCGCACGATCGTTAAATACATCCAGGTGTTATCGAGCGCTGCAGGTTAGTTTGCGCGTGGGCGACAGCGAGAATCGGCGCGTGGTAAGGATGATGTCGGCAGGGTGTGTTGGGCCGTTCCTCGTTCGTGTTTCGAGGGCCCGTTTGTTTATGTCGGCTGCTTCCGTCGTTAGCGCAATCCCTCACTTTCCTCAGTCTCACTTTCCCCACGACCACATCTTTCTCTAGATTCACGAAACATACGCTGATACTGATACCAAGAGCCTTTGAAATTACGGAGATAATGCATTGTACTGATGGAGGTCATGATTATAGATACCCCGCGGCTCGAGCAAGTCTCGCATTCTCGTCAACATCACCTCTAGTAATTGAACACTCCAGCAAAGCAACGCTGTTCATCGAGCCATTGAGATTCATCGAGATCTACCGCTTTTTCGACAGCAAATCACTCACGTACTCCCAGAATACAAATCCTGCCTCCAGCCTTGCTCTCATCACCAGTCCACCCGAACAAGACGGTCAGCCGGCAAAAGAGTAAACGATCAGATAAGTATTTGATCTCATCATGACCGAGTTGGAGGAGATCCCCCGGTCTTCTGCCCAACAGATCGCGCCAGGCCTCGTCGCTGAAAAGCAACTTGCCGGTGGCAATCGTCGCAGTCTCGTCTATGACCTGGCCCAAGATCTTGGGGTTGAGCCTCAATGGGACTTCTCGATCGCAGCCTTTGCAGGTCGCATTGAGTGCATTGGCGTACATTGGGATGTTGCAACACTCTCCGGACAGTAGCATGCTGCGTCTCCAGAGGGCGTACAGCTTGGTTTCCATGATGAGAAGGCTGAGGTAGCCCTGGAAGGTCTCGTTCGGAGCACATCTGGCAAACTGATCTAGCTCGGCGATAGTGAAGAGGCAACGAACAGGTCCTCTGATCATCACGTAAGTATCGAATGTGTCCTCTGGAAAAGGCGGGTTGATAGATTCACGGCTCTTCTGTCGAAGAGCCCACTTTCGCAGCCATTCCGCGTCAGGTATCCGAGGGTCAACGTCGACAATGGTTGTGGAGGCAAAGCTCAGATACGTCTGCATTCGGTCAGCCCACGGAAGCATCGCACGTCAGGTGACTACTCACTGTTCGGCCAACCTTCCAACCTGGCGACTGAATGAGCAGTACGGTCTCTCCGGGCGTCCAACCAGCTCTTGTCACCACTGCTTCCGGATTGCTCGCTCTGGTCTCGGTGTTTACAGCCGCTGGTGAGGAGGCCAATGTGCCCCATAGTCCCAGGGTAGCTTCAGCTGTGTCATCATGGACCTGGAGGTTGATGTTCTCGGTTATGCTTTGGTCTTTACGAGTGACTGTAAGATCATCAGCAAATGTCTGGGTTTCTCGGCGACAGCAATCATAAGGCGTCGTTGGCATGGAGTGCCTTACCCTTCTTCTTGGCGCCAATGCTCTTGACCACGACCAGAACCTTGGAATCTGGGACATCGTAACCGCCGTCAATGAAGTTCTGAAGGGTCATGAGGCCGTTCAACGGTACATCTGAGCGATATCCCAGAGGTGTTTTGAACATGCCGCAGTCACTGTTTTCATGGACCATGAGATGGGCATTGCGGTCACGCTCGGGGAACAGAGACGCAAAGAGCGGCGCACTCGCGCTTGAGAGGGTGCCATTCTCGCCGTTGCTTACTGGATCAAAATTCAGCAGCGAACGTCCTATTTTTCCACCGACGATGAATGTACTGACTGTGGTTTGTCCAGACGGAGACGAGCGAGCCGAGACGAATTGTTGGCAGTAGAGATGCATACCACAAGCGAACCTCGGCCAGTCAATTTTAGACCACCGCCACGGAGAGATGACTCACAGTGATTGCGCCGCCGCCATCTTTCACGCACAACTTGATACAGCCCTTCGCGGAGCGCAGTGACTTTGGTGTGTTGGCAACGTCGAAGATATTGGCGACCCGGCCCATGAAGGTGACGGCATTTGGACCAGGGTAAAGTGCAGATATCTCGCAGTCGGAGTACTCATGGTCGGGATGCCAGTCTTCTGCAGGCTTAGGTTTCAGAGCTTCTTGCACTTCCTCTAATGTGAAGCCATCTCCGATCGGCACGCTCTTGGCCGGCGAGGTGGGAGGAGGCATTGGCAAAACCTGAAAGAATTGTTGAATTGACGCGTTGTCGTTCTTGCCGCCGCCCATGGTGTCTGTGTCTATAGCCCGCGATATGTCTTTGGAAATTGCACGTCGGAGAATGAAAGGTAAACGGGATGCAAGAAAAGGCCAGGCAGAAGTGAAACATAGGGAAGGTGCGTCGTTCGTGACTTCCCGTTGAAGATGCATGTGGAAGACCCACATGCAGGGCTGCCACATATGAAGGCACGACATGCTGTCCTAATCCCGATGACACTGAATGCACTCAGCAACCTTCGCAGCTCCAGTGCCTGATCAACGAGGTTTGGTCAGACTTTAGCTCTCTGGCCTTCCCAAAAATGGTACATTGCGCAGGGCACACCTTTGAGCCACTTCACCCATCCCGTGTGCGATGGAAGGGCTTGCTGATGAGACCCAATTGCTCCCATGCCATTGGCCTCACTGGCGAGTGGATTGGGCTGAGATATCTTCGCTGCTCCAGCCTGCTCTTTCAAGTCGCCTGACGCCAGATGTTGGCGGCTTCTGCGCGCTCGTGCAAAGCCTTTCGTAGCCAGGGCTCCGTCTCAGCATCTCCATTCTTCATAGCCGTATCCTCGCCCGTCGCAACCATCGCGGCCAGAGATGCCTCTTTTGCAGCGCCTGCCACATTCTCCCATGTATCCAATTGAAAGTCGCCAGACGACTCATCGAGGAGCTGCTCGCCGTGGGCATTGTATGCCATTGCATGGATGCTCTTGCATTTTGCAATGTCCTTCTCTTCAGGATTGACCTGCACATGGCCATCTGTGCCTATTACCGCAAGGACTGCGCTCATAGTAGTCGCCAAAGGCAGTCCGCCGTCCACAAGAGCAGTGAATGCGGCATTGAGCAGTGTGGGTATGACTGATATGTCGCGTGCTGATCGTCGGAGCTCGAAGGTCGGTTCTTTTGTGACTTGCAGGGTGATTTGGATGAGAGTCCGAGGATGCAGTTGTACCAGCAGCACGCTCTTCAAAGCGGACTGTATCACAGTCTCGAGCCATCTCTCTCTTGGGCCGCCGACACCAGCGGTTGGTCTGATATTCACTTCGATTGCTGCTTCTTCCGGCAGCTCATCGCGACGTTGAACTTCGACGGGACCATTGACACCGGCGATGATGTTGTAGAGCCCACTGGAAAAGACCACTGACCCGTCGGCTTTGAAAAGCGGATGCTGAAATAGTTCGGGACCCATGTTGAATGTGTTTGTGAAGATCTTGAGTCAAGCTGCTAAGTTTGAAGGCCTGGTGTTTTGGCGTGCACGGCCTTCCGCTCCCTTGCATCCCATCTGTCTCGCGACCTTCCTTCCTCATCAACCACAACAAACACGTAATTTCTGTTCACGAAGTGACACCGCTGATCTCAGACCCGACCATTGAACACGACTCCGCGAGAAACCTACGCACATCGCCGCCTCGCCGCCTCATAGGATTCTAATGGAGCAGCAGCCTTCCTACTCTCAATTGCAGACAGATCATGGACCGGCAATTGTCAAACTGGCCCAGCAATATAGTTTCTCTGCTGTGCTTCCAATTGCGCTCGGATCGTCATCGATCTCTTCTGGATCGAGTCAACCCTAACAAGAACCTTACGTTCCATCTTGCACCTCTTGCTGAGGAGACGCGTACATGCAGCACTCATAGCACTACCGGAGAGGCAGAGCCCAAGGAACTATACATGACCGCATCCCTCCGAAAATTGTAGACCTGCGGGATATAATCGCTAGTAGAGACGAGAAGACACCACCAAGTATTGTGGTATGGCTATCATCCCACGCCGTGTACAGGCAAACTCAGACGGTTCCAAATCCCAAACCCAGCTTGACATAATTATGGGGACCCAGCTTCTCAACGCCTTATCCCAGAGGTTGTTTCGGATCTTCGATGTCCAAGCAAGGGAGTTGTGCTGGACTTAGAAGAATGAGTTAGTTCACAAGAATATAACTGCCCTACTCGATTGAACAGCACAGAAGCCCATTGACCGGCAGGTTAAGTTCAAATCGAATGACATTCTCTCGGACGTCGGGATTGATAGCGCGGGTTCTCTGAATGCTGCTGAGAAGTCGGTACCCAATGATCATCACTGCCACTTGGATGTGCAATTGGCCCGAAGTGATGCGGTCATCGGAACTTTTCAATAGACGGCAGGCCTACCTTCTCGTTCATATTCGTCAAGTTCAGCATGTGCAGACACACTAACAGCTCGCAGTGCTTTCGCCGTTTGATGCAAGGCAGATTCGCCCTCGGAATCAGAATCACTGTCCTCCAGCTCATGCCCTAACAATCCTCGCTAGGAGATCGTATCGTTTCATGGGCCTTGGCACACATATTCCCAAGACGATGTAAAACTAGGAGCTGCTGCATTGAATGACGACAATCACACTCTGGCTCATCTGGCAAAACTCTGGCATTTGCAACAATACATTTATTATTACAATGCACAATCGCTTTCATATTCACCGCTAACTCAGCTCCGTGTCCAAGAGCGATCAACAAGACAAGATGTCATCCATGATTTTGCTATTTTCCTCAGCCTTTAGCAGCGGCAGAGGCGTTCCGTGCGTGACAGGGCTCGAACGGGAGTGGCTTATGGTGGCGTTGCCGGACATGTGCGATGACGGTATAGGGAAATCTTTCTCGCGACTTCATGAATCGTTTCCGAGTCCAGGCGAGTGTGCAGAAAAACAACGCAGCTTGCTCCCCGGCAGATATACTAGGGCTTTTGTGTAGGGAAGGCTGCCGATTATTGGACAGAGCTGAGTATTACAGAAATTGGACGTGCCATGCAGCATGCCTGAAAGACCCATGCTCCGATTACTGTCAAGGCATGGAGGCACAAGACTACTGCGGCTATGCGATGGCAGACTGCCGAGCTTGGGATTGCTGGCGTCGTCTATTGTAGGGAGGCTGGTGTCCGCCTACATAACCAACTCCTCATGATCCAGCCAAGCGAGGCAAGATATGTACGGCGCATGGTTCGTCTGAGATGCTAGTCGAATCGGCGTAAGCGCAGGTATCGGAGCTTGTCGTCGTATCTACGCGCCTGCTGACCGATGATGGCGAGGGAGGATCCATTGTGTGTCCCGTTGATATCGCGAGGAGCAGGCATCAGAGTGCATGCCGTAGAGCCGCGCAGTCGCATGGCCGCCACTTACTTTTTGTTTCATGTTGCGGCGTAGGAGGTACCTGTCCGCTTCCACCGAGAGTAGTAGTTGAGGGTATTGTACATGAAGGGTACCCCGCAGATGGCAGAGTCCCATACCGCGGAAGGCTTACTCTACTAGCGCCAGCGTCATTCTTTGAGTCTCGTCATGATGAAGCATCACCGGTGGTGCATATGGTCGATGGCCCAGGCGGCGGCGATATTTGGCTTGCTGCTGCGCGCACAATTTCGCAAAGCATATTCGCATGATAGAACTGCAAAGAAAGGTACATGTACGTCGCGCTAACAAGTAAGCGGTACGAAGTAAGAGGACCCTTTTCTTCACGCCGTTTCAGAGTACTCAAATACCGGCGCCGCCCTTGCTCGTTGTTCCTGAGCCCACACACTACTACATGTACTCCACTCTACGTTGACCAGTCACCATACCACTCTCACCTCCAACTACTACTGTACGCACTTTCCTGCGCCAGCACTCTTGAAATTCCCAGTGTCGCGGCTTCCTCACTGAACGCTGCTTGCTCGACTGGTTGCTGCGAAGGCGCTGTACAGAGCCAGGATCCCAAATAATCACAGACGAGAACTGAAGTCAATCGAGTGCACGCTCCAACGACGACGCAACCTCAAACTCCAAAGAACCACGCTCTTGGCGGGCGTGTTGATCAACAGCCCACCATCTGCTTCTCTTTCACTCTTCTGCTCTCGCCCCATTATTTAGCAAGACTGCGCACTGAACGGCACCCATCAATAATTCCTCAACGCGGTCGACGTTGCACACGCTCTGGGGTGCCTTGCCGTGTGCTGTCTTTGCTGGGGCGGACAACTTGGGCACGCAAGCACAGGCACAGCTAGGTTCCACTTGCTGTCGCAGAGCTCCACAAATTTTGGTTGGAAATCGAAGTGCTGCTGCCACTGCGGCGGGACACTCCAAAAGACACCTGCCCTGTCAGACCTCGCCGACTGGATCTCTTCCTGCACAGCGCTCTTTCTCCTCGTCCGCTCCACTACCACACCACCACCCTCACCGCAGCCCGCTGATCGCATGTCTTCCAGCCTCCGCGCCGCTCCTCAACAACACATCTCATCAGCTGCCTCTGCTACTACCTCCACACGACAACTGGCCCCCGCAACATCTCCGCTGCCAGCCAGAAATATGCCATCTCCCCGCTCTTCGCCTGCCATGCGGCCCACCTCTCCTCTCTCGCCTGGCTACAAGACATCACACTTCGACGCTCTCCAACCTCCGCAACAACGACCAATGCATTCGCGATCAAACAGCAACCAGCGGCGGCCGCCACAAGCCTCTCTCAAGCTGCCATCGTTGCCACGATTCCATCCTGCAAACTTCCCCTCCACCCACAGTTCGATACAGTCGACGCCGGATGGAATATCCCCGCAACCGCCTGTCTCACCTCGCGCCCACCAACGCATGTACAGCGATGCTCAAAAGCATCTCTTCTCCCATCAACGAGAGATGCTCTCTGCCGCCGTTCGAGGTTCCTCGCCAAGTCAAGCAGGCAAACCAGTCAGTCCTCGCTTGCATCCCATGGGAAGTCCAGGACCGGTCACTCCCCTGGAGTTGGAAGGAGATGAGGGCTACCTCCTTGGAGGAGCTCGATCCGCTGCCAAGGACTCCTCAGCACCGGAAGAGCTCGTCGAGAAGCTGATTCGGGAAGAGACTCGACGATCTCGAAACACAGCTCAAACAGCACGTCCAGGCAATCGGTAATCACCGGCGACACACTGTTCGACACGATTATGGCTGAAGCGAAAGGAATTGACTTTGAAGCATAGCGTGTGAAAGGCGGCATCTTGGGTAGCAATATTTGATTCGGCGCTTTTCCAAAAGAGATATCATGGCACGGGAGGATCAGGCTGGCCCAGGTGAGGCTGTGTAGCCGATCGTTTTGCTTTTCATTATTTGTTATCACGACATCGCAGAAGATGTTTGCTTGGACGATCCAGCAGCGCTTAGGCGCAGAGTGCTCGCGCTGATCCCAACGAGATTATGGGTACTCAAAACTCAAAACGAGCATTCCTGTCAATTTATACCTTGCTTCGATCTACTTCTGTGCTGGCGAATGGCAGAGATCGATGTTAATCCTTGTATGACTTCATTCTCCGGGTGTGACATCGATACTGTTGCGATAGTTGACCCCAGGTTGATTGATCTTCTTCATTCGATTGATCATTGGCTCTACTCGTGATATGGGACGAGACTTGAATGTGACTGTCAACCTCATATCATCAGCAGGCACATGCGGAAAGATGATCAGAAGAACAAATGCTGATATTAAGACGATTCGTAGAGGTCCTCAACTGAGCCGAACGTCACGCTCATCAGATGCCTTACTTGTACGACTTTTTTAAAGGGCCTCGTAGTCGTACTCGTCTCAGGAACGTTGCCACACATGAACGCTGGTCTCAGAGTGCGTGATGCCTCAGGCCTAATATGGTCGACCATCTCCTACGAATTTTAGTGGCTTCGGCTTATGCGAAACCGAGCACACACTTCGAAATCCTTACAAGCTCTTCCGTCCGCACGACACTGACACCACGACGACACCAACGAACGACATCGTAAGTGTATCCGCAGCGGCGACGAAATGAGAGTCACCGCAAGATGCTTCGGACACGGTCTGAAGCGCCAACTGGCAATTGCTGACTCGGGGACGTGATGTGCAGATTGACCACAGTCCGTCAAGATGCCGTTCACCAAGGTCAGTGTCCAAACACACCCTCCCTTCTGCTGACCTCCCCATGGCCTGCCTGCTCACACCCCTCGCAGCTCGTCAAGAACTCGGCGTACTTCAGCCGCTACCAGGTCAAGTACAAGCGCCGCCGATCTGGAAAGACCGATTACTACGCCCGCAAGCGCCTCATCACCCAGGCCAAGAACAAGTACAATGCGCCCAAGTACCGCCTGGTCGTCCGCTTCACCAACAAGGACATCATCTGCCAAATTGTCACCTCTGAGCTCACCGGCGATAAGGTCTTCTGCGCCGCCTACGCCCACGAGCTCAAAGCCTACGGCATCACCCACGGCTTGACCAACTGGGCTGCCGCCTACTGCGTCGGTCTACTCATCGCCCGCCGCGCCCTTAAGAAGCTCGAACTCGACGAGCACTTCACCGGTGTCGAGGAGGCCGATGGCGAGTTCCAGATCACCGAGGAGCAGGAGATCGACGGCGAGACCCGCCGCCCATTCAAGTGCTACCTCGACGTCGGTCTCGTCCGGACCAGCACCGGTGCCCGTGTCTTCGGCGCCATGAAGGGTGCCTCCGACGGCGGTCTTCACATCCCTCACTCCGAGAAGCGTTTCCCTGGCTACGACATCGAGAGCAAGGAGCTCGACGCCGAGACCCTTCGCAAGTACATCTTCGGCGGCCACGTTGCCGAGTACATGGAGACTCTGGCCGATGACGACGAGGAGCGCTACAAGTCCCAATTTAGTGGCTACATCGACGACGAGATTGAGGCTGATGGCCTCGAGGAGCTGTACGCCGACGCCCACAAGCAGATCCGCGAGGATCCTTTCAAGAAGGACGAAGAGGAGGGCGAGAAGAA
This sequence comes from Mycosphaerelloides madeirae, assembly GCA_002785995.1. NCBI lineage: Eukaryota > Fungi > Ascomycota > Dothideomycetes > Mycosphaerellales > Mycosphaerellaceae > Mycosphaerelloides > Mycosphaerelloides madeirae. Next base: position 1,747,358 of record NHNV01000001.1, on the reverse strand, counting down.
GACGAAGGAGGAGTGGAAGGCCGAGTCGAAGAAGTACAGACAAAAGAAGCTTACACACGCGGAGCGCAAGGAGCGCGTGCAGGAGAAGATCAAGGCTCTTACTGCCGAGTAAGCGTCTTGCTCAGGAGTCTCGTGTTCTTCGAAGGGGTTGACGTTCTTTTGACGTCCTTTTCACGACATGATGGAGTCTCTGCATGGATGATGGAGTTGCTAGCTGTCGGATAGAGTTACTCGAGGAAAATGCCCAAACGTTCTTCCATCACACCCTGCATGTTCTTTCTTTCTCTTCCTCTGATGGCATGCTCTGTAGTTTATTGAAGTTCTTCACATTCCACAAACTACAGACTTACTTCTCAGCAGTGTCTTACCATCTTCTTCCAGACGTCACTCTCCCATTCACATAAAACGATCGTTAGTAGGGGTATCAATTGCCACCGCACGCTCAACGCGCGTGCCGATCCGGTTCTGTCACTCCCGGTCTCCTCTGGCCCTATATCCTCGCGTCCTGCGCAACATTCATGCGAGCCTTCATTTGCGACTCCAAAAAGTCGTTCCAGGCGACCGGATCTTGCGCCTGGATTTCCCGCAAATCGTTCATATTGGCCCCCACCTCTCGTAGCGCAGCGTCCCATCCGCTCTTCTCCACCAGAGACTTTAGCTCCGGCCCACTAATCCCCTCGATCTTCTCCTTGAGCCCTTCTATTCTCGCCGCCTCGTCGGCTTTCCAAGGCGCTCTGTCGTTACTGCTTGCGTCAACGACAGGCGAGTCGACGACTTCGCGACGCATTCGTTGCCCAAGACGATGCAGGTGTCCTTCCTCGAGGGCCAGGGCACGCGAGGCGAGGGAGACGTCCGAATTGTGGCGGGAGACGGCAGGGCGAAAGGTATTTTCATCATCGTAGTATTCCTCTTCGTCGTCGGAGTTCCGGCCGACTTCGGTGGGATTGGTATTGATGGCGAGAGGCGCGTAAGTTTCTGTGGCCGAGGAGGAGAGGGACGGAGGGAGTCGAGGAGACGTTGGAATGAGGCGACACTCGGGGTACTCCTCTTCGAAGCGCTGGATCATGCTCTGGAGGGTTTGGTCTAGGAATAGCAGACGACGATATGCCATCTCATCGCCAGTGTTGGCCTCCTTAGCCAACGCAGGCTGCAATCGAGCTCGGATCTTGCGCGCGCTTTCGAGGAGGTTCTTGCTCATCTTCTTGGCCTTGACTTGCTGCTGCTCATCCAAGCCGGCAGACGATAAGGGTCTGTCCCGCGGTGTTCTCGCGCCGGATATGGGCGAACTTGGGACGCTTCCACGGCGCAAGTCATTCGCCTTCTCACCAAGCACATATTGCAGGGCCTTGACCACACCTGTGCCACCAACGATATAATCATCGTCAGGTGCCGGGTCGTCACTGCCATGATTCTCCGAATTGCCTTCGACGTGACCCACGAGATGCATGAGTACGTCGGGAACGGCGATCTCCTTGTATTTTTGATCCACGCCACCGTGTAGCTGCGTGAGCGATGCGGCGGCGTCTGCGGCGGCAGGGTTGGGTGTCCCAGTGGCTTCAGTAATGGCGAATAGCTCCATATTTCGCAATGAATACGCCACAACCTGTTTTGCGAGTGCTTTGACGACTTCGCTGTTGTCCGCGCTGGGCACGTCGAGGTCGATGCAGATTAGAGTATTCGACACTCTGACAGCTGCCATGTAACTGGCATAAAGCGCACATGCTTCCTCCTGACTGGCCTCGTCCTTTGCGTTGGCAAGGGCCGACAATTGTGGGTTCTCTAGTAGACTCAGATGAGCAAGCTGTGGCCCTTCAGGAAGAACGTCTGCGAGCGCAATGGCTTGCTTGGGGCTCATGCCAACGTCTGCCAGATGAATACGCTTGAGGTACTTCATCTGACTGATGTATCTTCGCAGCAGAGAGATTGTCCCGTTGTCCTTCCCGCACAGGTCCGGATTATGGCTCAAATCGATGAAGCGGAAATGCGGCAATTTCGTCAGAGAAGGGAAAAGCACCTTGATCGATGCAGTGTCGAGGTTGCATCCGGCAAGACTCAATCCCCAGCAGGTGACACCAGCTCTGCTGTTCAGAGCATCGGCTATGAGACCCAGCTTGCCGCGCAGGTCATTTCCGCCAATGTCGAGGCCACCGCTGACACCAGACTTCAAGTATTGAAGAACGGCTTCCAAGCCTTCCTCATCAAGCGAGGTGCCTGCAAAGCCAAGCCTGTTGATGCCGCATATTATGGCGCCGTCGACAATCTTTCGGATCTGAGGTGCCGTCAGACCGCACTCAGACACTACACCAACGTCAGCATTTCATTGTTTAATTTCGTCTGCGCAAAATCTTACTTATGAGTTCCTCAAGCTTGTTGCCCCCTAGGCGTTGGCTCAGACATTTGAAAAACGTCTCGGCTGCATCGGTATCTTGACCAGGATTCGCCGAACCGTTGGGCGGGCCCTTTGCCGATGTGATGTGGCTGGACGGCGGAGTATCCGGGAAGAAGATCATGGACAAGTCAATGGCCTTGATTGACCTACACATGTACAGGAAGAGACTGATATACTTCCAGCCGTTCCGACTGATGCGCGGGTTGTTCTTGAGAGTGAGCTTCTCAATGACTCCTGCACGTTCCTGGTATGGCGTGATGGGTATGGCTTCTCGGTGTTTGGGGCTGGTACTTTTCCTTTTCGTTGGCTCTGGTCTCTTCGCAGCCAACAGTCCTGCGAGTATGCACCGTACCCCTTCGTCGTTCATGTCTGCATCTTCCAGGAGGAGTCGTCTCACTGGTACGACGGCCAGCCAGTCTCCAAGCGTGACCATGTCTGCCAATTGCAACCTCGAACCGGTCAAGTTCAAGCAATTCACGACACCAGGTTCAAACGGTGCGCAGCAGGTGGGAGACATGAGCTGTTCTGTGATTCGCTTCAGGATGGGCGTTTCGCGCAATTGACAACACCTGCGGTATATGCGCACCGGATCTGTCGTGGGTCTAGCTCGCTTGTCGACCGGTAAAGGTGTTGCGCCGTTCTGTGTTGCAGACAGGGATGATGCGATCGTGTCTGAGTCCATGGTGGTAGAGACATCTGCATCGAGCGATAGTTCGACCGGAACAGTCCCATTCTCCTCGGCTCGCCTCCTTCTCTTCTCCTTTCGTTCTTTCCGTTCTTCCTCTGATCGTTTCTTTTTCTCCTTCTTCTTATCAGCGGCTGACGGCTCTTCCAGGCTTCCAGCAGGTGGACTAGCAGTCGCATCTTCAGGACTTCCCGGTGTCTTCCTTTCACCTGGGATGTCTTTGGGTATAGGCAAAGGCTTGTTCTTACTCTGGTACTTCGCTTCGCCCTTTTCTTCCTTCTCTTCCTTGATCGTTTCGGGATGCTTCAGCGCTTCTCCTTCAGCCCTCTCCTTCATCTTTACATCCTTCTTATTGACTTTGCGCTCTTCGTCGTCATCGTCATCATCGTCGCGGTGTCGAGGACCTCCTGCGATTTCGACGTCGACGCAGAAAGACACCTTTCTAAGCTTACTTGAGTCCAAATCGGGCACTAGACATCTCTCGCGATTCGGGTCGACATTGAGAACTCTGCGCTGACATACGCCGCCCTTGCCGTTTGCCTTGGGGGTAGTAGGGGTCTGGCCCGCGGACAGTTTCCGGGTCAAGTTTGAGAAGAAGGACGCTCCATCTTTCGGTTTCGAAGGTACGTATGGTTCGGCCTCCTCGCTAGCACTCGCGACTGGGCCGTTTCCATTGATGAGAGGTGAAGCTCCATCTGGGGGGGAGGCACTTTGCGGTGGACCTGAACTTGCTCGCCCGGCTGGTGGAGACGTAGACGAGGAGAACTTGTTGCTGATGTTTGATATCCACGATGGCCGTCGCGCCAACGTCTTGCTGTCGCTACTGACCTTCTCTGAGCTGCCGCGATTCAACAGACCCGGTCGTTTCGAGGTCTTGGCGTTCAGGTTCGAAATAGACGGAGTGCTCGGCAATGCGGTAGTTGTGTCCTTCACCGGCTCCGAGAGGGCTGGCGGCGTGACGGGGCCTGGAAAGCTGGACTGTCTGCTCGCATGGTGCACTGGTTGCGGCATAGTCGGGGTGTCAGTCGTAGCATCGTCGGAGGTGCGGTTGGGCTGTGGAGTCGTCTTCTTGGACAGCGAGGTCGGCGTCGCATTCGAAGCAGCAGCCGGCTTTCGTTGGTCATGTTCTACAGCGCAGTCAACAACAACAAGTCCCCGTATATTTTGTATCCTGCGACTGGCGGGCAGCCGTGCATGGAAACATGCGGAAGACTTACGCTTACTTGAGGGTGTGCGGTGCGGGCGGTGCAGCCACGAGACGTCGACGCCGTGGATGCTCTCCATGTCGCGATCGACAGTGACCAGGACGTTATTATTGATCAGGTCCAGCCGCCATTGCTTCGAAAACAGCGGCGAGGACGAGAGGAGCAGAGGCGGCGGGCGGGCAGCAGGTGTGGTATCATCAGTAGCTTGAGCGGATGCAGCACCACAGATCTGGCTCTGGCCCAGCATCTCACGTGGTGGCACCGATGATCGGGGCGCTCCTCCTGCTCCTGCTCGTCTTCTTCTGGTGCCGCCATCGTCGTCTTGGTAATAACACGAATGCGTGAAGTATTCCATCGCCAGCTCTCGACCGCAGTCACAAGCACCGTCTCGAAATTGCCTCACACGACGCTCACCAGCACGTGAAGATGAGAGAGCCTCTTTACCCTCTCACACACGATGCGTGCGGCGGGACTCCGTGGTCTAACTATACTTTGTGCGCCCACAACTCCGGCTCCTAGACACAACGGCTGGCAAAAGTTACGCACCCGCAGCAATCAGACTGGCCGGGACAAGGAACTGCCACTATGAGGTACATGTACCACACCGCCCTCGCCATGTCCACTTCCAGCACAAGGTCGCCATCGGGCACAGGGACGGCGAAGCATACCAGCACTCGGAAGCCGACAATCTCATCCCGACACCAACTTCACCTCACAAGAATCGCCCTCGGCTCTCAGCTCGTACCGTAGCGAGACGTGACGTCTCACATTGTCGAAACGCTATCCTCTTCAGTTGTGCAGTGGTACGAAGGGTTAATCCCCCCATATTCGATCGCCTGGTCGCCGTCTCACAAATGTTCCAAATGGCCCATTGACGTACGCTGACAGTCTGTAATAGGTCATGCAACTCACAGCGCACAACCAGGGACTGAGGGTCTCGTCGCCGGATCCGTTCTCCTGATGATCAAACACTACTACCACTACGTGACTCAGCGCATGTGCTGATGCAGGATCAGTTCAGGAACGTTGCACTGCCAGTGTTGCCGCCCGATCCGCTCTCATGGTCTCCCTAGTCATACGTAGATATAACTGTGGTCCTCGAAACCGGTCGATCCGAAGTCCAGGTCGGTATGCATTCTGACTCTTTGCATATCTTAAGAGCCCGAGGTAGAGACTGTTACGTCTGAGAAAATGTTTGATGCCGACAGGTTTGTGGCGACGCAGATCCAGCGGCTCCCAGAGAGCCCGTGTGCTACCGGCTGCAAAAAAAAGGCACTGGCTCCAACTATCCTGCTGCATCGATCTTCCCGATTGACATTGCTCGCCTTCTAGGTGTAGTTTTAACTGATTCAGACGATTGGAGGAAAAGTTGTCGTTCAATTTCACCATGAATCCTTAACGCGGGGGATGGGGGCGCCGAACGGACGGGGGCGTCGAACAGGACGGTTTTACACCAAATAGGAGCTTTTTGAAGTTGAGATAACTCAACAACACCACTTCTGATTAAATTAAGATTAAGACAGCTCCGGCATACGATAGCATGTCAGATCATATGTAAATCTAAGGTGTCTGCTAGCACGGGAAGGTGTGTTTTCTGGCAAACTGCATTGATTTGGAACCCAGTTGCTCGGCGCCCCCGTCCGTTCGGCGTCTCTATCCCCCGCGTTATCAAAAGTAGCTCCTCAAAGAGAGAGCGCACTTTTTACTGCCCTCTAGTGATGCCGGGTCGCTTTGAGGTCCGTTCTCGGACCAAAACTGGACACTGAAAACTCAATAATTTCATGGGGATCCAATCAAAAAAAAAAAAAAAACCACCGTTGACAAGAGGGGCTAGCAATAGTTAGAACATTCCTCCTCGTGTATGGAAGCAGGGAGACAAACGATTCGAACCCCCGCGGGCAAAGCCCATGAGAATACTCAACGACTGGATCGGAGAAGCTTGTGCTTGAGTCACACCTGAATGACCGTCAGAATCATGAAATTCAATGAATAATCGATGGTGAACGTACGCCATAACCACTCGGCCATCTTGCCATTCACGTGATGATACGTTGATAAATTATCAATATGTAACTTAAACTTAAAAAAAAAGACCCGCAGATCAGCCTGGTGGACATCGGGCAGACTCTTCGGAGTCTCCTTCGCACGTTCATAGCTCAACTTGGGAGCCGAGGGACTGCGCTGGGAGCATCTATACGAATGTACCAACGTTTATACTTGTACTCAGTCGAGATACAACTAACGATCTCGAATCAAGAATCTTAATCTCGTCCGTGTAGAAGATCGGACAGACAGACCGTGAGAGGGTGAAGGAGCGGCAAAAGTAACTTCAATCGGGGCGTAGATTGCGGGGCAATGCAAAGGATTGTTGATTTCTGTCCCTGTTTGCCTGTGTGCAATCTCTTCCATTCTGCCGCTCCGAGATCGTTCGTCTGATGATCTCGTGCGCACAACGGAATCGTTTTCAAGCCATCATCATTTCATTGGGCGTCCAGGCAAGTTCAAACCGTGTCAGCCTCCGCCCGAAGACCGGCCAATATTGCTCACGACGGCTTTTGCGTGCTTTTGGTGCGGAGTCACATGTCACCACCATTTCTCAGCATGCATGCCTCACGTGCGAGTGAGGTGAGTTGATGAATTCATCAGCACATGCGATGCTGTCATCTCCGGTGAAACCGCTTTGACGGCCTCTCACAAGTGAAAGCGCTCTCTGCTCCAAGACTCTCCGACATACCTCCCTCTTCCTCATGATTCACAGGCTTCTAGACACACCAGTTCAATAGTGCCTACAAGTCTCTGCTGCACATCAATCGCTCCTTAGACCCTTCGTTTCCAACCATCACTGCTAGAAGACGAGACGACATACCCACCGTCCCAAGAACAGATACGCCGCTGCACATCTGAGCCCACGGCACGACGATTCGCTACGAATCTGGCCACTCAGACAGGACAACGCCACTCGCACGAGCACCTCCATACGATATTCGAACGGCTGGGCTTGCAACGCTGCGTCAAGATCGTCTCTGAGGTCTCCATCGCCGCAAGCCTGCGTCTGGCAAAATAACCATGTTTCCGATTCCAAAACCTGAAGACTACGACGTCTCCTCGACCAATGGCTTCCTGCCAACCGAGCCTCCACTCCAGGCACTTCCGAATGCCTACTACAAGCCGTGGGAACATATAGTCAAGAACCTGCAAGGCCTGATTCTTAGCAAGAGATTGAGAGAGACGGTAGACAAATTGCCGGTGCTTTCGATTCAGCATCTGGCGGACGAGGCGCAATGGCACCGGGCATACAGCGTACTGGCATTCATTGCGCACGCATACATCTGGGGCGGAGACAAACCGAGTGAGAGGGTACCGCCACCAGTGACAATACCTTTCATGGCCACTTGCAAACACCTGGAGCTTCCACCTGTCGCCACATACGCCGGCTTGGTATTGTGGAACTGGAAGCCAATCTTTGATGCCGAGCGCTCCGATACACTTGCGAATCTTGATACGATTGAGACATTCACTGGATCACTGGACGAGAAATGGTTCTACCTGATTAGTATTGCTATTGAAGCTAGGGCTGGCCCAACCATCCCTCTAATGCTTCGCGCTATCAAGGCTGCAGATGATATGGACACAGCGACCGTCACCGAATGTCTCCAATCTTTTGCAGAAAGTCTTGACGAGCTTGGTGGCATGCTGTCCCGTATGTACGACAGCTGTGATCCTCGCGTCTTCTACCACCGGATACGTCCGTTCTTGGCCGGCAGTAAGAATATGGCCGAAGCAGGCCTTCCAAGAGGCATTGTGTTCGACAATGGCGGTTCAATGAACAAGCAACGTTACGTACAATTCAGCGGTGGCAGTAACGCACAATCCAGTATCATCCAGTTTTTTGATATTGTTCTGGATGTGCAGCATCGACCGACCGGGTTTAAGGATAATTCGGCTTCTCAAGTCGAGAGCAAAAAATCCAAGAAGGCCGACACGAACTTCATCCATGAAATGCGCCGATACATGCCAGGACCACACGCTCGGTTCTTGCAGCAGGTCTCTCGAGTCGCCAACATCCGGGCGTTTGTCCAGGAGCACTCGTACGATCGTGCATTGAGCCTGGCTTTCGACGCATGCCTGGCTATGCTCAGCGCATTCCGTGACAAGCATATCCAAGTCGTCAGCCGCTACATTATCATCCAAAGCGCCGAAGCCAAGAAGAATGAAAAGAACTTGACGAATTCCAAGAAAGTCAACCTGGCGTTTCGAGCGAAGGCAAACAAGGACGACAAGCTGGGAAAGCGGGATCTCACGGGTACTGGAGGCACGTCGTTGATCCCTTTCTTGCGTCAAGCCCGCGATGAGACTGGACAGCCCGCTGTCGAGGTCTGGACTAGACGTCTCTTGAGTAAAAGGAGCGCAGGGGCGAATGTTTCCCACGGAGGAGAAGAAACGCAAGGTCTCGCTGGCGTTTGGAGGGTTGAGAACAGCGGCGGAGGGCTCTGTGTTTGGTAGATCTGGCTGCTGCAAAGCACGTCATTGATGAATGACGGCTGGTATATGGGTTGACGCGACCAACTCCCGTTGATGGCTATTGATGGGAATACACCAATTCCACAAAACTTGACCCCACGTACGCTACCAACAGCGATGGTGTTGTTCGTCTCTCGTAGCTCCGGCACCTGACAATCTCAATATATGCATTCGTGTCTGTGGTATTCAGCATGGTGCAGGCCGAACAAATGGGTTGCTAGTCGTTAAGAATAAGCTGCTCGTACCCTGCAGAGTCTCGCAATCTCGCGGTACAATAGTATTTTCGATGGAATGGCCGTGTGATGACTGCATACAATGTAAATGTGAATGGCGAAAGGCGAGAGTCGGATGTCTTCGTAGCCGTTGCAAGCCACAAAGGGAGGAGCCACTCAGGGTTCCTTCGTGGTCCCTCGCTCCTGAAGGTGCACTGCCACTATCATACCACCTCAAGTTCGCGTACTCCACCGCCTGTCTGACGACGCACATCCGGCCACAACTCGCGTATATCACCCTCGCAACACCGTCGGACTCGAATCGTACACTCACAAAAGATACGCCATAAATTCAGATTCGCGAGCATGGCAGTTGGGCTCCGCTGAGAGTATATCTGCCGCATGTTTCGCTCCGCATTCAACTGACGACGGCTATACGCTCGAAATGGATTTTAACGACCAGCTGCCTAGATTTGGCGCACAGATGGGCTCTGGCCCACATAACAGCGAAGATTGGGAGGACTGGCTGCGCTGGGATCCCGCGGCGGAGGCCAACTCTCCCGACGACGGCACCTTCAATTCTGGCTCTTCGAAGAACGACTCGCCGCTCCAGGATCCTCTCCTACCCGACTTCAGCGGGGCGACGGGCGACGAGCCTCTCGTTCCGCCACTGATTGTAGGCGACGATGGCCTTGGATATGGTACTGGCAACGACTTTCTGAACGACACCTTCACATTCGGGACCAACGGGGGCCTCAATACTGGCTTCGACTTCGACCAGACTCGTAGCCACCTCAACGGCATCCCTGATATACCAAAGCTTGAAACCAATCTTCCCGCCTGGCCAGTTGAACCCAGTCTCGCGCCCGACTCCAATATCTCGCTATCTGCGCTCTCCCACGAGAATGCCCAGCAGCTGCCTTCTGCAGTGTCATTTACGGCTACCACCCCAAGTCTACACCACAGTCCAGAGTCTACCTCTCATAACCGAACAAGTATGTCTTCCGGCTCACCAGACCCACCGAAGAAGCGCGGAGGGCGCAAACGAAAAGCCGAGACCCAGTTGGAAAAGAACAGCCTTGAGGAGGTCGACACTAGGGAAACCAATGCAGATGGAGAACCGATCAAGAAGACATCCCACAATGTTATCGAGAAGAGATATCGCAATAACCTCAACGACAAGATTGTCGAGCTGCGAAACAGCGTACCGAGTCTCCGCGCTATGGGTCGAGCCAACAATGGAGATGGTACTGAAGATTTGGAAGGGCTGACGCCCGCTCACAAGTTGAACAAGGCTACGGTCATGGCCAAGGCGACGGAATACATTAGACATCTGGAGAAGCGGAACAAGACAATGTCAGATGAGATGGAAATCCTCAAAGCACGGCTGGCCAAGGTTGAGGCCGCTATTGGAAAGTCGAAAGACCGACAGACCAGCATCACTCATAGCCCTTCGTCCGGGCCTGCACGCTCGAGAGAAGCTTCGTCGGCATCACACGGTGGATCGCCCATCTTTCTCAACGTCCCTCAAGACCAGGGCAGATTCAATCAGTCCATGGCTCAACAACAATACATGCAACAACAAGGTCAGCCAACATACGCGCGGCCACCGAATCCTCCAGTGCAGGCTCAAGATCTACCACAGGCTGCCAATGGCCAGGGCGTTGGCTTCATGAGTAAGGCCTTGATGGGAAGCATGGCTGCTATCATGGCCATGGAAGGTTACAGTGAGTTTGAGCAATCTGGCGAGGGCTCGTCAGGGCATTCACTATCTGCGATTCCCAGCACGATGTACAGGAGATCTGCGGAAGCGTTGCAAATGCCCACCTCGCATCTTACTCGTCGGGCCACGATGCCGCTTTTGAAGATGATGCTCGTTATCTATGCTCTGATATACATTCTAGCTCCACTGCTGTCATTCTCGCCCCGCCGGAAGCAAAAGATGAGAGCGTCGACTCAGCTCCCGAAGGCACCATCATTGGCTTCACCAGTTGAAGTGCGTCGCAAAGCATGGGACACTGCAATTCAAAGCGTGTGGGTGCCAAAACATTTTCTGCTCGAGGTCGTCGCGGTCGGTTTCAAGATGCTATCATTGAGTCTCCGCCGCATCATCGGCTCCGAGGCTTTCACCAACATCACTGGCACCACGAAGGAGGAGGAAGCTGCCCGGATCAAGGCCTGGGACATTGCCATCGATGCCCAGCTGGCTGGTGGCGACTCGCAAGTGTCTTACTACAGGCTGCTGCTCACTTTGATGGAGAGCGGAACCTTGCCAGATTCGCCGACGCGGCTGATGCAGAAGGCCGTTCATTTCCGCGTCTTCTTCTGGGAAGTCGCCAATGCTGGCTACGGCAACATGGTCGGCTTCAAGCAATTCACAGAGCGAGTGGGTCGTTTCTATTGGGAGTCTGCGCGTCGCCAGCAAAAGGATCTTATCAACGCCAAATCAAGTGTTGTCATTCGCAACGAGGATGAGGTGGAAGCGCTACCAGATCATCTCGCTCGCCTCGTGGAGCTTGACTGCGATGAGGCCCTGAGCGATGAGATGATTCAACGCGCCTGGAACCTCGCCTGGAACAAGCCAAGCGCACATCGCACCACTTCCAACCCCGCCCGAGATAGCGTTGTAGAAGACCATGCCATCAGGTCTCCTCTGGATGCTGTCGCGGCTTGGTACACCAACGCCACGATTGATGACACGCTCGCCGACGCGCTAGGCGACAATGCTTCTACATTCGATACTGAGTACTACATCGGCCTCGCTCTGAGTGTAGCACCACCGGCTTCTGGTACTCACGTCCGTGCACTGGCAGCCAAAGCGGTGTTGTCCAACAGTAACCGCGAATCGAATATCGTCGTGGCTCTGGAAGCTCTGCCGGTGCTGTCACCCACGGGAGGAATGAATCTCGTCAACCATGCTCCAGCTTCGCCAGACATCTGTACTGCCCTGACACTGGCGAAGCTAATATCGCTGTCGTCGCCGTGGTCAACTCCCGCCGCGAGAGAGCGGGCCTTTTCAGCGCTGAACAATCTCCAGCTCGCACCTGCAGACTTCACGCTACTTTCAGCCGTTGCCACGTTCCGTCTGTTGAAGCAGCTATCTACGAAACACGGTCTTGCAGAGTCTACGGCGCATGGCATCGAAGAGCTGGCGGCCAGCCTACGCGTGTGGATAGGCACATCGCCGGGTGGGGAGAGTGGTATCGACCGTGAAGGTCGTGGTAAGATCGTCTTGTTGTGCCTAAAGATCGCCAAACAGCTTGGAGGTTGGGATGAGAAGGATAGCGATAGCGGATACAGCTCTTCGGCGAGCCCTGTCAGCAGCACGGCCTTAGTTATCACGTGAAGGGCTTGCGTGAGTTGGAATACTGCTCTACTATAGATTTGATCAAAGAAGCGTCGCAGCGTTGAACGCAAGGTATTTGAGTAGCAGTACTCTTTAGATTTTGTGTCATATAGTCGGAGCAATCCACCATCATTTTCCCATCGTCACCGCTGGTCATGTTTTCTGGTGCCTGTGTCGCTTTCGGGACTTTGCGACAACGCCGCGGCTCATGCGGTCACTTCGTCACATGTCATCAAGCAAGCAACCGATACCACACTATTCCTAGACACCTTTCACTTGCGCTTCGATCTCCAGGCAACCACTGTCCGCCATGAATACGATACCACACGCTCCCTGAAGTGTACCGATCAGCTGCAGCCATGGAATCCTCAAACGACAGAATCCTCTCCAACCCGGGCGAGCCCTTCCCAATTGTGCATTTGCCTGAGGTCGAAGATGCCGCCAGCGAGCAAAAGCAGGGACGTAGGGAGAAGCTGAAAGATCAGGCGAACAGGTTCTTTGGCAAGGACAAAGACGACGGAGACAATGGTCCGGAGGGACGACAGAGTCTACAGGACCGCGTCTTCTCGACCATCATGTCACAGATCATTCCCAGCGACATACTGCAAGACGGCGAAGACGACGGCGAGGACGGACATAGTGACAGGAAGGGCAAGCAGTCGAAGAAGTATGTGACCCGGCCGGAGCTCAGTCCCAGATTGTTCGCATACAATTTCCGCCGCTTCAACGCTCGCATTGGCGTGCTGTTCCTCGCGCAGAACCAACTCGAGTCGCTCTTCACATGGCGCTATCCTACGCAGACGCTGTCCTTTATGGCCTTCTACTCGCTGTTGTGCCTGCAACCGCATCTCTTGCCCATTGTGCCGCTCATCTTCATCATATTTGTTGCCATGGTGCCGGCCTTCCTCGCTAGGCATCCGACACCTGCAAATGACCCACGAGTCGAGCCGAGCTATCGTGGACCAGCAACTGCTCCCGCGAGCAGAGTACGTCCAGCCCCTGAACTGAGCGTGGACTTTTGGAGAAACATGCGCGACCTACAGAACTTCCTCGGTGATTTCTCAACGATTCATGACATTGGGAATCTATATATCACGCCCTACACCAACTTCAGCGATGAGCCATTGAGCTCGACGCTCTTCCTCAGCACTTTTGTTCTGTGCTGTCTGCTGTTCCTGGGCTGCAGTCCACTCGTGCCATGGCGAATCATCGCGCTCATCGGAGGCAACTTTCTCACAACATTGGGCCATCCCGAAGCTCGCAGGGTCATTCTCTCGCCCGAGGTGCTCAGCCATGTGCAGCAACACCTGGAAGTCCTCGCAACCAACCTGCGCATTTGGGTGGAAGCCGACATTGTTATCGACGAGCCTCCGGAATTGCGACAAGTCGAGATTTTCGAGTTGCAAAAGCATCACGAGGACAGCGATATGTGGGAGGCTTGGCTCTTTTCAACGTCGCCTTACGACCCTATCAGCCGTGCACGCATAGCTGGCGAGCGGCCCAAGGGCACCCAATTCTTCGAGGACGTTCAGGCGCCATCAGGTTGGGTGTGGAAAGAGAAGAAGTGGAACCTAGACCTCTTCAGTCGCGAATGGGTCGAACAGCGCATGATCACCGGTGTTGAGATCGAGACAGAGGGTGAGAGGTGGGTGTACGATATTCCGCCTGAACAAGTCGACGAAATGATTCAAAGCTCTCCGAAAAGCAAAAAAGGTGGCAAGTCGGCGTCTGTTCCGAAGAGTGGCTGGGAGGAAGGGACTAGGCTCGAACGAAGAGGCGAGTGGAGACGAAGGCGGTGGACCAGACTCGTGGCGAAGCCTCCTTCGTCGAACACAACTGATAAGATCGGCTATTGAGGACCTATCCTCTTCGCACAACGGTATATCGTGGAGAGGTGTCGGGTCATCGATATACGTGATGGCTTTCCTTACCGTGCTAAGGCCCGAGACCGAAATGTGCCCGCCAGCCTTGCGCAGTGGCGTTCCGGCAACCAGTTTGATTGGGGAATTGGTGCGGGGCCAATTCAGTGGTCGACATGAGAGTCGGAGCATTGTAATGCCCAACGATGATGCAGAAACAAATTTGTGTGGGCTCCGGCGTGGCGTACGATGGCGGAAGGGAGGGCGTACAAGCACGTTCGACGACACCAGGGAGGCGCGAAGCCGAATATGCTTCCTGCGACCATACGAAACGCCGCATCATCAGCAGGATCGAAAATGCACGCGACATGTGGCAAGACGATGTGGAAGAGTGCGAGTCTTTGCTATGTAAAAGACGCGGTCAAGATCCTTGCCCAGACGGCGCAGTCCTCGTGGAGGCTTATCTTATCAGCCGTCGCCTTCGTTCACGTCGGCGGCATTATTTTTCTTTCGCGTTCGTCGGGATGCGTGGGCCGCCCATCAAGAGGCGCCAAGCATGGCCTTCTTATCTCTAAGACTTCTCGAAACCTTCCATCAAGCTTAGCTCGTGGTCCCAAGCCGCCAGTAACAACCACGTCCTTGTTCCGTCATGCACCCACACGACATCGTTAGGACGTCCGTCTGGCCACCGTACGATCGTGCAGCTCTGCCCTGTGCTAGGGCTGCATCTTTGTGCGACCTCTTGACATTGGGACATTCGGGCGACGAGCGACATTTGTTTGACGGGCCCCGAGGATTTGTTGTCGCTGCCGTGCCTCCTCAGGGATCGAACGCATCCTCAGGGATCGAACGCAGTAACAGACCCCGGAACCATGGAGTCTCGCGCTCAAATATCGGCAATCATTGGTCAGGAGCGGTGGTCGTGCGGTCCGGTAAACAATCCCTGTACAGTCCAGCAACGGTCTCCGCCCACCCTCACGCAAGGTACCACAAGGAAACCGGGCTAGTGTGCTTGGCTTGTCGGTCTGGGTCCTCTTATGGCTATGAGAACAGAGATGGTATGGTAGGGTAGCCGCGGGTTTTTTCGGGCTGCATGGTGCAGACATCTGGTTTGCGTACGACCGGTTGCCGTTCGATCAGCTACTTTAAGCACAGGCATATCCTCGTGTAGGAAGTTTTGGGTTTGCATTGCGCGTGTTTCCTCTTTTTTAATTGTCCATTGTTGTACTCCTTGTGCGACTACTGAAGCCCTTGAGTTGACTTCAGGTCCTACGTCTTACTCTTTTCCATTTGGTCAAAGTCGGCCATTGATTGACAGCCCACCATGGACGAAGAAAAGGCCCATTACCAGGTGGACACTTCGCCAAACTACAGCGACGATGGAGTCCCACCGAGGAAAGGCTCTATCCAGATCGGCGAGGCCGCCGATTTGTACGGCGACGCTCAAATAGCAGAGGGTAAGAGACCTACTTCTGCATCGTTTTGTACTCAGTACTGATTCGCCCTCTCCCTCACTCAGAATATGGCTACGTCTCCCGTGGTCTCAAATCCCGTCACATCCAATTCATCGCTCTCGGCGGCACCATCGGTACCGGTCTCTTCTTGGGAATTGGCAAGGCATTCGCTCTGGGTGGTCCCCTCTCTGTCCTTCTGGGCTACAGCTTGGTCGGTATCGCTATCTTCGGCATGATGCAGTGTCTCGGCGAGATGGTCACTTGGTTGCCTCTCCCTGGTGCCATTCCACAATACTGTGCTCGCTACGTCGATCCCGCCATGGGTTTCGCCGTGGGCTGGAATAACTGGTAAGTGTCTGAAAAGAAGAGCCATCCAATTGTTTGAGACATCTGCTAAACTTCCACCCTTCTGCTTAGGTATTCTTGTGCATTGACGCTGTGTGCGGAAATCTCGGCTGCAGCTATTGTCATTGGATTCTGGAACGATTCAATTAACCAAGCGGCTTGGATCTCCATCATCCTGGTTTTGATAATCTGCCTGAACGTCTTTGCGGTATCGATCTACGGAGAAGCTGAGTTCATCTTCGCCGCCATCAAGATCCTCACGATCGTCGGACTGCTCATTCTCGCCCTCATCATCGATCTCGGCGGTGCCCCAGATCAGGGACGATTAGGGTTCAGATATTGGAAACACCCTTATCCCGCTATGAAGGAATATATCGGAACCGGCAATGTCGGACGCTTCGCTGGCTTCTTTGCCACTCTTGCCAACGCTGCTTTCGCCTACGGAGGTGTTGAGATGGTGGCCGTTGCTGGTGGTGAGGCGGAGAACCCACGCAAGAACATCCCGAAGGCTGTTCGCAGAGTATTCTGGCGTATCCTTTTCGTAAGTGTCTCATTGGATGGTCTATTGTTCGGTAGCGTTTGTGCTGACTATCTATCCAGTTCTACGTCCTCGGATCGCTTGCAATAGGTGTGACCGTTCCAGCCAACGACCCCAACCTCATCGACGGAGGACCAGGTGCCGGTTCGTCCCCCTGGGTCATCGCCATTACGCGAGCAGGCATCCCCGTGCTCCCGCACATCATCAACGCCGTAATCCTAACCTCCGCCTCCTCCTCTGGAAATGCCTTCCTCTACACTGGCTCTCGCTACATGTTCGCCCTAGCACAGAACAAACAAGCTCCCCAATTCCTCCTGAAATGCACAAAAGCCGGCGTACCAATCTACTGCGTCCTCATCACCGCCTCCTTCGGTCTCCTGACCTACATGACCGTCTCCACCGGCGCCGAATCCGTCTTCAACTGGTTCCAAACCCTCACCACAATCACATCCCTCTTCACCTGGGTCTCCATCCTAATCGCCTACATCGCCTTCCGTCGCGCCCTCATCGCTCAAGGCATCGATCGGAACAAGGATCTCATCTTCCGGTCCAAGTACCAGCCATACCTCGCCTACGTCACCCTCGCCTTCTTCGTCATAATTATCATCTTCAATGGTTTCGCAGTATTCACGCATAACAAGGACGGTTCGTCAAATTGGAGCATTCAGGATTTCGTCACCGCGTATGTCGTTATCCCGATCTACTTGGGCTTCTATCTCTTCTGGAAGATCTTTAAGCGAACCAAGTTCGTCAAGTCGAGCGAGGCCGACATCTGGACTGGAAAGGCAGCACTTGACGCGGAAGTCTGGCCAGAACAGATTCCCAGAAACTTCTTGGAGAAAATTTGGTTTTGGATTGCCTAGACAGACCACTTGTATACAAAAAACGAGGAGGTTTTAGGAACGGTATGATAAATCATGTACAGCAAGTAGAAAGAAAAGAGATACGTTTACACACGACGAATCCTCAAATCCTTCTCCATACCCTCCCGTGCCCTATCCCTCTTCCTCCTCTGGATGGCAGTGTCACACCTGCTTAGATAATCATCAATCGCCTTATCCCACTCCGGCCCCAAATCCTCACCCAATCTCATCCTGATCTCTCCAGGATCCATCGGCTCGAGGTCTCGCACATCGAAATGAACCTCTCGATATACGTTAAAGTTCATACCATCGATCCATAACTTGTAACAGCTGTGTGTGTCGAGCGTGTACTTTGCCGGATGTTCCATGATCTCCAATCGGTTCAGTGGATCATTCTCCTAGAAAGCTTTGATGGCATCTGTCCAGCGAGGGTTGAGCAAGGAGTTTGCGGTACGCCATTGCCTATCGAAACCGTCGTCGACGAAGTATTCCAGGATCCTACCTCCGCCTTTCTCAATTCTGAATTCGAGGACTGCCCGTTCCCCAACGGGCTCTTCGGGGGATATTTGATTTGTCCAATGACCGCTGATATCGTCGTCTTCGTCCTCTTGCTTTCCTCGGTCAAGTTCTAGCTCGGGTACATCGTCAGACGGAGGCGCGGTGATCTGTTTCCTCGTCTTCTTCATCTTCGCCGGCTGTTTCCCGTTATCCTGCGCCTCCTTCTCTCGCAACTCTTTCGCCAGCGCCTCCTTTTCTCGGACTAAGGGGTCCATTTCCACCTTGAGCTCAGCTAGTCTTTTCAAGAGTGTGCGCTCCAACTCAGGATCCTGTTCGCATCCTTCCGACTGACGCATGGCCTCCTCAATTTTCGCTTGGAGTTGTGCCAGACGAAAGTCGAGCAGTCCAGCACCGGTCCTTTTATTCGGACTCTTGGACCGAGCAGGAGCATCATCAGGATGCCTACCTTTCAGATCAAGTCTGGCCTCTGTAGACTTTCGCTTTACCACCTTTTTCGGTTTCCTCACCCTCGCCTCCTCATCCAACGCCCTCGCAACGTCCTCGATGAAGTTCTTATCCTCGTTCTCGTCATCGCCAAAGTCAATCGCGAGGCTTGGCAATCGGCCGGATTTGCGGAGTCGCCTCCTCAGTCTGATGCGTTGGTATTTGACCTGGGCCTCTTTCCCTTCGATCGTTCGCTTTGCGTCCCAATACAAGTTGTAATGACTGTCCGGAGCGGTGGCATCATATGCCATTTGCCGAGCCATTTCGATGTCCATATATTTACGGGCGTTGACTTCGCTGATTTCGTGCTGGAGGAGAAAGTTGCGTTGTTCTGGCATGGAGCCGTCTGGGTTGGCCAGAATGTTGAGTGCTTGGGGAGAGAATGAATTCCTCATGGCCGAATTCGTGGCACCTTGGAAAGGAGTGCTAGACCTGCCGATGGGTGCCTCTTCCTCCTCTTCCTCTTTGCGAACATCCTTCATCTCAACGTCGCCGGACTCATCTTCAATGCTTTCTGCGACTGTGGTCGGGCTGTCCTCTGTCTCGACCTTCGGGAGGCTTCGTTTTCTCACTGGCGGATCCTGACTGCTATCCCGTCTTGACGAAGATGGAATCTCGGGTGACCCGGGAGCGCGCTCACTGACTCTCGGCGGCGGTCTGGTACCATAATGGAGAACACTCTTGAGCATAGAAGCACGTTGGATGTGCGGACTCAGTTTCTGCTGAAGTTGCTCTCGCTCCGATACGCTAATACCAAAGGAATACATTGCCGGGGAAAAGGTGACCAAAGCTTTTTCATACATATCGTGAGCTGCGCGGTGCTGACCTGCGTCGTCCAATTTGATTGCCAGCTTCAGGCGATTCTCGGCCCAGTTGGTGTCGATGAATTGCAGCACCGGAGAGCCCGTGGGAGAAGAGGTCGTCAATTGTGAGAGGCCCTCAAGCGCATCTTGTTCCGCGCTTGTGCAATTGGGCAGAGTTCTCGTCCGTGGTCGAGGGGAAGGCGGTGGTACATTCTCAGACCTTATATCCTGTCCAGTCTGGAGGGGAGGAAGCGCGGCATGAGCTAATCGAGGACTTGGGAGTGGAGAAGAGTCCCCCCAGTCTTCTTGCTTGAGATGGTGTGTTGTAAGCTGAAGAGGAGGAAACGCTCCATTAGCCAATCGTAGACTTTGGAATGAAGAAGAGTCCTCTGGACTTGATCCCTTAATATTTGGTGTCAAGAGCTGTATAGTCTGCTCGGCTGTGATGTTCGCAGTATCTTCTTCTGCCAGCTTGCCAGGAGACGCTGTGGGCGAAAGCGGTGGGCTGCTATCTCTGTTGCTCATGGTGCTGCCTTTCGGAAAATTTGCTGACGCGGTGAATGCTGTTATAATCGTGCAAGGCAGATTGCTGCTGTTGATGTTGATGATCAACATATCTAAAGACACAGAGCAGAAAGCACAAAGCCTTCATCCGATTGCCCACCAGCGGCAAGTGCGAATTGCTCTTGACTGTTGTCGTCGCCACATGGCAGTAAGGAAGTCTCTCCTCTATCCCGTAGTTGCTCCCACCAGCAGTGCCTAAGCCAAATGCACAGGCAGCCTCGATGGTCCGAGTCCGACGCACAGACAAAGTCAGAAAGTACAACGGCTGATTGGAAGTGAAGGAGCATCCCGAACATCAGAGTCGCTTCTCCAGTAATGCGCAGACCTGAACCTTCCAACGTCTCCGAAGCACCACACACTGCTTCTCTGTTCGCCAATAGCAGATGTCGAGCCGCATCCCTGTAACTGTGGGACGCATCCCATCGCGCGACCGAACGAGTTGGCGGCCTGAGGGAGCACACGTATGGAGATCGATCCTGATGAGGTTGGGTCCGAGTTCCATTTCAGCCTATTTGACAGTCAACATTACCTCCTAGTCGGGTAGTTCTCAGGCCAAATCTCATCCGTGTTGTTGGCATTGATCCTTCGTTCCTGCGTCCGGTAAGCGTGGGGAATCCTGCATTGGCTTTGCTGCTCTTGCACGTGTAGATCGGCGCCTGCCATACCATATATAGCTGTGAATGCATTGAATCTCTCCAAACGATCAGCTGCGAACCATTCAGGTGGGACATACCAAGGATACTCTGAGGAATCCGGTCCAGTGCTTTCTGCCGATACTCTAACAATATTCATTGTACACCCATACATGTCAAACACCCAACAGGCGCCTGTCGCTCAACGCAAGTCTTGCCAGACAGCAGCCTAAGTAATCCTGTCAATAAATCTATCAAACGTTCCTTTCCCTTGATTTAACTCCTCGTCCTTCTCCCAACCTTTTCTTTCCGTGCGCCGACGGACATTCCACGCTCGAATGAATTTCCAGGCCTCTGTATCACCCAGATTCCACGCCTCCATCTGTTCTCTCGTCTCTCTAACCTCTTTCGGCGCGCTCTTTAGTCCCTTCTGGATGAATAGCTTAGCCTTCTCAAGAAGATCTTTCTGCGTCTGCAGCTCTACCTCGGTGGGAGCTTTGCCGTCTCCATACACGGGCTCAGGAGCGTCTGGCCTACCCGGTACTGGGTTCTCGCTTTTGCCCGAAGCGATGTAGTCTCTTGGAAGCTCGAAGCCAAAGATCCAATCGAGTTCTCTTCGGTCTTCTTCACTGTCTTTGGAGTATGGACGTTCCGCGCTGACCCACAAAGATCTCCAGCTACCGTACGGAGAAGCCACTGCATCCTTGAAAGGAGGAAGACGTACATATGCAGAAATCCCGGTGCCCAGAAGCTCCTTTGTCGCGGCCAGCAGCCAAATGTCGCGCTTCGTCTCCCGGCGAATGAATCTGAGGTCCATGTGGTCGTTCGAGTTGACTAAGCTCTGGATTGTGTAAGGATGTGGCACCGTGCCAATTGTGAAAAGCTCGCTATCATTCCTAAATATCTTCGGAGTGGTGATCTTGATGGGGTTGCTGACACAAGGCTTGCACCTGGGCTTGTTTGGAGGACAAGAGCCCTGCACTGGACTGAACGGACACTGCGAGAGATTCCGGGCGATCTCGATTGCTGGCTCGATAAGGGCGGTACTATGTTGTGCAAGTGGCTTGAGCACAGCAATGCCTTTCGAGAAACAGTTCTGCCAAGACTGGTGAAGGTGGCTGTTAATGAGTTGAGGAAGCATTGCCATCGCCTCAGGAATGGTGCTTGGATTCTCCAGCTTAGCGCGAATAGGTGGGTACTTTTGTTTCAGGTTGCTGGTGCTGTAGTACGCAATGGCCTCGGGCTGTAGCTCAAATCGCAGGGTGCTCTCGGGCATGGCTTCGTCAAATGACTTTGCGTATTTCAGAGTTTTCGAACTCAGCATTGCCTTCAAAAGGGCATCGATGTCCTGTCGGGATCCCACGTAGAGTCCGTTGTCCAGGCCCTGATACGTCGAAATGTAAGGGTATTCTCCTCTGCGAAGAAAGGACAACATGGGGTCGTTGTATGGAGCCATTGGTAGGGCCAGGAAGCTGGCCAATATGCCTGTTCCCATGTTACCCCAAGCAAGCCACCTCATCAACTCATTCTCCACGCTCTCGTCCAGCTTCATGTGTTGCATCGTCCTGAACAGCGGATTGTTCATTGCCTCAGACTTGCTCAAGACCACGGGCCGGAAACCCTGTGCCCACCACGCCCGTCTCCAGATCTGAATCAAATCTTGCTCAGCCTTCTTGCTCTTCTCATCCTTCCTTCTCTGGCTGACATCGTAGTATGTGTATATCATTGGTCGATTTCTGAGAGGGGGAAGCACAGCTCTTTCTTCGTCCAGGGTGGTACTGCTGCTGAATGGATTTCTCCACTTCCAATCGCTATACCATCGCGTCTCACCACTGCTGCTGTTCAGCTGCTCGGGAGGCGGCGTATGTGCTGGGGTACCAAAGGGATTGACGCGGTCCACAACCTCTTTGGCTTCTTCCACCACGTCATGTATTCCCTCTTGCAGTTTGGGTCCATAGGGTACTCGTTCGACGGTATCGCTGCTGGAAGTGCCCAGGAAAAGGATGCAGAAGAGAACGAAGGCGGTCAAAGTAGCGACAATCTGCATCCGCCGCGGCAGATAGGAGCATGGGTTTCGAGGAGGCATGGTGCAGAGTGCGAGGCCGCGCTGGCCAGCAGCGTTTCAGGAGACTACGGGCTCATCCAGTTGCTGAGCAGACAGAGGGAGGCCGGCGGGTTGTGCAACTGTGCTCCTGAAGGGACAGCTGTGGTGATTAACAATGGCGCGCAACGCCGGAGCGCAGAACCCGGGAAGGACTGGGCGGAGTGGTGAAAGAAAGGGAGTCCTGGGCGGAAGGAGAGCGACGAAGCGGTGGTGTTTCTGAGGAGGGAGAAAGGAAGATGTGCGTTTCTGAGAAAGCTCGCCTGATGCACAAGCATTGCACGAGAGTAGACCAGGGTCGCAGCGTGGCAGTATACTGCGCCAATACAGCAACCACGTCCTAGTCAGATGCATGCACTCCTCTTCCATCTCACACCCTCAGTCAACACCAGAATTCTATGTACCGGACAAGCACCGCCAACGCATGAATACCGCCCACCCGCCGCTGCGAGTCCGTTGAAGAGCTGACGCCCGCCACGGCGACCCATCACAAACGAACGCACCCCGGCGGCCCCTTGGAGAGCTCATGGATCGAATGCAAGCTATCTACGGCTGCTCACATTGCATGCGAGAATGATGAGATGATAACAATACCCGTTGTGACGCGCCCACAACTCCTACCTCTTCTCATTACCCAGGCCCCGCACATCTGAGAGGCATGGCCACCTCATCCTCCTCCAACGCAGCTCCGTCGAAAGAACTCGAATCGATCCGGATAGCCAGCCCAGAGTCCTTCGACTCGCTGCGACAGCGCGCAATGGCCGCCGAAAGCCTCCAGTCGTATGAGAAACTGAGCTGGATTTCATTCCAACGCTGCGAGGTAAGCCCGCCGTCTCATTCCTACCCTGCCTTTGAGATCTCTCTCACACGCATCTCCCAGACAATCCAGCAAACCCGCCACCATCTGAAACGCCTCGTAGCAGGCTTCTCTACCGAAGATCAAGACGATCTGATTCTGTGGAAAGAGGACTTTACCTCTCACCAGGGCAAAGACGAATCCGCGAGATCGAGCAAGAAAGGCAAGGAACGTGTGAGCATTGGGAGCTCCAGCAAAGGTAAAGAGAGACTGTCTCTCAGCGGCGAAAGTGAGAAGAAAGCGACGAAATGATGGACGTCATCTGGTCATGACATGAAGGGTGGCAAAGTAATGTTTTTCATGAAGTAGAGCAAAGTACCTGCAAAGCCCAGTCTCATTCTGCCCCTTCAGACGAACTCATAACCTCGTAACGATCGTGAATAGCCCTCTTGGCGGCGGCTGCTGCTGCTGCTGCTGCTGCTGCTGCTGCTCCTACTACTACTACTACTGCTACTACTACTACTAAAGCAATGATCGCCTTGGACTGCCGTCCGCGTCGTAATACAGAAACACAAAGGGTTCCAGTGTGCGGTCAATAAGCCAGAATCAAGCTTCGTTGAGTGTGTGTGCTGAAGTCGACCTGTCGCTGATGTCTGCATCGGCCGAAGTGGCCGCATGGCAAGATCAAGCATCCTGCGACAGGGAATGTAGTGATGATGCTGGTAAAGAAGATTCTCAAGCCTCATCCAACTCGCGATTCTCGTTGCCGTTGCGAGAGAGGAGACTACGCTGGACCATGGAAAGGCACGACAGCATGTCGGAGGGTTGCATGCCTAGAGAATAATTAGCTTTAGTATTCTCACATGAGAAGGGTGCCGTCGTCGCCTTACCTTCGTCGGCCATCATTTGAGTGCCAGCATCGAGCATTGAGAACATGCGGCCGAAGTTGTTGAAAGACGGCTCGACCGGGTGGCGCTCGAGACCCATGGCGAGGGGCAGATTCTCCAGGCTGTGCTCTTCTTCGCTGTCGTACTCGTGGTCGGCCATGAAGAACCTCGGTGCGGCAGCCCAGTCGAAGGTATCCGGCATTTCCCATGGAGAAGAATCGGAATAGGTCTGTGCGGGGGTGACGGTGGTAATGAGAGCGAGAGTACGATCGGTGGAGGCGGCGCCCTCGTTGACGACATCCTCATCGTTGGCAGTGCCGTCCTCGTTGGCAGTGCCATTATCGTTGGCAGTGCCATTATCGTTGGCAGTGCCATCCTCGTTGACAGCGTCATCCTCGTTGACAGAACCATCCTCATTGACGAAGCCAGTCTCGTTGACAGTGCCATCGCCGTTGACAGCGCCATTCTCGTTGACAGTGCCATCCCCGTTGACAGCGCCATTCTCATTGACAGCACCCGAATCCAGCAAGCCGTCCAGCTGTTCTTCATCGTCATCGCCGATGTCGAAGTCAGTCTGACCGGCGGTAGCCTTGAACAGAAACGCCTCGATCTCATACTGCTCGAAAGGGCTCTGGATATTGGAGAAAGCGTCCTCGTCAGAGAGTGCTGGATAGGTGCTGAGAGGGTTCTGATGAAATTCCGGCGGGCCACCGTTGAAGATGTCGACGTCTTCGCCAGTCTCCTGCTTGATGTGGCAGATACTGCCGGGATGAAAGCCGCCGAGAGACTGTTCCTCGAACTCAGGCTGTTCGATGAACTTGACCGTGCCGGACTTCTGAGCCAAGCGCGACTTCAGCTGCATGTGATGTAGTTTGGAGTCATCCCTGTGAAGCCGTGTTAGCACACGCATGTGACAGCTGTAGCAGGGGTGCATACCAAGAATCGTCGACCTCGAGATGTGGATACTGTCCCTTGCCGTTCTTGCCGACGTGGATGGCGCGCACGTGGCGGCGCAGGAACCAGGCATATTTCCAGCCCTTCTTGGCAGCCGGGCCAGTGCAGAAGTTGCAGCGCACTTCGCAGCGTTGGATGATGAGGAGACCTTCGGTAGGCCAAATGTGGCGGTGGCCAATCTTGGTGCAGCCCATTTCGGCGGAGGTGTGTCGGTTGGTTGTTTTTGTGTGAGGAGGATCTGTCGTAATGTTAGTCAAGTGTCGCAAGAAGGCGCGGGTTGGAGAACGAGTCGCACCTGTCGGAGGCTTATAGTGCGCTCTTGCGTGCGAAAGAAGAAGCTCAAGTGAAAGAGGCGTTCGCGTGGATGGAGATTCCTATTAACAAGCAGGTGAATAACCGTGGTTGCGCAAGTAGTGGTGAAACCCGCGCACAAGCGACTGCTAGCAGTGTCGTCGTCAACAAGCTCTCGCTTTTCGTCGAGGTCGTACAGGAAAGAAGCGCAACACGGAACCCTCAAGAAGGGGAGATGTAGTAGAGGAAAGAAGGAACAAAGACGAAGGAAGTTGCTAGGAGAAATACTTCTCTCTAGGTCTGCATTCACAATAGCAGAGCTCACAATGAGTGAATTCTGAGGGCCACGACCCAGATGCCCCACCGCAAAGTGAAGTTGAAGTCCGTGAAGCGCCATTGTCCTCGCCATGGCCGCGATATTCGAGTGCCTTGCGGCAGCCGCTGCCAAAACCAAAACCAAAACCAAAACAAGATGGATCGCAATCACTTGCGCGTTCATATCCGACTTACCTGGTCAAATTTGGCCTCGATCTGGTGGAGACCGAGCGTAATGTGAGTGATGTTCGCAGAGGTGTGGTCGCTGTGGTTGGCCAAAGAAGCGCGAAAAATAGGTGGAAACAATTGCGCTAGCGAATTGGCCTCCAGAGCACATGACTATTACGTCCAATCAGCGCTCCGCTCCAGGTTGAATTGGGCCCTATCTTGGGGGTCAGGCGATGAGAATCGCTTGTCGCAATATGCTGAAGCGCGTCGTCAATGGTTGATGCTCGGTATTGAGTTCCTGATAATGGCCGCATATGTGAGGACGGCCCGCACGCGGGGGACTGGGCGGTGGCATCTCCAACGTTCGCGGGCATTAGGGACCATCTTGAAACTTCGCAGTGCGTCGGTCGAAAAGAATACAGAGGAGACCGTTCGGACCTATCTCGCCGTAGAACGCTTCCACTTCCCGCGAGGTCATTGTTTGATCAAGCCTGGACACCGCGCGAACCGGAGGTAATCGTAGGCGCCCCAAAGTTCACCGTTCGCTGCCTTTGCTCTTCGATTACGGTACCAGCAGTGTTACATCCTACTCATGCCAGATTTGTGTACATAGCCGTTATTTTGAAGTACATCGATCTTCTGCTACCTCAAACAGTTGTCTGCCCTTCAGCTGTCTTTCCCTGCTCGGTCGACATTCCGGTGCATGGTGGTGATCCAATAATGTAATCCTCACTCGTCGTACTCGTCTCTTGAGATCGTACGGTGTCTGGTGTGAAGTGGACGTCATGAGTGTTGGTGAAGTACGAAGGCTTGGGACGAAGTGAAAGTCTGCAGTCGTCACAACACTCCGGGAATTGCCGTCGGAAGAGCGAAGCTGCGAACCTCGACTCATCAATCCTCGTAGGCGCCGCACCACGCCTACACCACCACCCATTCGCCCTTCCACACCACCGATATCATGCTGGCCGGCCGTGTCGCAGCCCGGACTGCCCGTCTGGCAGTCCCCCGCTTCCCCCTCATTGCCACGCGCTCCTACGCAGAGGCCAAGGTCGCCGATAGCAGGCCTCCTGTCGAGCTCTTCGGCGTCGACGGCACCTACGCTTCCGCCCTGGTACAGCACTTCCCACCGCCCAATGCCTTGGAATACATCATCTAACATGCAGCCCACAGTACACCGCCGCCGCCAAATCTTCCGCGCTCGATACCGTCTCCAAAGCCGTCGAAACGCTTAGCCAGACCTTCGAGAAGGACACCCGCCTGCAGGCCATCATCAGCGCGCCCACCCTCACCCCCGACGACAAGAAGCAAATCATCTCTGAGATCTCAAAGTCCATCAACATCTCCGACAAGTCCAACACCATCTCCAACTTCCTCAACACCCTCGCCGAGAACAACCGCCTCAGCGTGCTCGAGGGCGTCTGCGAAAAGTTTGGCCAATTGATGAGCGCATCCCGCGGCGAGGTTGAGATGACCATTACCTCTGCCACCCCATTGGACGCCAAGATCGTGAAGCAGCTTGAGACTGCTGTCAGCAAGAGCCAGTATGTTGGTGCGGGCAAGAAGCTTAAGGTTGTGCCGAAGGTATGTCACACTCTTACGAAACATGTTTCTCATCCCCTAACACAGCGTTACAACAGGTCAACCCTGATATCCGAGGTGGTTTGGTTGTCGAGATTGGAGATCGTACCATCGACCTCAGCGTCTCCTCCAAGATGGCCAAGATGAACAAGCTCCTCCAAGAAACTTTGTGAACATTGAAACGACTACCCTCCCCCGGTTGAGCATCTGTAGAGTTTAGTCGAAAGGAAAGAAACAGATTTTCTATGTTCCAGTACAACATTGAGCTTCTGTCCTCGACACCCGACCACGCAAGACTGAACACGGCTCATATCTGATGCATCCTCAATGCGCAGCATGAGATTATGGATGTCAATGTTTCACGACCAGGAATGGCACGAAAGACACGGAACAGCGAGAACGATCCAGTTCATCTCGAAACTCATCAATGGGTATCTCCACCAGGAAACCTGCCGCAATCCAGAACGCCTCCCTAGAACAAAGTAGTGCCATCCCTCACTTGACCTTCCCCAAGATGGTCTCCGCCCCTCTCTCCACACTGACCGCAGCTGCAACTGCCTTGACACTAGTCAACATCGACCTGTCAAAATCATCCCTCGCCCTCAGCACACCTTCCACCCAACCGATCTGCACATCCCAGTAGTCCCTCTTCATACTCTCGTATGCCTGAACGACACCAATGCCCTTCTCTGCGCTCACAAGCCCTTCAAACGCACTAACAACCCTCCACTTATCCTTGATACCCGCAAAGACACCCTCATACTGCTGGAAGAGGTTGAAGACAGTAAGAATATCTTCCTTGATCTTCTCTGTAAAAGGATCCTGGCGTCGGAACTTGACACCGCGGTTCTTGACACATTCCAAGTAGCGGATGATGAGAGCATCAGAAAGCTCTTCGACGAAGATATCACGCAGGGAAGGATGGAGGATATTCGCGAAATCTCGCAGATAATCGTCGAAGGTTGTAGTGATGGACGCCATGATTTTCTTGGAGTACCAGGCAGGAGTGAAGAATTCGGGCAGGACGGGCTTGATGTCTGTGGCGAAGATGACGGCGGCGAAGAGCGACATGCAGTGCGTGGCGAGATCGATGTAACCGTTTGCGAGGGATTCGTGCTCGGTGGACGAGGTGACAGCGTAGGCGGGTGTGACGAGCGGTTCGTAGTCAGCTTTGAAGCGTGTGAGGAAGGAGGTCGTGTCTCGCGTGGGATCGTCGTCGATGTTGGTGATTTGGTCGTTGGCGATGGCAACGAGCCATTCTTGGAGACTATGGTGTGTTAGTTGGAGTATCATAGGACACGGGATATTGTACATACCTTCCGACCCCCTCCAACTGGGTGGCATCAACAGCATTGTTGATTTTCTGGAACTCGTCGTCCACAAGGCGCTGCCACATCTGCTGGCGATCTCGGAGAGCGCGCATCATTGAATCAACCACTCCCTCCACCACATCTGGCCGGCTAGAAGACTGAGCGACGGCAAGCTGCTCTCTTAGCATGGTCCACATATCGCTCAAGCTCTTCGTATGAAGCTGGTCGTCGGCGTCTTGATCTAGACTTCCTTCCGCTCTTGTAATGAAAGTCTGGCGATCCGACTTCGCCATTCTGTCCATCCATTCCTCAACAGCGCGTGTGATCAGTGTGCGGTAATCGCGCACCAATTCGGTCTCCCGCTCGTCGATAACGTGAATCTTCAGCTCGTCGGGTTTGACCCCCAAGCGGTTCATTTTGTTGTAGTATTTCTCGATCCAGTTCAATATGGCCAGCATGTGAACCGGCGTGATGTCGCTGTCATCCAATT
This sequence comes from Mycosphaerelloides madeirae, assembly GCA_002785995.1. NCBI lineage: Eukaryota > Fungi > Ascomycota > Dothideomycetes > Mycosphaerellales > Mycosphaerellaceae > Mycosphaerelloides > Mycosphaerelloides madeirae. Next base: position 1,718,050 of record NHNV01000001.1, on the reverse strand, counting down.
GCGCGACCAAAAAGTCATGCATCAGTTGGTGGTAGATGTTCACGTACGTCTTGAATATCTTCCACTTCTTCGGCATGAGCTCTGTCATGCCCAGCTTGACGGTGTTGAGGTCGTTGAAGTACCATCTGCAGGCTTTCTCAATCTTCTCCGGGTCGTCGTTGAAAGCTTCTTTGACGCTCTGAAACTGTGCCGCCGCGCTGGCTTGGATGGCCTGATATATTCAGCGCCAAGACGAGTGAGCGGAAGTTTGATATGGTCTACCTGTAAGAATTTGTCCTTGTAGCCACGAAGCTCCCTTTGCCCCACGTTGATGCTTTTGAATCGAGAAGCGACGTCTTGGAATTCTCTTTGAGCGTCTGCATTGCATTAGCTTGGAATCTATAGGAGTGCGGACGTCGACCATACCTTGGAGAGCTTTGGTTTGACGATCCTTTTTCTCTTCCTCTTCAATTACCAAACCCAATCTTACCACGAGTCCGTTGTTACCCGCTTGAACGAGAGGTATCAGGTTAATGCAAGCCTGGCCCACGTGCTCGTCGAACCAGTCGACCACCTCGTCCAACTTGGAGAAGTAGTCTCTCAGAGTAACGCCAAACTCCAGCGTCAAGTTGTCTATGAGTTCTTGGCCACTCTCGCCCTCTGCACCTTTAATCTGCTCGGAAGCCTGATCGCTAACGTCTCGGAGCTCGCTCAAGCCAGCATGTATGGCGAGCAGGTTGGGCTGATTCTCCAAGTCTTCGTCGTCCTGTTATTTCCATGGTTCAGCGCAATATCCACTCCAGTACTCCTATTCCGCACACTCACCTCGCTCAGCAAGGCTTCAATCTCCTGCAATCGTGCCCCGAAGGTGTCGATGCTCGCCTTCATAGACTCGACCGCAGCAAAGTTGCGTTGCATGACGCTCATCTTATTGATTTCCGGAAAGTCTTCAATCATACCCTGCGCTTCGGCACACAGTTTGTCTATCTTCATCATCTCTTCTTTGATCAGGCCAACGATCTTTTGGCCTTCGGTTATGCTGGTCATGCCATTTTGGGTGATTTCGAGCTGCTCCTTGAGGCCTGGGTGTGGTTAGTCGCTGCTCTGAGCGTCTCGCGCTTCCACTAGTTGAACACATGGTAGGCGTAGTACGGCACGAGGTACGCGAGACTGACCATGCTTGAGCTGGCCATCAATGGCTGCCTTCTTCCTGGTGAACTCGCCGCGTAGTGAGGGTAGCTTGTCGAGGTCGTCCGGGTTTCGCAAGAGCTCGCCGAGCTTGGACGCTGTGTCTTCCACGCTGTCGTTCATCGTTCTGTGCTTTGTGCCTCGTGTGTATGCGATTTATTCTGGGAAAGTGAGGTTCCCTGGTGGTATACGCATGGCTGGCGCTGCGGAGAGCTCGGAGGTGAGGGCCGAATGGCTTCGAATGCCCGCGCGACTCCTTCCACAACTCTCATCTCAGGAAACAACATTCATCAACCCCTGGACCTTCAACCGCCTCGCATTCACCAACGTCGCCCCAGAAAAGACATAACAAACACGTAGCGATGGCCTTCTTCCGCATCACCCTCCTCCGCTCCGCCATTGGTCTCCCCAAGAAATACTCAGGCGTGCTCAGCGCCCTCGGCCTACACAAGAGAATGGCAACCGTCTATCACCCTGTCTCACCATCCGTTGCTGGTCAGATCTTTGCTGTCAAAGAGCTTGTCGATGTGACCGAAGTCGCTCGCGCATTGAGCAAGGAAGAAATGAAAGCCCTCAGGAGGCCTGATCCGGGTTACTATATCGAGAGCAAGGTCAACGTGCGCGTATGAGGGAAGTGAGATCTCAGAAATGATGGAACTGTGGCGGAGGACCCCCATTGCTGAATGAGAGGTATCCTCGACGGACACGCGATGCTACGGGAGGACGGAGCTGGAAGCATGCTGCCAATCGGCCGAGTGCCTTGCATCCCAGGAGAGCATCAATGCCAGGGCAATCTGATGACCACTGAATACCGCTAAACAGAGGCTCTTCGATAAGAGCCTGTAATGAAAGTTACGACGAAGATGGAAGGAATTGTGGCTGCGGTATCAGAAGAGCTGAAGGGGACGTCCGGAATGGAAATGCCTCGAGACATCTGCAATCACCGGCACGAAACACGGTTTACTGTCAATTTATGTTATGGCATGAGGCACAAGGTGCTCAAGAAAGATCTGGCCTGGCATGTACTGGTCTGTCGTGATTGAGGCAGACTTGGAGAGGCAGGCCTCAGTAGTAGTGTACAGCGGTAGTATTCGCAAATTGACCTCAGAATTACGCACAGCGGATTGGCAGTTTCTCTCAAGCTCATGATTGAATTGCTTAAATTGTTGGTCCATCTCTCCAGACGATGAGTCCAAACGACTGGCAGTACATGAGAGTAGGAATGGTCGCTCTTGCCTTTGCTATATCTTCCTAGTCGTCCTTGCCTCAGGCACAACTAAAGTCTAAACCTTGAGCTAAAAATTTCCTGACTGCACCAACAAAGTCTCACTAAATGCAGCGTCGAAAAATATGACACGGACGAAGCAGATAGCAAGAAAGAGTTGCGATTACACTGAGCCGAAGATGGTTGTCCCTACACCTGAACAACTCTACGCGAACGCGCTGGAACTGGTCGAGCAATCTGAACCCGCAGCAGCGCTCAAAGTCGCCAAAACACTACTTTTTGAAGTATCGGAACCAAAGCGGCCAGCCCTGGAGAAATTGCCCGCACTTATCCTGCTCGGCGAGATCAGCGTCGAGCTGGGCGCCGTCGATTCAGCCCGTGCGTACTTTGAACAAGCCGTGAAACTCGACCCCGAGGGCAAGGTGCCGGAGTCACAGGGTGGCGGCGCCGAGAAGTTCCTCTGGCTTGCCCAGCTCTGCGAGGACGGTGGCAAGCAGAGTGTGCAATGGTTTGAGAAGGGTGCTACGGCGCTAGAGCGTGAAATAGCCGTGCTGGAGGCGAATGGCATGCCTGGGCTGGACGATGAGCAGCTGCTACTCATGCGCGTCGAGAAGAAGCGCAAGCTGGCGAATGCGCTCTGCGGCATCGTCGAGGTCTATATGACCGATCTGTCTTGGGAGGATGACGCGGAATCACGCTGTGAGAATCTGATCACGCAGGCGATGAGCGTGGAGGATGAGATTTGCCCCGAGGTGCTGCAGACGCTCGCATCCGTGCGATTGTCACAGCAGCGGACAGAAGACGCCCGGTCAGCTCTGAAGCGATCACTCGATGCGTGGATCGAGCTGGATCCCGAAGACGCCGCTGTACCCGACTTCGCCACCAAGATCTCGCTGGCACGCTTGCTCATGGAAGCGGAAATGGAGAGGGAGGCCATGGAGGTGCTGCACCGGCTGATACAGGAGGACGATGAGAGTGTAGAAGCGTGGTACCTGGGTGGTTGGTGTCAACACCTGATTGCGGAGCACAACAACGAAGCCAGCGCCGCCGACGAAGATTCCCCCATGGACACCGGCATCAGCGATCAGGATACTGCTGCCGCCGCTACGACGAATCAAGAGAAGCATCAGCGTGCGTTGAAGCGCAGCCGACGGTGGCTCAAGCAATCTCTCAAGCTGTACTCGCAGCAGAAGTACGAGGACGACAGGTTGTTAGCTCATGCCCAGGAACTTGTGGCCAGCCTGGACACGGTACTGGGCCCGGAGGACGAGCAGGCCGAGGGAGGAGATGAAGATGAATCGGAGGAAGAGTGGGATGGCATTGCGGAGGACGACGACGAGGATGAAGATGAGGATGACGACGAAGAGATGAAAGACTCGTGACTGTGAAGAGTTCAGAGTTCTTCATTGCCTCGATCGGTACGGCCGAATATGCAAACCCTTCCTGGAGGCATACCGTCTCGTGTCGAGCTTGTGCACGACAGCGCTATGGAAAAGACGCACTTGTACCGAGACTACAATTCTCGAATGATGCCCTATCACTCTCCACCCCCGGTCGCTTGCATGTGAAAGCCGCCATATTGCCGACGAACCAAAACAGCAGTAGCAGCATCAGAGAGTTTCGGCGCGGCCGCCACACGCGATGAACACGCTATCTCCCCCATAACCTTAAACTTTTGACACTGCTTTGTTCGGAACTTTTGCCCGTCATGAGGCGGCGCTCCGGGCGGTAAGCTCATATGTCTACATGTCTCTCTGTCGTCATGTTGGCGTTCGTTGGCTACTTGTCACTGTTATGGAGTTGAAGCTTCGCCATTACCAGATATTCACTGTGGGGTCAGGAAACCGACCACAACCACAACCAGGTTGTGCTATCCGCGCTTCGACACTTGATACGAAGGCGCATGTCAGCGCAGCTGCCCGTCTTCTTCTCTCGCACAAAAGCGGCTAGTTGCATTTTCGATCCCTCCGATCGCCTTTATGTCCGGGGTGGGCGTACAACGGTAGCAGGGAGACGTGGAAAGTTGGGATTAGGGATAATTCGATACCCGGTACCCAATTATCGTCTTGTTCACGCACAAGGTGGTGTCTTCCTGCGCAGAGTAACTCCAGCCGGACTGCCCAAGCCATATCCGTCGTCGACGAAGCGAAGGTACTACCGCCTTGGAACCTGAGACGCGGTGTGGTCACACGAGGCTTGATGCATGAGGGCTTGTGCACATTCCCGGAGGGCATGCAGAGAAGTGCCTCTCGGTAGCAACCGAACTTCCCTGTTCACAATCATATCATGGCGCCGCACGACAGGCCGTTGGACTGCGACGCTGCGGGGGGCAGTTGTGGTGGTGGGGCCTCTGGTCTCGCGGCGCGGTAGTCCGACACACTTCACTCGCGCATGTCGCTGGTCCTTAATCGATTTCGCGCAGATACGTGCAAGCTGCAAGTCCTGCCGTGGTTGACAATTATGCTCCCTGCAGGTACAGCTCACTGGCGCTAAAGAAGGAGGGAGGGAGCACACCCACCACCATCGTCGTCTGTTGCGTACGACCACGGCCCTGTTCTGCCCTGAGACCGCTAGCTGATTGTTGGTAGACACGGGGAATGCGCAACTGCCCAGAGATCGGTGGAGGGTGCAGAACATGTGCCCGCATCCAAACGCCAGACACGCCCGAGCACCCAGCCGCTGGGTCGTCAACGTATGCAGGCATCCGGCAGGTGGTTGTTGTCACGCTCCGTTCGCGGATGGTACGCAGGTACGTGCCAGCATCATACCGTATCCGGAAGCCTTGTGTGATGGGAAACCAAGTCAGCCAACCTCTGCGGGGCTGAGATTGGGTCGTCTGCAGTCGGTTTCAGAGGGCAGGGCTAGCGTGAGGAATGTGATTGTCGAGAGCTGTGTAACAAACAAATCTGCGCATGCGAGAGGCCCATAACAATCCCAAGATCACGCCTGGGATCCCTGCTCATCAAGCTCCGCCGTTCATATGACTTATGCACGTCAACGGACCGCCGTGAACTAGTGGGCTCTCCACGGATCGTCAGGCACTCGCCAGGCTCTTGCTCTGCGAATGGGCTTCACACTCTGCTCGAGCGAGTGGTCGTCGGCCCTAGCTTTGAGTCCCACACGGAAGGCTGTGGCGCTTGATCGCCGTGCTCCCAAGCTTGCGCCAGCGAAGATGACTGTTTGGGAATTATGGATCTCGAGAGGCGCCATCGTCCTCATCACCGTGAGCTCTTACTGCTGCTGCTGCTTGCCGGAGCAACGTCTATATCTTAACGCGGCGCAGACACATCGCTATGTGCGCCGCGAGGCTGCCCAAGTCGTTGACTTCCGGAAGCGGCCCTTTTGAAATTCACTCTGGGCCTGGGCTCGAGACAACCTACGCATGCGGTGGCCGTCGTCCGTCTTCAGCAAAACAACATCCTCCCTGCCTCAATCCAGTCAGCAAGGCAGTATTGCTAAGAGTATCTTACTTGCCAACTTACACAAAGGATCTTGTGTGACTTTCTCTTCCTGACATCCTCTATCTCTGCTTGCTCATCCTGCTTCGTTGGCCCTTCCGAGACAAAGCACCAACTCCAGACAACGACATCGCCAAAGAGCCTTTCGGCAGTCCAGCATACGCACAGCAAAGGCCCGACAAGGCACGTTTGATCGCGTCTCTGCAGCAAAGAGCGCCATTATTCGCAGAACAAAGTGCGTTAACAGCGGACAGCTGCACAAGGTATTGCCCCCTTACACCTGCGCAGGACTTCCATGCAAGTAGGCGTGCAAGACAAACTGCTAGGTGCAACCGTAGCAATGGATCCCCATGCTTACAAGACATGCAGACGATCGACAGCCTTTCTGCTCAAAGGTATCATTGGTCTTCGTCTCGGTTCCGGAGGCTTTCCATCTGAGATTCCACGATTCGACAGTATCCGTCCTCCGCGCCAGCAATGACTTCCGCCGCGATGGCCCATCACCAAGGCCGTTCGTCGGAGGACCTTTATGGCCTTGACGCCATCGCAAAGCATAACGCCGCGCAGGCGTCGACGAAACAGTTCCCGCCGTACCATGAGGACCCCAAGGGTCTTGGCATCTATGTAAGTATTTGTCTTTGTTCTTCCCCGTTGGTTGAAGGTAGATGGGCTGACGACTTTTGCCACAGGGAGATTACGCACCAGTGTATCAGGATGAGCAGTCGTACATCCACAATCCTCTGACATCAAGATCCAACACGGCCAGCGAAGGCATCCGCACTCGGAGTGGTCGCTCTACCCGTCCAACCGACTCGCCCATGAGCACCAACAAGTCCAGAGTCTCCAAGTCGCCGGCGCCACGGTCCAAGAAGGAGAAGAAGAGCAAGCTCGACAAGTCCAAGACACCCAAGCTCACTGCGCCGCTGTCTGTCCTGACCAAGGACTTGAGCATCCCGCTCCGGGACATTGAGGAATATGTCAACCGGTCCGTGGAGGATAGAGTCAAAGAGATGGCGGAGAAAAAGTATGTCACTCGGCCCATGAACTCCTTCATGCTGTACAGATCCGCGTACAAGGACAGGACCAAGCAATGGTGCTCTCAGAACAACCATCAGATCATCTCGTCCGTCACTGGAGAAAGCTGGCCAATGGAGCCAGATGAGGTGCGCAGTCAGTTCGACCAATGGGCGAAAACGGAGCGACAGCATCACCAGGAGGCCCACCCAAACTACAAGTTCTCGCCTAGCAAGACAACGGCCAAGCGCCGGAAGGGGGAGTTTTCTGAGGACGAGGAAGAGCCTAGTGACCTCGATGGTGGTCCGGATGGCGAGTACCGTACAGGCAGGAACGTCCGCCAACGACGCCACAACAACCATGGCGGCGAGGCTGCGTATATCGCGAACACTGTGGGCTTCGACTCGCATCCATACTACGGACACCAGGTCAGCGGATACGAGCAATCTCAATACCAGTATGCCAATGCTGGCAGGCCTCTCTCATCCAACGTCGCACGTGACCACAATGGCCTGCCATACAACCCGCATACCAACACGTACCTTCAGAGCAACATGCATCATCAGCAACAGGCGCAGCAGCCACAGCAGCAATATCAGTACATGGTAGAGATGCAAGGCGCCCGCGTGCCGACGCCTGGGTCGCTCAGTGGTCAACAGTCGTTGGGCGGGTATGGCTTGCCAGGCGGACAGAGCAACGAGGACATCTTCAGCAGCTCTCGCACCAGCACGCCGATGCAGCACTACCAGCAGTATGGTCAGCCGATCTACCCTCAATACCAGGCGCAATTCCAGCAGCAAACGTACCAATCAATGCCATCGGCTCCTACACCACAACCAGGAACGCAGACGTATGAGCATCAGCAGTATCTCCAGCAAGCGGCACAGCCGCGGACGGCGATTGATCCGAGCTTGGAGGCGGCCATGGAAGCTGCTGCAGCAGCTGGAGGTCAGGGAGGGCACCTCGGAGGGGAGAGCCATTTTGACGATGCTATGGGCGATATGACGGGCACTGCTGATCTCGTGAACATGCATGATTTCTACGAGTAGCAGTCAACGGGACCAGAAGCAACTCTGGCTCCAAAGGGGTCACCGACGGATCTGAAGTAGTGAGGTGAGAAAAGGGTGAGATAGAGCGAGAGGATTGAAGGAAGGGGGAGAGAGTTGATAATGGGAAAGTCTGGTTCTTGCCACAATTTTCATGTTCATAGCTTTGCGTAACGTTTTCGTATTCATTCAGGAACTTTCGATGGTGCAAGTTCCTCCAGATGGCGGCGAGAAAAGCTCAAAGGGGGCGTGACTGACGTGTTGATAGGAGTGGTGTTTCGTGTTGGCAGAAGAGATGCTCGATCAGGCAATCGCAGAGGAGGACATTAGGAGAATGGTGCAGAAGTCGAACCACAGTCTGACGCAGTATGAGTACCGGCACACCAACCGAGGTGCGCGAATATGTGATGTGCTTGGGTGAATGAGAACAGGGGGTGTTTACGATAGATGGCGAGGGGGAAGGAAAGGAGGAGTTGAAGTTGTGTCGTCTTCGGTAGAAAACGGTAAGAGCCGTAACTGTCAGCCTCTGACCATTCACAACGCTCCTTCCTCATTCAAGTTATTTCACCTGCATGCGGAAGCATACGTGCGGGTAGCTAGGAAGGTACATAGGCAGGAGATGTCACTATCGGGTGGCGCAGAGATGCATGCGGCTGGCAGTTGAACACATAAAAAGCCCATGCGCTTTCAGTCGACAGCTGAGCCCCCGAGCGCTTAGCAAATCAGAAGGCGCAGTGAGTGTCGGCGGCGGCTGCTCCCGAAGACCGAGCTCCAGCTTTTCGCCGAAGGAACGAGCGAGCGAAAGCTCGATCCCGTCGTGCCTTACTACACGTACTCTACCAACAGGCAACACCCATCAACACTGCCTTCACGAATACTCCATGTTCCCATCAAGGTCGGACGAATCTCTCACGATAACGCCGATTATACACGCCAGATCACTCGAACGGCACTCACGGGAAGTGTTACGAGTGTATCTTGCAGTGTGCTCGGGTAAAGAACCAGTCTCGGCCGCGCTCATCTCAGCTGCTTAACCCGGAGCTGAGCGGCACACGCGCAGCACGGCTTCGACGACGCCGCTACCGTGATCACATTGAGCGATTGAGTGGTAGGAAGGATTGCTAGCTAGGTATAACAACAGTACCACCGAACCCTGACCCATTTACCTCATTCAATTCCCTTCCATCCACCTCCCCATCCACCTCCCCAGCTCAAGGAAGACACACATATTACCACCCAGCACAACAGACAACTCCACCACACCATGGTCCTCAAGATAGCCATTTTGGGCGCAGGCCCAGCCGGCTGCATGCTCGCGCGCCTCCTCCAAATTTCCAAACACGACATTTCTGTGACAATATTCGAGGCAGAAGCCAACGTCAACTTCCGATCACAAGGCGGCTCCCTGGATCTGCACGAAACAACCGGCCAGAAAGCTCTCAAGGCCGGCGATCTCTTCGACGGGTTCCTCAAGCATGCTCGGTACGACGGCGAAGCAATGAAAATCACCGACAAGAAGCTTCTCGCCTACATCAAGCAAGGAGCGTCGAAGAGAGGCACCACCACCGGACGACCAGAAATTGACAGACCGAAGCTACGAGAGCTGCTCTTCAACAGCCTGAAAGAAGGAACCGTACAGTGGAGCAAGAAGCTGATGTCAGTCAGCAAAGACCTCACCGTCCACTTCGCAGACGGCACCCATCAAACTGGATTCGACCTCATCGTCGGGGCTGACGGTGCGTGGTCTAAAACCAGGCCTCTCCTCACAGACGTTAGACCCTACTACAGTGGCGTCGCCGGGCACTCCTTCTACATCCCCAACGCAGAGAAGACAGCACCCGAACTGTACGAGCTCGTCAATCGCGGCAGCCTCTTCTCCTTTTCCGACGGCAAGAGCATCATGGCTCAGCAGATGGGCGACGGTGGGATCAATTGTTCTACATGGTCCGTCCGCCCCGATGACTGGCAAACCAAATACGATGTCCACAACGCAGCAGCAGCCAAAGCAGCCGCTCGAAAAGACTACGCGGATTGGGACCCTCGACTCCTCGCGCTCATTGAGAAATCAGAAGACCACTGCGTACCTCGAGACCTCTACATGATGCCCGTAGGAAACACCTGGGAGCATCTCCCCGGTGTCACCCTCATCGGAGACGCAGCCCACGTCATGACCCCCTTCGCCGGCGAAGGCGTTAATCTCGCCCTCCAAGACTCACTCAATTTGTCCGAAGCCATTATATCCGCCGCATCAGACCCTTCGACTTTGGACGCCAAACACGCCGCATTCGAACAGGACATGTTCCAGCGGCAAAAGGCCACTCAGCAATTGACCAAGGACATGATGGAAGCCATGCTCTTTACTGAAGGCGCTCCCCGCGAGGGAATCGAGGAGTACGTTATTCGCGCTGTTGAGGGAGAGATGGGTCCGTGGGTGACCATGTTGCTCGTGACGCCCATCTGCTATGCCTGGTTCTTCGTCTTCAAATTGATTTGGTGAGGAAAAAAGGAGCGTGGCTGTTTGTATAATGGATTGCATAGCACGTGTAGCGAAGAGTTTAAGCATGCACGACGATAGACAATTTGGACTTGAGTTTCTCAGAAACAATTTTATTTTGCAAAAATTCAACCAAACTTCACACCTTCTTCTATTCTTCCTTCTCTCAACTTCTCTCAAAAATCATCTCGTCGATAATCGAGCTACTCCAGCGGCCGTCATCGCCGTCCATGTATCAAACCGCCTCCTCACAAGGCGGGGCTACGTCACTTCTTACTTTCCTCTTCCTCCTTGTTAGGCAGCAAGCAAACATCCGCGAGCTGGGCACCGAAGTCCGATGTGGATCCAAGCATATGTCCGGGATTCCTTCTCGGAACTTGGATTCCTGGATCAACGGCATCCAAACAGTAGCCTCACGTGGGCTGTCCATTGTGAGTGCGAAGTACGCTTCAGTCCGATGGAAAGTGGCAAGTGGTTATGTGAGCTTCGTTAAGCTCATTTGCAAGCTTTGTCAAGTTGGTTTCAGCGTGCTGGAGCGTCAAAGTTAGCGAATAGTTCTTCTTCGTCGGTGTTTTATGACGGTCACTAACCTCTCAAAGCACGACTGAGAGTATAGGGCTTCAACCTTGCCTGGCCTGCTGTGAGAGCCTGCGCAGCTCCTCGACGTTCTGGCTGAGGTACTGGATGTTGGCCATATCCTCGGGGCTCCTGACCGTGTTCAATTGGAACTCAAGCAACTCCTTCTGCTGGTTCCACTGAGAGTACAGGCTGCGCTGCCTGACGGGGTCCTGGCGGGAGACCTGTGGAGCATTATACTCGGGGTATACAGGGATCTGTGGAGCAAGAGCGTGGGCGGGACCTTCCATCTCCGGCGTGGGCTGCTGGACCTTGATACGGCGAGCTGGTGGCTCGCTACTGACAGAAGACGGAGCCTTGCGCTTGCGGCCACCAACCTTGCGGGGCCCTTGGGAGTCAGGGCCAGTGTTGGTGGCAGTATCTTCCTTATGGTCATGAACCCTCTTCATGTGGTCAAACAAGTTATACCTCCTTGGGAAACCGTTGCCAACGATCCCACGCTCGCATCCTGGATAGTAGCATAGATGAGGTCGGTCGCCATGGCCATGCATTCCGTGGGCTTCCCGCTCATGCCTGAGAAGGCAAGCAGTAGAAGAGAATTCCTGCTTGGAGCAGGCTTCGATCTTGCAGCGGAATGGCTTCAGGTGTGAATCAATGAACTTGCTGTCGTAACAGGTCAGTATGCAAGACATCAAGGTAGGGGAGGGTTAGATATTGATCGTACTCATAATTACACTTAAGCTTGGTGGGGTTGTGTGGGCAGCCGGGCTCGCTCTTGAATGGGCAGTGGTAGAGTCCGTCTGAATGCGGTCCTTCGCTGTAGAGAGGATGGTTTCTGTAGCGACCCTCGTCATTTTCAACTGTGCTTCCGGAGCTGGATGACGCCGGATGGCGAAGAGGTCCGTCCTGTTCGGCAATGGCATCTCCAAGCCCTGGTCCATATATGGGAGCAAAGCTGTCGTAAACATCAGTACTGCATACTTTCACTATCTTCTTCATTGGTTCTGACCTCAAAGCGGCAGTGGGGGATCTTTCGTCCTGGTCATACCGAATAAAGTTGCTGAATTCCTCACTGGCGGGATCCGAGGCGAAGGCAGTGTCCTGTGGCCGGCTGGCAGGAATGGCCTCTGGACGTGGGCTAATCAAAGTGTGGCCGGGCACCATCATCCGAGTGGATTGAACAGGAGGGCCTTGAAAGTGGACAGATCCGCGGGCAGTAAGATGCTCAGGCAAGCCTTCGACTTTATTTACTCTACCAGAGTCTGAGTAATCTACGGTGGATGGCTGGCCTTGAGGTGCAACGGCATGTCCGGTAGCATGGACGCCCATTCGTTGAGCATCCGTCCGTGGCAACAGAGGCCTTTGTGGAGCGATGGAGGGATCAGAAACCGCCCTCCGTGGAAATGGACCCTGGCAGCCTTGGAAGTAGTACACTGACTGTTGCGGGTCGCACACAGCAAACGATGGAGCACTGTAACCTGGGTGGAGGTATCTGGTGGCAAATCCATTGGACATGTCTCCTGGGGAAGTGACCGCGGTGGCAGAGAAATCCTGTGGCACATGGGAGCTCGAGTAGACTACAGAACCGGAAGCATCCCAGCTGGGCTCGCTGACGAAGGAAAGATCCAAACCTGGAGGCAACAAAAGAAGCTCCGGCTCGGAAATAGTGATGATTGTGCGCGTGCTCTGGCTCTCATGGCTCAAAGCAGGGGACAAGCCCAGATCTACAGATCCTTGGGAGACATTGAGCCACGTGGCGGTGTCCAGCGCATGCAAGTCCTGGGAGGTGACCGGGTGGCCATGGTTTTGCCATTCGTTACCAGAGGGCTGCACCAACGTGCTGTTGTCCGATGCAGGTACTGTGGCCCAAGTCTCCTCTGGCAACGACGCCTGGCTCCACGTGGAATTCATATCCGAGCAATCTGAGAGGGAACACTCAGAAGCTGTATCCGGTGGAGTGAGGGGAAAACCAATAGACTGGCACCAAGAATCCACTTTCGAGGGTTGGGAAAAGAGGAAAGATCCGGGCCGAGAGTACGGGGCCAACTTCTCGCTGTTCACAGTAATCGTCAGTTTGTGCACGCTTCGTGTATGCAGCAAGCAATATAACAATAAACGTTGATGAACGATGCAGACAGTACGAGACCAGTGAGGCAGGAAGCCGAGTACATGGTGTGGTTCAACGTCCAGTCTCGGATCGGTGGAGCCTCTTTAAGGTCAAGTGACCGTTCGTTACCGAAGAGTCCTAGGTCTGTGGCTTCGGAAGCGACTGGTACACCTGGGTCGAGTTGTTGTTCCGACTTCATGAGGTGACAGATCCATTGAATACGACGGTACCGGGGGGCGAACGGCAGGTCAAACTGGAGCTCCTTTCATCTGGGAAATAACTGTGTATTGACCGACGCAAAGATCGTGTACCTGGTCGAGTGTGGATTCCGTGGATGGACAACTTAGAGGTCTACTTGGGCGACGAGACCACATCAACCACTCATGAGTTAATGGGCGTCTCTTCAGCTCGCAAGAGCAACAGAGATTCGGCGTTATGTGGCCTGGAAGGAAACCTGGAAGTAGCCTTGATCGGTCTAATCCAATAATCCATGCCGGTCGGCAGTCCGGATGTTTCCATGGGCAGTGATGGTAAAGAAAATACATAAACAGCTTGGGATCATGTCCATCAAGCACATCATAATAACTGAAAGAGCAAGCGAAACAATGCAGAGAAAGATAGTACCTGGCGGCCGTTTGTCCGTCGCTGGTGCGATATATCATCCTGGGTAGTTTGATCCGGAAAACCTGGCTACAGGAAGAGCCTTTGAACTAGAAATCCAATGTTGAACAGGAGCAACGCCAAATAGTGAACCGGGTGTTGGTGGTATTGCTGGGGATATGTAGAAGGATAGCAGAAGTAGTCGCTTAGGGGCGAGAGGGTAGAAGACTGAATGAAGTTTGGGCTGAAGTTGGGCAGAAAAGCGGCGAGGAAGATTGCAGATAGGATGCAGGAGGGAGCAGGCGGGCGGCCGCTTGATATGGACGAGCGCTCGGGGCGTGCATCCTGCTGGCTCCCCCCACCCGAGCACACCGGACGTCACTGACTCGTGTGACGAGCGCTGGTAGCTGCATTAGCTGCTCGCGCCAGCCAGGGCCGAGCAGGGGGGCGCTGATCGCACATTTGCTCTGCTCGGCGGCCCGGTGTGATTCTTGACGTGTCAGCATAGCTCCCATGCATCTGCTGCATCCGAACACCGCACAGCCTGTCGTTGCACGCAGAGCTCCAGCGCAGAAGCAGGTTTGCCTTCCTGACTGCGTGCGCAGCTTTTGCACGCGGAGAAGGCGGATAGGCGAGAACTTGGAAGAAGCAAGCATCCCCGCGAGACGACTCTGAGAGGCACACGTGATTTTGCACTCGCTGGCACGGCAGAGCAGGCCAGGATTCCCTTCAGTCAGGGCGAAATTCAAAGCAAAATTCCAAGAAAAGGAGCATAGAAATCTCGGTCCAGCTCATTAAAAAGCGATGATCTTCTCCCAGCCTCTCGGTCAAATCTCATCAAGCACTCGGGTTTGCCCAACTCGTATTCGAACCACAGCCTGATTTTCACGTTGTTGGCGGTACCTTTGAAAACGTCCTGAGCATGTAGCCAACATCGCAGCATGCGGTGCTGGGGCGATGCAAATGACTGAAATCTCCCGCGTCTGTTTCGCAGAAGCGCTGGAGCCGAGGATCTATTCGCTGTCGGAGCCCCGAATCAAGAGGCGGGCGATGAAACGAAGGCGCTGAGCATTGCCCTTTCCACGGCCTAACTCGGTACAGATGAGTGACAATTCTTTCGCCGTTCTAATATCTTCTGGGAGAAGACGATGTCGGCGCAGATGCGTGAAGAGGTTGTTATGCGAACATCTTAACCTCGATGGCGGAGCGCGTGCAGCGACCGGAAACAGCGAAGGCGTCTGACTTCGGAGAGCTTGCCTGCGTTTCAGAACGAGTCAGTGTGCTGCATTGTGTTCGTCAGAGCGCTCCAGCCTCCTTCCATCGATCATCTTCTCCGCCGAAGGTTGTGTGGTGTTTCAAGGAAAGAACGAATGCATTCCGAGGAAGCGAAAGAGCGTGCCTCATTATCGTGCCTGAGGTTGCGATTCCAGCTTGGAAGCAACGTCCACAGTCATAGAAAAGGATGGGAGCATCCTCTCCTTCATGTTCCCACCTTCAACCACAACTGCCAGCCCGCAGCCTCCATCGATGACACTTGGAACCACTTGTCCATCAAATCCCGCGACTTCTCCGCACTGGCTCGGAGAGTGCACCGACATCATGGAGTACATCGCTTCCATCTTGATCGAGTTGCCCGGATGGTTGTCATGCTCTGAGCAGACGTGTGCCGATGTACTCAACTCTCGCGAAGCACTGGACGCCAGCGATGCTCCGCTCCGCGCAGGAAGTAATAGTCCGACTGTGAATATGCACAACGCAATGAAGGCGCCTGCTGCTCCATCGCAGTGACAGGCTTGCCGGCTTCGGTCGTTGCTGAGAGCTCAGATGATTGTTACTGTTGCTCATCCATGCGACGACCAGCAGAGCAGGAAGCTTACAAATGCGGAATCATGTGTGTTGAACTCTCGTCGTTCGATGCGCGGCACAGAGGATTGGTTACCTCAAACATAATAAGGGCCAAACCTTGAGGTTAGCTCCACTGCACAAGAGCTGGACATGCAATTCTGCAATCCAGAAGGTGTCCCTCGGTGGTATGTACAGCTATCGAGAGAGTCTCTTCTTGGTGGTGCTGCTGCTGGACGTAATCCAGCGGCGCAATCCCAGCACATGCAACACATTGTCGATCACTAGAGCATCGCGGAACAGCTGATAATCCAATACGGTGAATTACCATCCTCTAACCCATGCAAGACGGCAATTGAAAGCCTCCGAGCCACCGATGGGACTATTTCCGAGTATTTTGGGAGTTTAACATATATACCGATATTCGCTCTACAATATATTCAAGTTCGAACAGGCAAAGCGGGGGGATTCTACTCTTAACTAGGACTAGCCGGATCTTACCGAGAAATCAGTTATATATAGAGCAAGCTCTTAATATTATTCTGCGACAAAGATTTGTCTATAGATCGTATTAGTAGTATTACTAATATCGAATATTATTATTCTTCTCTAGAATTAAAGGTCTTTAAAGAGCTCTATATTATATTCGAACTATAATAAGACTCTCTCCTCCTCTCTTTTATTATAAAAGTCTCTACTAACGCCTTTCTTATAGCCGACCTAGTATAGAGTAAGTAAAACAATCCTAATCTAGTAATTAAAGATATAGTATAGAAATTCAATCTTATTAGGCCTATATATTTTATTATAATGCTTAACTATACTAAATTGGATAGACTTATACTATAGTATTCTATATAATAACGTATTTAATAGAGAAGTAGCTTAGATAGGGAAGTAGTATATAGACTTATAATACTTTTATATTCTACCTTATTTTTATTATATTATTCTTACTCTTATATCTTCCTACTATATAGATCTCGAGTAGTACGTATTAGATACTATATCTACTTATAAGGATACCTAGACTATTTCTATATATAAGTATCTTTTCTCTTCTAGTTACTACCTTCTACTAGTATCTTACTAGTAGTATTTCTCGATCTATAGTATACAAATACGAGTAATACCTATCTACTACTAAAGAGTAGACTCTTACTAAGTAGATCTTAAAGCTATTAAGGTTTAGCTACCTAATTTCACCTAAAACTACTTAAGAACTTACCTTTAAAATCTACTACTTCTAACCTTTACTTTTAATACTAAACCCCTTCTCTACGACCCTTACTCCTCGACCTAGGAAAAAGTAGATTAATAGGCTATATACTTAATATCTAATAATAAGAGTAGTATATAATTAATAGCTAGAAGTAAGCCGTTTTAAGGGTACTAGCTATCTAATAATAGAGTCCTATTTTAAAGCCCTTATAGGACTATTCGTTACGAGTTAGTATACTCCTAAGGATATCTATAATATTAGCAAGTCTAGTTTTACTATTAGGGCTAGCTAAATATTACGAGCTCTCGTAAATATAAGATAGAAGATAAGTTAGGAGTAAATACCTAGGTAATAAGAGTAGGTTACTATAATTAAGTATATCTTAGCTTCTAGATAAGTATTACTACCTCTTATTATTTTTAAGGCAAAGTATACAAATACTAGCTAGATACTACCTAATACCCTATTAAATTAGCACTTTTTAGTAAGTAATAGTAGGTAGATAAGCGATTCGTATACCTACGAGTATATCTCTACTTATTTTTAATCTAGAAATAAGGTAAGAAGATAGCTACTAGTAGCTTCTTCTACTTAATAGGTATAGGTTATATTTAACGTTATAGTTTATTAGCTACTACCTTTATAATACGATAAATCTTATTATATTACTACTATATATATTATATATCTTATAGTCTCTTAATATTACTATCTTTAGTCTACTAAAGTAGGCTCTTACTAAAGAACCTAATACTCTCTCCTATCTCGACCCTAGTCGTATATCTCGAATAGAGTAGACTTCTACCTATATAAGAGTACGAGAATATTACAATCTCGATATTCGTACCTTTTAAACTTCGTAGTTTTATATACTTATTAGTACCTAAGGTATATAGGTACCCTAGGTATCCTAGGAGTATTATTTATCGAAGGGGATATCTCTTTACTTTTATCTCGTCTCTTCTTAGACTCTCTATACTTCGTTAATTTAGAATATTTAGTTGATTCTTAATATTTAAACGCGTTACAAATCTCTCGGCCTAATTCTTACCTACTAGCTCTCTACCCTAGGTACTAAGTAGTTTATCTACTATATCTACTACCTTATATAGCTAGGAGGCAAACCCTCGTATATCGAGGTTAAGGATATATTAAAGAATTATATACTCTTTAGTCGTAGTAAGCTTATACTATATAGGATAGCTATTAAGGTAAAAGGTAATACTATAGTATTAGTAAGTTAGTATTATAGGACGTATATTATATACTTCTATAGTATATTAAAGGCTTCGAAATTAGTACTACTAGTAGCTAGAGAGGGTAAGAACAATTCTACCTTCTTAATAAGGCAAGTATCTATTATAAGGTTGAGATATTATACTTTAATTAAGAAGTTAGTCGTACTAAGAAATTTTAACTTACTTAGTAGTATAACTTACTTAGTAGTACTTTATATTATAGGGAAGCTATATATAAAATTCACTAAGACTTTAGATAGAAACCTATATCTCTATATATTAAGAATCTACTAATTCTTAAAATAGCTTAATATCTTTTCGAGCTTTATTAGTATCCCCTCCTCTATTTATAAATATAAATTATAGAGTTGCTTACTCTTATTATATCTGTTTCTTTACCTTATACTTTTTAGCTTAGTATGCAACTTTAAGAACTTCTTTATAATATACCTATAATACTTCGAAAACAACTTTAAGTACTAAATATAGAGCTTAAAAACAATCCTAGTCTCTAAGTTTAAGTTATAATATATCTTAGCTTATTACGTTACTATAAGATATAGCTATACGCTGTTTTGATGCTACGTATAATCTATTGTAAACTGCGAACTTATTATACTGCTTTGAATATTTGATTACGCTCGGCGTAGATGCACAGCTTCTGCGCGTGCGTAGCTTCCCCGCGGTTTACGTTATCGAAGGATCACATATGAAGTGAAAAGTCCAGAGTCAACGTCTGCACCTAACTGAGCTGATGCGCCGGATTGCTCCTATTGGCTTTTCTTTCTGGAGGACTTTTTATCATGAAGTCTAAATTGACGATAGTGAATAGCAATCGTTCATAACCTCATATGCTATTTCAATAATTCCTCATCACTTCGTACTTTCTTCACAGCTATAGCCGCAGCTCTTGATGCATGTTTGCGGCGTCGCAGCAAAAAGTTACTCGGATCGAGCAGAACAACGTCCCCGGTGAGATTGCAAGCCAGAACCGACAGGTTTCTTGAAGCGCCTTCAATTGGCCGTTCTCGGTGTTCTTTTCGATGCGCCGGAAACCAAACGTGGTGGCGAGTAACCCTCTATTCTCCATTGGCGAGTAACCCATCTCTCTAGGCGCGACTGCGGAGGCACGCGCTAGAGGTTGGAAGCAAGGACAAGATTGGGTTCGATCAGGTGACAACCCTTTCATTTTTCCGTTATCCGTCCCGGAGACCATCCGACTGCACAGTCATCATGAGAGTTCGTCACGTGCTTGACAGCGCGCGGGTCTGCCCTTCCCAGAGGTGGTGGTATTGGTGAATCCTCAAAAGCATTCTTCACAAGTACCCTTCTCGCGCTTCCAGGATTCGAGGCGATTATGTCGAGGCCTTCCGACCTCTTAGGTTTGAGAGCCAGTGCTCAGACTGGGAGTTCTCGCCATTTTCCAGTGGCTCTCGGATGTGTCGAGCTCGTCACCAGTGCTTTTTCTGTTGACGCTGGATTTAGAGTCGATCGAGAGTGAGATGGAGGGGTTACAGAGTATCGAGAGGCCAGACCGCCACGAGGTGGGTGCTAAGAGGGATTGGACCTGCACAGGGTCGTCAGAAGTGATTCTCTTCATCACGTTGGAGATGAAGTGCAGGGACGACAGCGTCGTCAAGAAAGCAGTGAGCAAGCTTGGTAAAACATGGCCCCTGGAATTGCTCATCCCCGGCTGATCCACCCGACAGGTCCGATTCATGAACAAGCAGGCGCAGATGACGCTGACGTCTTGACAACGAACCATGTCTGTTGCTTTTATCTCACTTCAACCTTTCGTCTTTTTTGACAGAACAGACCCCCTCACCTCCTGGCCATAACGGTTCCGAACAGAACATCAGGTTTGACTTGGGTCTACCCTCTCCCTCATGGCCAAAGAACTGGGCATCCGTTGGACACAGAGAGGCTACGCAGGACTGATCGAAATTCTACGAATGAGCATGACAGTTGTCAGCTCTTGCTCACTGTTTCGCGACCAGAACGCCTCCATATGCGAGTATTTTCTAGCGTCTAGCCAGTGATGGCATGTTTGTGCGACAACACCTGTGGGCTCTCTTGCACAAGGCGTTGCTTATTGGAAGAAAGACGGTCTCTCTTTCGCACCCTTTGATGCAAAGGGATTCGGCCTTCGCTCTTCAATCCCGCGAAAGAGCGAACACTTCCACGTGCTTCCGCCATCTATCCTTGGAATCTTTTCAATTCTTTCCTTCAAATTTCAGACAAAGCTGAGTCAAATCACACTCTC
This sequence comes from Mycosphaerelloides madeirae, assembly GCA_002785995.1. Lineage (NCBI taxonomy): Eukaryota > Fungi > Ascomycota > Dothideomycetes > Mycosphaerellales > Mycosphaerellaceae > Mycosphaerelloides > Mycosphaerelloides madeirae. The sequence continues at coordinate 1,697,798 of NHNV01000001.1, read as the reverse complement.
TTACTGCGGTCTGCACCGCCAGCCTATCCTCTGGCTTCAACATGACCAGGTATCTGGCCAATAACCGAAGTTCGCGCGTCGCTCGGTCCGTAGCCCTGCAGATATTAGCCAAGGAGCCCTCTCCCGATTATCTATTCTTTGCAAACATGACGATAGCACCAGCGGATACAATGCGGAAAGCTCTTTGTGTGTTGCCATATCTGGTACCTGTTGTTTCTGCGGTGCATATATACAGGGTGGAGGCTCTTGGACAGATGGGTTATTTCGACTATTGATTTTGACCTTCAGCATTCTTCACTTTGAAGTCTCTCTCGTCCAGCAAAATTTTTGGAGAACAGACTCACCGTGGCGACCGAACACGTTATGATGCCTCATACCAGCGAACCACAGACACTCGGCAGCTCGACGAGAACCTCCGCTTCCTCAATCAACGAAAAGCCCATCGACCGCAGTGCAATGGAGAAGGAAGACTTCGTCAACTTACCTTACCGCACCCTTACTGAAAATGCGCGCATGGGAGAGTACATATCAGAAACACCCGGCGGCCTTCAGCCTGTGCAATCCAACAAAACCGGCAGGAGCGAACGCTATGAGCTCGTCACTTTCAAACCTGGAGACCCGGAAAATCCAAAGAACTGGAGCAAAGCATACAAGTGGTGGTGTACGATGATTGTTGCACTCACCTGTTTCGCCGTGGCATTCAATTCTGCAGTCATCACTGCCGATTTCGTGGGAGTCGCAGAGGAGTTTGGCGTTAGCCAGGAAGTTTCCCTTCTTTCCATCTCGCTTTTCGTCGTCGGTTTTGGAGTTGGACCCATGGCTTTCGCACCTCTGAGTGAGATCTGTGGACGGAGGATCATCTATGCCAGCACGCTGTTAGCTGCCGTCATCTTCATCATTCCCTGCGCCGTGGCCGACAACATCTCCACTTTGCTGGTTTGCCGTGCGATCGATGGCATTGCATTCTCTGCTCCCATGACCATTGTCGGTGGCACCCTTGCAGATCTCTGGAAGAATGAGGAACGAGGAGTCCCAATGGCCGCATTCTCAGCCGCGCCCTTCATTGGCCCAGCAATTGGTCCTCTCGTCGGCGGGTTTACCAGCGACCATCTTGGCTGGCGATGGCTTTACTGGTTGCAACTCATTCTCTCTGGCTTCTGCTATATCCTCATCACGTTCACCGTCCCGGAAACGTATGCTCCCACGATCCTGGCAAGGAGAGCCAAGAAGCTGCGGAAGGAACACAACGACGACAAGTACGTCACGGAGCAAGACCTCGAGATGCGGCCTCTGGGAGAGAGATTGCGGGTCTTCCTGATCCGGCCATTCCAGCTGCTTTTTCTGGAGCCGATCGTCTTCTTCATTAGCCTTTACATGTCGGTGCTTTATGGCCTGCTGTACATGTTTTTCATCGCATTCCCGATCGTGTATCAGGAAGGAAAAGGATACAGCGCGTCCATTACTGGTCTCATGTTCATCCCTTTGGCGATCGGAGTCCTGATGAGCGCTGCGTGCGCTCCGTGGGTCAACAAGCATTATCTTACTCTGGTTGCGAAGCACAACGGCAAGCCTCCGGCAGAGGCACGGTTGATCCCGATGATGCTTTCCTGCTGGTTCATCCCGGCTGGCCTGTTCGTTTTCGCATGGAGCTCCTATCCTTCGCTCAACTGGGCAGGACCAGCCCTTGGAGGATGGGCTGTTGGCTTTGGCTTCATCTTTCTGTACAACTCGGCGAATAATTACCTGGTAGACTCGTATCAGCACCAAGCAGCTTCCGCATTGGCTGCCAAGACGTTCTTGCGCAGTCTTTGGGGCGCTGGAGTGGTGCTGTTTACAATCCAGATGTACCACAAGCTGGGAGACCAGTGGGCGAGCTCGCTGCTCGCGTTCCTTGGGTTGGGGTGCTGTGCGATCCCGTACGTTTTTTACTTTTATGGAGCGCGGATCCGGAAGTTGAGCAAGTACGCGTATGCTGGAGACGAGGAGAGTAATACTCGGGGACCGCAGTAGACGAGAGTGCTGGGCTGGCCTTCGTTGCCAACTCTTGGCGGTGTTGGATGACAGCACGACTGATCGGGATTTGGCTAGATGAGTTTTTGATCCCGTTTGACGTTGTTTCTTGGGAGGATACCCGGCGGTTTTGCATATGGCGATGGAATTCCGGCACAGCGATGCGATGGCAGTACGTCGGTTTGGGAGGAGAATTCTACTTGGAGCAATTGACAGCGTATCAAGCGTGCAGGCTACACCGCCTAATTAATAAGAGCTTCTGTGATTGAACGACTTATTCGTCAGTTTCGTACCCTGGCCCTGGTCTGCAGCTTCGCGTTTCATGATTCATCGCATTGACAGGCGCCATCTTTACGACAAGAAGGGTCGACTCGACGCTTTCCTCGAACCCGGTTCCATGTCCTGTGGCCCAATGCCGACCAAATCCGGCAGTAGCAACAGGTGCGCGGACGAGAGCCGCTCGCTTCTAAGCTTTCCGGGCCACTGAGAGGCACAGCGGTTGCGATGCTGGCAGCAGGATGCGCAGGATGTGCAGGAACGCAGCGCCGTGGGATGCGGATCCGGTGCGGTTGGGCGCGTGTGGCGCTGGAGCTGCGAGGACGTTGATGATCGTGTCTCTCATCCACAGGCTCGGCGTTGCAGAGTCTGAGGCCATATACACCCGCCGCCGCCGCCCTCGCCCAACTGGTGGGAGACGACGTGGGCATTGGCCGTGGAGTGCCGAGTCCTTTTTCGCATTTGGTGCTCCTTCGTGTGTAAGGAGGATTTCGCAGTACCAAAGTTGGTGGCTGGTGGTGTTGGGTAAGACGTCAGACAAGCTGAGCACAGCAGCATGGATCATCACCTGCAAACGAAGCCTCAGCTTCACGTCTGCCCTTCGCACAACAAAAGCAACAGCAGCACACTCAGCCGCAGGCACCCAAATACCTCGCTTGGACGCACTCCCAGCGTGCGTGCGACCAAGAGCAGTATATCTGGCAGCGTCAACGACTCTCCGCGTACCGCTCGAGTCACTTACTCGCTGTTCCCCAGCACCAGCACCATCTGCTCGCCGTCTGGCGACCTGAAGGGCCATATCTCCTCCGCCCTCGCCAACAACCCTGCGCATGCCCGCCTCAGCATGACGAGTACCGCAACCGAGACATCCGTACCCACCGCCACCGCCGCCGCTGCCGACACTACCCCGAGTCCCCCGCGGACCAGCAACGTTCCCTTCGATCCCGCCTCCATCCCAGCACGAACGAGCTCCAGCAACGCCATTACGAACGGCGACCACTCCGTCAACGGCAGTCCATCCTCCAAGAAGTCGGCCAACGTCAAGAAGCACCGCAGCTTGGGGTCTGTTCCAGAGGAGCGGAGACGACTGCCTGAGCCCGACGAGCGAGATTGGATGGCACAGTCGAAGAGCAAGCTCTCTGCGAGCCCGAGCTTCTCCCACACAGACAAGCTACAAGCTCCCACAATGATCAGCTCGGATCTGATCAACGGAACGGGCAATAGCTGGAACACAGAGAAGGAGAACATCCTCAAAGGCCCGTTTGACTATCTCGAATCACACCCTGGCAAGGACATTCGAGCGCAGCTCATCGCGGCCTTCAATGCTTGGCTGCAAGTACCTGCTTCGTCTCTGGCAGTCATCACGAAAGTCGTGGCGATGCTACACACAGCTTCATTGCTGGTCGACGATGTGGAGGACAGCTCCCTGCTGCGGCGTGGCATCCCAGTTGCGCACAGCATCTTCGGAACCGCCCAAACGATCAACAGTGCCAACTACATCTACTTCTGTGCACTGCAAGAGCTCCTAACCCTCAACAACCCCGAAGCAATACGCATCTATACTGAAGAGCTGCTGAACCTACACCGAGGCCAAGGCATGGATCTCTTCTGGCGCGACACCCTCACATGTCCCACCGAAGACGACTACCTAGAAATGGTTGGTAACAAGACTGGTGGCCTTTTCCGTCTGGCTATTAAGCTCATGTGCGCTGAATCTACCGCCCACAACTTTCAGGCAGACGGCATACCATCTTCTTTTAAAGCAGACTACGTCCCACTCGTCAACACCGTTGGCCTCCTCTTCCAGATCTTGGACGACTACCGAAATCTTAGCGACACCACATACACTCAAAACAAAGGCCTCTGTGAAGACTTGACAGAAGGCAAGTTCTCGTTTCCCATCATCCACTCTATCCGCTCGGATCCGTCGAATCTGGTGCTCATCAATATTCTGAAGCAAAAGACGACGGATGAGGAGGTAAAAAAGTACGCGGTCGCATACATGGATCGCACGGGCAGCTTCTCATACACGAGGAGAGTGTTGAGAGGCTTGACCAAGAAAGCAATGGCACTCGTGGACGAAGTGGATGCTGGTCGTGGAAAAGGAGAAGGGATCAAAAGCTTCTTGGAGAAGCTCAGAATTGACAAGCATTCGCGAGCAAGCGCCAGTGCTTGATTACGGAAAGATTGACTGTGAGACGACTTGGTTACGAAGATTTAAGCGAAGACAGCTTCTCTGTGTGGCCTTCTTGGTCAATGTTTTTTTTTGATTGAGATACCAAATCTGCGACGGCGCTGCAGTGCTATGCGAACTCTGGAAAACTGTGATATGTTTTGTATGATATAACGCCAATAATGACGAACTTATGCATGCTGGAAAAAGATTCGATTCAATTTGTACGGCTCTGAACACATCCGCCCATGAGGCGTGCAGTGCAACAGAACGACTAATTGACTTAGGAAAAAACACTTCCTGTACAGTCCTGAACGCCGCGAACACCTTCCCTGTCTCAATTCGTCGCAGCGAGAAAAGCCTTTCTTTACACCTTAACAGTCTGTCCGAGCTTCATTGCCAACTTATGCAGCTCCTTGTAGGCCTCATTCCACTCCTCAGCGTCGTCCTCCTTCGCCTTCTTTCCCTGACTCGGCGTCAGCATGACCACGCTTGTGGGTCTCTTGGTGCTTCCTGCGGCGCCTAGCTCTGCGCGGGAGGGCACGTAAATGTAGGGAATGTTGTGGTCCTCGCACAGGACGGGAATGTGTGAGATGACGTCCATGGGTGAGATGTCGGCGGCGAGGATGACGATGCCGCTAGGCAGGACGGAGGCGGAGAGAGAAGCGGGTGTGGAGGGTGGGGATTTGCGGATAGATTTGACGCATTCTTTCACACCGCGCTTGAGAGACTTGTGTTTGGCAGCTGAGAGGTGTGTTAGTGTTTGGGGCAGAAATTTGAGTGAGGGCGTATATGGAACATACCTTTCTTGACAGCCTTGAGCACTTTCTTTTGGCTCTTCTCGTCTGCGAGTGGGTTCGCGAAAGGTACGAGAGCGCTCAAAGGTACGGCAATCATAACCTTGGAATCTTTCTTCGCATCTGAATCCTCGACTTTCAGCAGCGACTGGCCATCGACGTCCATGACCGAGTCGTCCTTAACGGCAGGGCCCTCAGACTTTCTCTTCTTGCTCTTTTTCTCCTTGGCCGTCGTCGCATTGACATCTTCAGTTTCCTCTCGCTTACGTTTCTTGTCCTTCTTCTCCTTTTTCGCAGCGATCTCAGCTTCTGACTTGTCTTTGCCCATGATTGCGGTTTGCGATTTGGGTTGGTGTGGTGGTGTTGTTGGAAGCTGCTTGAGTTTTCTGTGGAGAAGGAAGGAGCTCAGTGCGGAAGGAAAGCTTAAATCTGTGAGCTGCCTCAGGCCTCAAAGGCAAGACCTCACCCGCATTCGCTGTGCGTTTGACTCTCTAAATTTCCACCTCTGCACACCACCGGCTGTTCCTGTCTTTTGCAATATACGGCAAGCATAGGCGAAGAAGTCTGCAGCTCAAGATGGGCGTCGAAGAGCAGAAGGAAGAGCGAGAGGTGCTCGACTCCATCTTTCCTGACGAGATCCAAGACGTCTCCGAAACAGAATACCGAATAACGATCAAGCTTGAGCACCTGAATGAGAATGAAGAAGAGAGCGAAGTTCCAACCATCATCCTGAATGTGCGATACCCAGAGACATATCCGGACGAGGCACCACTACTGGACATCACACAACCACCCAACGCAAGCAAGCATGAGTTCCTGGACGTGCAAGCAGACAAGGCGCAATTGCTGGAAGCATTACAGCCCACGATAGAGGAGAACTTGGGAATGGCTATGGTGTTCACGCTAGTATCTATGCTGAAGGACTCGGCGGAGCTGCTCATGACGGAGAGACAGCAGGCCATACAAGCACTCAAGGATATTGAGTCTGCCAAGGCGGAGGAAGAGGAGAACAGAAAGTTCGAAGGAGAGAAAGTTACGAGAGAGTCTTTTCTGGCATGGCGAGAGAATTTCAAGAGAGAAATGGAGGAGGAGGCGGCCAGGAAGCTGGCGGAGCAAGAAGCCGAAGACAAGAAGAAGAGAGGAGGAAGGGAAGAGAAGAAGCTCACTGGCAAACAGCTGTGGGAGCAAGGCATTGCTGGCAAGACAGCGGATGAAGAAGATGAGGAGGGCGAAGACGCTGTGGAAGGCATAAGGAACATGGAAGTGGAGGGTTGACAGCTGGGCAACGTTCGGCACACTGGCGAAAGCAAGCAAGTTCTGGTTGCATGAAAAATGGCGTTGCAGTCGCACACATTCGGTACGGACTCCAACAAGTTTACCATCGCCTTTGAGGGTCAGAGTCTTATCGCCGATCACTTCTAGAACACCTTGTTCTAGTCGGCGACCTTGGCATCCTTCAAGGCCTTGCTCTCCTTCCCGGCCGTGACCCCTCCTTCCATCTTGACATCGACCATAGCCTCGGAGTACATGGCATCTGAACACAGATCGAAACCAGCCAGCTTTTCCGTCCCGTCGCGCAGCGTAGCAGCAGCGATATCAACAGCGTCAGCTTCTCTCTACTGCTTAAGCCTCATAAAAAATGGGAGAGTAGAGATCTGCCGGCTAAGGAGCCAACGGGAATCGGTGCCGTCGAGAACGTCGAGAAACTCATCGTCATCGTCATCGCCACGATTCTCTACCGAGAGCCCTGGAAGTGTCAGCCTCGTAGCATCTCGCAGCAAGCCTTACTTACAGACTGAGAGCCCTCGTCGGATCGAATTCACTGGCTTCGGCAACCAAATAGTCGATCTCATCTTGCTCGGCCATTGTTGAAAGACTTGGTGTGCGGTGAAAAGGAGTTGCATAGTTTGTCGTCAGATATCTCGAAGCGTCTGTTTGATCAATGAAGCTGCAACTCTGCCAATGATTTCTGTAAAGTGATGTTGCCTTGAACGACCTCACGTGTGATCGCCACTTCCTCGTGAATAGAGTTGCGGCTATTCCCGAAGCGCGTTGTTGCCTCGCGTGTCGCGCCTCATTAAGAAGCCCGCTGCATGATGTGTGCTTTCACACTTCAAACATCCACTTCGCTCACCACACCACCCGCCCACCGGCAACATGGACGATGAAGTCTCATCCGGCCCCCTCTTCGACGATGTCGTCTACACCGTCATACCAGGCGGACTTGAGGACGTCATCATCGCCGAGATCATGGCCGCACTGGAGAGCGCCGGCGCGCGTTTTGTCCCACTCCGCGAGAGCGACCAGCAGATCGACGAGGCCGATTTCGGGCAGCTCACGCACATTCTATCTGCACACGTAGACTTTCCTCAATACCACCGCGTACTCGATGCGGGCATAGCAATCGTGAGGCCGCAATGGGTTACGGACTGCATCAGAAAGAGGAAGCAAGCGTCGACGCGACAGCACAGCCCAGATCCCAGCCAGTTCTTCCGCGATGTGGTCCTGTGCTGTGGCGATATCTCGGAACAGGATAGCGAGGCCCTCACGGGTGGAGTCATTGCTATGGGAGGACAGCACGCCTCAAAGATGACCAAAGTCGTCACTCACCTTGTCACCAATAGCATGGATCACCCATATGTCAAGCAGGCACTTGAGGCTCTTAAACGTGGCGTCAACATTCGTATTCTTCTCCCACACTGGTTCGATGACTGCTTCAGACTGGGCAAGAAGATCAGCGAGAGGCCCTACGAGTTTCCTGACCCGGAATTCCTGCGCAAGGGCAACAAGACCAATGCTAAGATCAATGTGTCACCCCACCTTGACGGTGCCATAAGCTCCACGCCATCTGAAGCACTCCTCGAGAGTCCACCGCCAAGCCCTTCAAAGAATCGCAAGGATCTCAACGCTTTGATGTCCAAGAACATTTTCTTCTCCGAGGACCTCCAGTTGTCTGGTCACATTGTCGACACGCTGTCCAAGCTCATCAAGTACGCTGGCGGCATGATTGTACAAGTTGTCGACAAAGCGGATATCTACATTGGCCAATACCGTGATGGCGAGGATTATAAGACTGCTTCTCGTGCTGGAAAGGAGGTGGCCAATCTCGCATGGCTCTACCATGTCATTAACCGGAACCGATATATTAGCCCCAAGAGCAGGCTGTTCCACTATCCAGTGCCTCGCAACGGGATTGAGGGATTCCATGACATGAAGATCAGCCTGTCGAACTATTCGGGCGATTCACGAGCATATGTCGAGAACCTCATTCGAGCTTGCGGTGCAGAGTACACCAAGACCATGAAACAGGACAATACACATTTAGTAACCGCTCACAAACAAGGCGAGAAGTGCGACGCTGCGCAAGAATGGGGCCTGCATCTTGTCAGTCACCTGTGGCTGGAAGAGAGCTATGCAAAATGCACCATGCAGTCCATGAGTAACCCGAGGTACTCCCATTTCCCGGCTCGAACAAATCTTGGAGAAGTCACCGGTCTGACCAGTCTGGACATGAAGAATGTGGAGAAGTATTACTTTCCCAAACCCCGGTCTCCACAGAAACAGCGCGTGGTTCAAAAATCGACGGCACGCCAGACGCTGCCACCGTCTAGTGCAATGGATACCGGCTTTCAAGCTCCTGGCAATGTGGAGCAGGATGTACCTACCACTGTGGACGAGGCTGACGAGATGGACATTGAGGAAGACGGAGCACCTCAAACCGTCAAGAAGCCACGCGCAAGGCTGTCTAGGGCGTCACTGGCTACGCCGCAAGTTGTAATTGATGGAGGCAAAGAGAACCAGTTACCAGCTGTGGCTAGTACTGGCCGTGCTTCCAAATTGAAAGCTCTGCACCAGGTTCACTCCGCGGCCGAGGACATGAACAAGTACAAGAAAGAGGAGAAGCGAGTGGGCGGTGTCATCTATGGTGGACTTCATCGAGAAGTTGCTGTTGAGGATTCTCCAGCTCCCCAACGCACCTCAAGAAAGCGTGCGAGCGATGAATACGATCCAACTGGTCTGGGTAGTGACCTCAGTGACGGCGAGACTCAGGATGCCCGTGCGAAGCAGACGAAGAAGGCCAAGCATATCTCGGCGCCGTCGATTGAGTATAGAATGATGGTTACTGGCGACGAGCGATGGATCAACAACCAGAAGAAAGAAGCTGCAGACAAGTCGCAACTACGCGGGTTGGGAGTATTGCTCACGACCGATCCAAAGGACGTCGACATTTTGGTCGCACCAAAGATCCTGAGAACTCGCAAATTCGTCTGCGCATTGGCTTGCGCGCCGCTGGTCGTTGACACAACCTTTCTGGACACTGCATTGGCCAAGAAGAAATTGCTTGAAGACCCCCCAATGCTCAAAGACCGCGACAACGAGGAGCGCCTGGGCTTCAGGCTCGCAGATACGCTTGAACGTGCCAAAGAGAATAACAGGAAGCTGTTCCGTGGCTGGATGGTGTTCGTAACGGAAGACGTCAATGGCGGATTCGATACGTACAAGGACATTATCACACTCAATGGAGGACAGGCATTGTTGTTCAAAGGCCGAAGTGGTTTTGCAGTTTCGAAGCGTCCAGTGAGCAAGAATGATCCGAACGCAGGCACGGAATCGCGCAACCAAGGCGGCGACGAGGAGGTCGACTATGTCTATCTGGTCTCGGGCAAGAAAGAGAAGGAGATCAAACTGTGGCCAAGCTTCCGCGAGAACGCTGCAAAGCGTGATATGGAGGCTCGGATCATGTCGACTGACTGGCTTCTCAACGCGGCAATGAGCCAACGCATCACATTCGATGATAAGTGGCTTCTGGACGAAAGCACCGTAATGAGTCAACGTGCCGGTTGAGTTGAATCGCTCAAGTTGTGCAGATACTATACTGTCGTGTTGACGCAGCATTCCAGGCTTTCCATAGGTGTTCAGGCCGGTGATGAGGAGACGATGGCGTTTTGGTCGAGGGACGTACTCGTTCGAGATCGGCAAGGAGAGTGGATCACGCTTGCTTGGAGCACGGCGCTTTGTTTGGAGGGTTCGCATGCTATTTAGCCACACCATTCTCGAGGAGTGCACTTCGGTTGTAGATACTTTTACCTGCACGTGAAAGTTAGTGATGTTGTGACGATGAGCCACCCCACGATTTCAAAGCTATTCTTTCCCAGTTGACCACTCATCGAAAAGTCCCAGTCTTCCATCTTACATCAACATGCCAGCATGTCGATCGCATCGCTGGAGCCGTCGCTAGACACATTGTCCTTGTCCGGAACGACTGTGGCGCCGTCGATATCCTCAGGTGCCAAAACCTTCACCTTTCCGACCTGCACCTCGTTCCCTCCATTCTACTCGCTTCAACCAAATCTCACCATCCGCGCCCACCAACTTGAGCTCTGGGCCAGCCTGATAACGTCTTACTGCGCATATCACCGTCTCTTTAAGATCTCCGTCTTGTCACCACCAGCCGACCTCTTCGCCAATCCCAGCATCAAACGTTCTCTCAAACCCAATGATATCCGCGCAGTGCTCGATCACATGAGCCCGAGCCAGACCGAGTGGATACCACCGACGACACGCGGCGAGCAGAGCAGCTCGTGCTACGTTTACTGGAAGAGTCTGAATGATTGGGCGGATGCGATCTATGAGTGGGTTGATGAGACGGGACAAAAGGGTGCAGTGCTGACGGTCTATGAGTTGAGGGAAGGAGAGGCCGTTGGGAAGAAAGAGTGGAGGGATATTGACGAGGCACTACTGAGGAAGATTCTGGGAGTGCTTGTCAAGCGAGGCAAAGCGCAGATCTTTGGGCAGGAAGAAAATGCAGGCGTCAAGTTCTTCTAAGAGCAACGGGAAAGAGAGGATGGTCGTGAGGATGAAACAGAGTGCTGCCAGTCCCGCGGCGAGGCCGAGGACAATAGAGATACAGGCGTCTGGAAAGAGACAAGCATCTGTCAGCTCCCGCGCTGTGTCGGATTCTGAAGGAGAGTATACGAAACAGCAAGGAACTCTCTACGATGCTGTCGCTGGCAGAATGGGCAAAGAGGGTTTCATTATGGGCAGCCGCGAGAACCCTGTACCGCCCGAGCAGGTTCTGTTTCGACGAGAGGGAGCGCCCATACGCTACGAAGAGAACGACCCATACTTCGCGAATCGTAGCTTACCTACTGGTGTCAAGCTACCGGACTCGGACCTGTTGAAAATCATACATGCCTATGCATCAGATTCCTACGGCTCTGGGGTAGTGGGCGATGCAAAAGACAGCTTCCAAAGCATGGACGAGACGGCCTTGATTGCACTGGGCGTGCTACTCGAGGAGACTGCTGCTCAGTCGCTAGGGAAAACGGGCGATCTGGCATTCGTCGAGGGCGAGCAGCGAAGGCTGTGAATACCCAGTCTATCTGATCTGGGCAATCACCCAGACTGCACGATAGTCTTTGACGCCTCCCACTACTACTTATTCCAGACCTTCGAACGACTCGGACGGCTCGCAGGCTGAATGCACACTTCGTATCTACCTCGTATAATGAAGGCTGTGGAGTTTCACGACGAACGAACACCTGTTTCGAGGTTTGGCCTGCCGATTCGCCAGGAAGTCAACAAAGTTAATGAGCTATGCCAAAAGTAGAGAGCTCCTCCATTCGCAAGAACAACTAACGTATCCCTGATGTATGTATTGCCTAGGCATGAGCAATTCAAGAACCAGTGTCTGCCCATTTTGTAGGTATGCCACTCTTTCCACAGTCCCTCGATCGGACTCTTCTCTATACCGTCAAACATACTGGGATCAACCTCGACAGATCGTTCACTGCTGCGGTCATGGCTGGGACGACTTCACCACGTGAAGTCCTCGAACACCTATCTAATGTCCAGGTCGAAGAGATTCTTCAGTCGACGACTTTCTGGGTCTGCTGTCTGGCCCTGTTAGGAACGTTATTTTTCGTGGGATCTGGAGCCAAGAAGACGTCGATATACCCGACGATCAACGAGAAGTCATCATCATGGTTCAACGGGGATGGAAAGGTCAACTATACCAAGAACGCTCGCAAGCTTCTCATAGATGGTAGCACGAAGGTATTCACATCCTACCTTGTCTCCAATATACCGTCATATTAATCGTTCACATAGTTCAATGGACCTTTCAACATTAACACGGATCTGAAACCTTGCTTGATGTTGCCTCCGGAGTACATCGATGCCGGTACGCCGAATGGATCCTTCGACGAGTCTAGGATACCTACTGACTTGCACTTCGACCATTAGTCAACGCCGAGCCAAGTCTCAGCTTTCAGGCATATGTGATGGAGACGAGTCTGGTTCAATACGAGACATTTCGCGTCTTCCGTGCTCCTCCTCCGGGAATGTTCGAAGAGGCTGTGATAAGAGGACTGACACGGAATCTGCGTATGTCTGATTCGTCAACATTTTCGACCTCCCATCGTTAACATGTTGGACAGCCAAATACACAAGACCTCTATCTTGTGAGATGGTGATTTGCCTAGATAATACTTGGGGTCCTTCCAAAGGTAAATCTTGCACATTTCGTTGTTTATCGAGGCACTGACATTAATTATAGAATGGCGTGAGGTCAAACTGCAAGCCGACGTCTTGGTTTGGGTGTCCCGACTGTCCTCCTGTATCTTTCTCGGTAAATAAATGATGATGAGAAGGCACCGACATGTCTAGGAAACTAGCTGACTTCCTCCCAAGGCGAACGCTTCACGCAAAACGCAGACTGGCTTCGAATCATGGGAACTTTCACTGTAAGTATCTTTCTGGCTGTCAACATCACGCGGATCTTCCCCTCGTTCCTCCACTGGCCCATGGAACGCTTGATGCCCTTTAATATCAAGGTTCGAAGAGACTATCGAAAAGCCGCTTCGATTCTCGCCCCAGTTTTTGCCGAGAGGAGGAAGGAAATCGCCAAAGCGAAGAAAGAAGGTCGAAAGGCGGATCTGCCTGACGACTCGATTGAGTGGTTCCGTACAGCCGCTCACGGAGTTCCCTATCATGAAGTGGATGTTCAACTGGGTCTTGCGATCGCTGCAATCCACACGACAAGCGATCTACTCACTCAGACTTTGCTGAATATCTGCGCTCATTCAGAGGTGATTGAGCCTTTGAGGAAGGAAATGGTCGAAGTTCTCAACAAGCATGGCTGGTTCAAGGTTGCTCTCACGGAGCTCAAACTGCTGGATTCCGTCTTGAAGGAGACCCAGAGACTGAAACCTATCGCTATGGGTAAGTAAGCTCAAGATGATTGGGGAAGAACCTCGGACTGACAATGTCCGCCAACAGCGAGTATGCATCGAAGCGCTACAAAAGATGTAAACCTCTCAGGCGGCATCAAAATCCATAAAGGGGAACACGTCGCTATATCCTCACACGAGATGTGGTCCGCCGACGAATACCATGACCCCGAGACTTTCGACCCCTATCGCTTCGTCAAGCGACGCCAGATACCAGGACTGGAGCAGAAGAGTCTTCTGGTATCGACATCTCCAAACCATCTCGGATTTGCGCATGGGAAACAGTGAGCGAAACACATACAACGCTTCATCAGGTCTGACATGAAGACTAACCTTTTCTGCCCCTCGCAGCGCTTGTCCTGGCAGGTTCTTTGCTGCCAATGAGGTAGGAGACCTAATCGCTTTCTATCACTCTTGCTGATTTCTTGCAGGTCAAAATTGCGATGGTGCTCATCTTACTCAATTACGATATCCAGCTCGTGGACCCGGCGCATGTGAAATGGTCGTCTTATGGAATCAGTCTGATGACGAACCCGAAGGCTAAGCTGATGGTGAGGAGGCGCGAACCAGAGATTCAATTGCAGAGCTTGGATGCAGAGTGATCGCATGTGACTGTTCAATCAAACATGTGGTAGCGTCGTCACTATGAGATAAGAAAAGAAGGATGCTCAAGAAAGCCCTTGCCTTGTGTTCTAAAGACCTTCAAAAGTCACGACTGACGCACGGCCGCACCTTCCTTCCGCAAGCGTAAACGCTGTTCTTATTCACTTTGCTCTTCACCATTCCATCAATGCGCACGAGATTGCGGTCAGCTGAATACATCCCGGTGACGAGAAAAGGATGAACGATGTTGGGTCCTACATTTCTCTCGTCTATGAGTTCGACCGGACTGCGACTCTTCGGCACTGATCCCGGCACATATCAAGCAGACCTCGGCTTTGAAGATGCAAGCGCAACTTCGCCCTGCGGCATCAACCTGCATCACTACCATCAATAAGTTCATCATACGGATCGCGGTTATATGTCGAGTCCGATGCGCAGAGCCTGATGATGCGTACTCGTCACTGAAATTTGCGACAAAGCAGCAATATGTCGACTCGATATCTGCGGATCACCCAGCATGTGATACCGGCCTCACACATTCGAGAGTACCCGAGAGCACTGGCATCGGACGACCAAGGAGATGTCTTGCAGGTTGCGATCAAACAGTACTCGCCGAAAGACCAGGCCGTGGCAGATGAAGGCGACCTAACCTTCATCGGCGCGCATGCAAACGGCTTCCCAAAGGAACTCTACGAGCCACTTTGGGACGATCTGTACGAGCGACTGAAGGCGGGAGGCATCCGTATCTCGAACATCTGGATCGCAGACGTCGCACACCAAGGTCAATCTGGCGTTTTGAACGAAGACAAACTCGGCAACGACCCGTCATGGCTCGATCATCCGCGCGACCTGTTTCTGATGGTCAATCACTTCGCAAAGCACATGAAGCGGCCAATCTTTGGTGTCGGGCACAGCATGGGAGGAAATAATCTCGTCAACCTGTCCATTATGCACGCGCGATTGTTTCAGTCTTTAGTTCTCGTCGATCCGGTCATCCAGAGGGTACCATCTGTGCAGGGTAACTACAGTCCAGCCAAGGCGTCAGCCAAGCGGAGGGATCTCTGGTCAAGTCGGAGGGAGGCAGAGCAAAAGATGAAGAAGAATACTTTCTACCAGACTTGGGATCCGAGAGTGCTCGATAAGTGGCTTGAACACGGCCTCCGCGAACTTCCCACGGCCCTCTATCCCCAGACGCAGACTACCAAGCTCCTCCCTACTGTCTCGGCAGACCCGAGCACAGCCTCAATCGAGCCAGACAAGAATACTGAACGCGAAATCACGCTCAAGACGACAAAGCATCAGGAAGTCATGTCCTTCTTGCGGCCAAATCTCAAGACCGCTGAGTACCCGTCTCCATCCAAAGAACCCAATCCCATCACCCACCCAGACGTGGATTTCAACGCGGGAATGGTTTCACCCTTCTACCGACCAGAGCCTATAGCGGCTTTCGGCAAGCTTCCAAATCTGCGACCAAGTGTCCTGTACATATTCGGAGACAAGTCAGATCTTTCAGCGCCGGAGCTGCGAAAAGACAAGATGGATGTTACAGGCGTCGGCGTCGGCGGATCTGGCGGTGCTGCTAAGGGTAGAGTCAAGGAGATCACTTTTGAGGGCGTTGGGCATCTGATCCCAATGGAAGAGGTGACGAAGACGGCAGAGGCGATCGCTAGCTGGGTTGAAACTGAACTGCAGCGATTCAAGCGCATTGAGGAGGCTGAGAGGGCTGAATGGAGACACGTGCCGAAGCAGCTCAAGAGCCAGCTCACTCCTGAGTATACCAAAGAGATGACAAGCGACTGGACGAAGGCTGGCGGTAGCGAAGAAAAGCGAAAGTCGAAGCTGTAGAGCTCCTGCACGGCATTCGCTTGCAAACTCCACCAATATGAACATGGGGGAGGGCTCCGGCTCTTGATGAGACGAGAAGTCGACTGCAGGATGGCATTAGACCTCTTGATTATGATATATGTCGTTTCAATTGTCATTATTCAAGAGATATTCTAAATAAAGATTTCATGCCCGCGGAGGTGAGCTTCAACTCCCAGCACACTTCCTCACCACATCTTCCAGCAACAACGATGTGATGTCCGTATTGAATCTACTACGGCGCAGCGACACCTCCCTCGCTCCTCGAGCACCGCTTCCATGCTCGAGTCGACGCCTTGCCTCGCAATGGCCTGGTCTACGGAACACACTGTCGCGACGACCTTTGCAGACACGCTTCCAGCGCACAACGCCAACAACGACACCTGCTAAGGAAGACGGTATGCCTCTTTCCACCGATACATGAGACGAATACCAACACTCACTGCGTCAGTGAAATACTCCTTCCCCGAGAAACTCAACGTCTATCGCTCCGGCGTCTTCAGAACCAGCCTCTTGGGCTTTGGCCGTATGGTCGGTGTTGCCGTCCCTGCCCTCGCCGTCTTCCTCGCTCCCAACTTCTATTACGACCCAAATTCCTCGAACTGGTGGATTCCAGCGACATTAGTGGCTTCTTTGATCCCGTATTGTGCCACTGCTATGCTCTCCGGTCCCGTCGTACATCAAATATACCTCCACCTGCCGATCCACGCGCGCCAATCCAAGGTAGCCTTGCTGAGGTTTGTGGACAGCATACCGCCGGCCACTTGGCTCCGCATCGAGTGTATCCGCTTCAAACCCTGGCCGACCAAAAGAGACGTCCAATTCGCATACCTGAGGACATTGAAGCCATCGTTCAAGGAGGGGATGGCGAACTTGGAATATATACCCGTGTACTCGGCCGAGCAAAAGGGATCAATCTGGCAGGGACTATTTCAGCGGTGGCTGGGGAGATTTTATGTGCACGTGGATCAGAAAAAGGATAGAGCTGCGGCGACGGGCGTGTGGCCCAAGATATGGAGACAAATACCAGCGAAGGGGGTTAAGGATGAGGACTTGCTGAAAACAATCAAGAAGGAGCGGAGGGCGGTCACGATGGCGAACAGAGTTATGTCCAAGCAGCCGCTGTTAAATAAAACGCCAGCCGTGGCTCCACGCGCCGGAGGAAGACGTGAGAGGCGATGAACGAAGCCGTCACCGCCATCACGATTGCCTTCAAGACAAGAGGTATATCTACCAAGCATCAAATTGTCTTCTGGCGGTAGAAGCTACATCCAATTGTCCGAGTCGCAGCTGCGCAGAAGCGCAATGGCCATTGCAGACCCAGTTTGGACTCACTCGCAAACGGCCTCCTCATAAATCTGCCTGCTCTGGTACTGGGCTCTTCAGCTTGCCATTCTCGATTGCATTTCGGACGTTACCGATACACCACTCCTCCATGGCCAACTGCGTTTCTACCGACCACGTGCCCATATGCGGAAGTAGCATTACGTGTGGGTTGTCGACGAGACCCGGATGGATCTTCGGTTCTTCTTCGTAAACATCGAGACCACATGAGAGCACCTGACCGCTCTTCAGAGCCTCGACGAGGGCAGCCTCATCCATGACGGCGCCGCGACTATCGGAAGAATGAGTCAGCAACAAGGATTCAAAATATAGCAATACGAATCCCCACTTACGCGGTGTTAACGATCACGACACCTTTCTTCATCTTGTTGAATTCGTTGGTGGAGATGATGTGTCGTGTGTTTTTCTGTTTATCAATGTCAGCCACAAGCACACCGATAATCCGGACTCGTGAAACTTACATTGAGAGGTAGATTGAGACTGAGGACATCTGACTGAGCCAGCAGCTCATCAAACGAGACGTATTTTGCTCCTGCCGCCATCTCCTCGCTCAGAGGGCTGCGGTTGTGGTAGATTGCCTTCATACCCAAAGCATCGGTCTTCTTCTTCATGTTGCGCCCAATGCCACCCATACCCAAAATTCCAATCACTTTGCCTTCAGGGTCGTGGCCTGCCCAGAACAAATCAGCCTTCATCACCAATTAAGATGATGAATACGAATCAAATAACACACCTAACGGCGGCGCCGGCGCACCCCTCCAATTCCCCTCCCTCAACGCCAACATACTCGTATTAAAACCCCTCAGCGCCCCAATAATCAAAAAAACAGCCGTGTCAGCCGTCGCATCGTCCACCGCCGTAGGCACATTCGACACTCTAATCGGCGGATCCCGCGCAGAGCACGCATGCACATCAATCTGGTCGTAGCCTGCCCCGTTGTGCGCGCAGAACTGGAGACTCTTAGGGAGAGCATTGATGAGTTCTTCGTCCCAGAGACCTGTGATGTCGACGGAGGGGAAAGTGCGGTAGGCGGCTACGATGCCGTCTAGAGAGCTGGATTGGCATTCTTGGAGGAAGGAGGCGCGATTGGTGGACTGGGGGGTTATGAGGTCGGCGATGGAGGAGAGGGAGGACCAGGTTTCGTGGGCACTGGGTGTAGTCAGTCTATCATGTTTTCGTGCGAGTTTGTTTTTTAGGGATGGTCTCTTACTGATCGATCTTGCCCAAGAGCAGTACTTTTGGCTTTCCCATCTTGACTTTGTCGTGTTTTGCGAGATTGAGAGTGAAATGTTATAAGATTCAAGGACCGCGACGAAAGATCTCGTTAGATTGTTTCGTAGGTCGTCGGCTGCTGCGGAGCTCTCTCTTTTTGCCCGCTCACTAAAAATCCGAGAGCTTTGGAGAACCACCTCGATAACGGACTGACGTCGCTTCGTCGGGTTTTGCAGGCTACGGCCACAGCTTGCGGCTGCACGGCCAAAGTTTCGCCGGGACTTCTTTTCCAAGCCGTTGAGTATCGCAGGCAGCTGCAAAAGAAGTACGATGAGTGTCCTTTCTTCAAGGTTGGAAGCTGACTGGCATGTGAACGCCGCTGCTGTCACCATCTTTGCTGTCGTTGCGATCAAACATACTACTCGTACACAGAAGCACGAAGCTGAAGATCCGCACAAGAAACTCGTGCGTGCGGCCTGCTCGCTTTGGTATCTCAGGAAAAGGCGCCTCCACTCCCGCTAAATTCGAATTCCTATAATGCTTCCCTCCATAACAAGGCAAATCGCAAGAAGCAATAACATGAAAGTAATAAAAACGACCGATCAACAGAAATCTATTGCTTCTGTAAGATCCAACCACGGATAGCCATTGAGCATACCCTTTGAATGACTTGAGTCGTGCCTCGTTGGTCCTCTGTCTCGACAAACTGATGTGCGACCTTCAGCTTGTTGACCTCGTCGTTCGGATCGTTTGTTGACGCGACCAGGTGCCGTTGTGGGTGGAAGCCCTCCATTCTTCCACCAAAATGACGAGCAATGGCGATCGAATAGAAAACGTCGCGGTTCTCCAGCATGCTCAGAATTCCGCGCATACTCAGCAGACAGTCGTCGACATCGTTGAGGGCGCCAGGTCTGTCGTCGCGTAATGAAGTGAATTTCCCCAAGCTATGCCAAAATGAGACTTCGTTGTATTTCTGATTGGCCTGTGAAGTTTCCTGGTTAGGCTGAGCAGGTGGTGGCTGCTGCGGTCGTGCTGGCACCTTGTGAGGGTCCAGGTATTGGCCGGTCAGTAGGCTCTCAACAGTATCAATTCGAGGCAATAGCTCGAGTACTTGCGGCTCGGTGCCGGCGCCATTCACCGAAGATGCCACAGCACGCGGCATTGCGGCCAGGACCCAGACAAGACGGGCCTCTAGCGACCTAATGTGTCGCACTGTCGCCTCATCGCTAGTTTTCGCTCTCATCTGTTCGGCGCACTGACCAACGAAGTCCTGAAGATGTAGATCCTGCTGCAATGCTACCAATCCCCTTTGAGAATACCAGCTCGTCTCGAATAGTCTGTCGAGGCCGGCAGAATAGTGATATTTGTAAAACGTCTCAACTTCTGACTGTGTCGCTGGGGAGACAGGGGGAGGGGCCTCTCTGTAAGACGAAATTAGTCTGAGGATAAGAGGAAACTGCCCAGCCAAACCAAAGGGACTCACCTGAGATTGTACTGTGGGGGCACGTCGTTGAGTGAAAATAATTCGTCCATCGACACCATTTTCACTGTGCAAAGTCAGCGTGCAGTCTTTATCGGACAACACATTCACAGGAACTCGCATACCTTTCCGCTGCTGTTGTAATGCTGCGGGATAGCTGTTTTGCGCCATGTGTGAATCTCGATCGCCTCCAGCCAGGGCAGGATCCAGAGGGGAATTGTTGTACTCGCCGTACTGATGTTGTTGATGTTGTTGTTGTTGTTGCGGCTGCTGCTCACCGGCAGAATTTACGAAGCTACCACCAGTGCCCGGATACGAGGGCGGATATGGATTTGAGGGTATTGGAGGCGCGTTGGGGTGTATCGCGGGCTGTGGAGGCGGTGGAGTTGGGGCGGGCTGAATGTTGGCGGGACCGGGCTGTTGCTTGAAGATGGGATCGTAGCCCATACACTCGCGCTTGCTCTTCTGGCAGTTGCGACAGAAGGGGTGGGCTTCGTCGCACTGCGGGAGACGTGGTCAGTATATAGCACTTCACTAATTCGCGGGCGAGCGTGCGAGGTTCGTGGTAGCCTCGCTTAGATAGCGTGGTTTCCGTGCTTGCACGCTTTCGCTTGCTTGTCGAGAACCTAATCATCGCAAGTGTATGGTTACTGCTCACTCACCTTTATCCTACGCTTCCTACATGTGATGCAGCCCGTCTTGGTGCGTCTCTTGATCTCCTTCTTGTGTCGCCCGCTCGCCATCTGGCGCGCATCCATCGGCTGCTGCGGCGGCAGCGGGAAGCGCATTATCTGGCCATTCTGCGGCGGCGCTCCGTTTGCGACGACGCTGGGCATCGCGCCGTTCTGGTACTGGTGAGGAGGAGGGGCATAGGCGGGAGGATAGGGCGCTGCCTGTTGCGGCTGCATCGGGGGCGCATTGCTGCTGGCGGAGTTCATGGGGGGCGGGGCGTATTGTTGCGACTGCATCGTGTGCTGCTGCTGCTGCGGAGCGTCGAAGTGGTGCGCTATGGGTGGGAGGCTGCGGTAGCCTTCCGGCGGGTACTGCAACTGCGACTGCTGCGGCGGCGGCGGCGGACCCGGGGTCGCGCGGACGCTCATATTGCTACTGCCGGCGTCGTCGTCGTCCACGGCGGCGGGGTCTGGGGAGGGCGAGGAGGTACGCTCGTCGTGCTGCTGCTGCTGGCCGCCATAATCCATCGCAGCAGGTCTTTTAGAACGTCACCCTCGTGCCTTCTAGCGTTATGCCGCTTCCAGTAGGCTCGCCGACGTTAATCTCATACAACGAATGAGGGTACCCAGCTGTGCCGCTAACATGTGGCGAGCCGCCACCGTCCTTCGGTTGCAAGTCTCGCATGCGTGCTGGGATTATTTTGGCCCACGCTCGCTGCACAAGCGCGGCCCAGTGAATCAGCAAGCGAAACTCTGTGGCCCTTCGACGTTGCTGTATGGAGGTGTTGCTCTATGCAAGCAAGACGGAGCCGGATCCTTCTGCTGTCTCGCCGCAGACTGGCTGGTGGATGGGAGTCGTGGTGAATTCAACGATGGGGAGCACGCGACAACCATGTGACAGGGTGCCAGCAGGTGAATGCGAAGTCCCCATCGGTCTTACTGTCGCACAACATCCATCTGGTCTGGTCGGGAATGTGGGGTCACTCATCCCGGCCTTCGTGTATAGTAGTGCGCGTGCGCGTGCGAGGGGCTTCTCTCACGGCACTCCTCCGACTCCCTCCTTCTTGCACCTGTCATTCATCTCAGCTCCATCTCCATCTTCACGTCGACCACGCGATCCCCAACAACCACGCCCGATACGACTTCCCTTCTCAGCTTTCTCAGGTTGCCATTGCTCCATTTCGCACAGTCTTCCGGGCAGCTGACACTCCGCTATTCTTGGCGAGCTCGGTTGGCTGGCCCATGACCGATCCACCTCATGGGAATAACCGGTGAACTGCTGCATTATTGTGTGCTCGAGCACCCGCTATCACCCTTGATCCCAGTAACTGCATGATTTCAATATCAGCCTGCCGCTGGACGCGGAGCTGCCTTAACCAGCTCTCCACCTCCACTTCCACCACGAGTCCCCCTCTCGACTCTCATTGAATCGTCAGTCCATATACATTACAGCCGGATACAGGCTCGGTACGTGATGAAGGGCTGAAGTGAGTGCTCGTCCATTATTTCGGTCTTAAACTGACGTCGAGGCTGAACTGTCGTTGAACGCTATTGACGATCCTGAGCAGGCAAAGATGATGTTGTTGTTCTATCGTTCATTATCATTTTTAAGAGTAGAGTGGGAGCATAGCCATGCGTCTCCTCGTAACATCCCAAAAGCTCAAAGGTATATATCCACCCAATTTCAGCCTATCTGCGGCTTTGACATCTTCAACCAAGCTGTTCCCCAACATTGTCGTATCATCACGATCTCCTGCCACTCATGGTCTGCTGCATATTCGCCGTATGCTCCATCCCAGAATCCCACCCAGAGAACGAGTCCAGGACCTGGTTCCAATCGGCATCCGTCATACCACTCATGATGTCTGTCATACCGCTGCCTCCAAACGCATTGTTGATCCCATTTGACGCTAGACCCGAGCCTGGTGTTAGGCCGCTCCCGCTTCCAGTCCAAGTCTGTGGCAAGATGAACCCCGTCTCCTGCTGCGTCTGGTCCGGCGTCGGGAACGAATGCATGTCGAAATCGGTGGTAAAAGCCGGATCATTCGGATCAAACATGGCAGCGAGTCGCTGCGTTGGATCCGCCAAGCTGCCCGGAGTCTGCTCTTGCGTGTTCCCTGGGGAATAGCCAGTGTTGGAAGTATGCGACGATTGGTTGTGTTGAGACTGCGTGCTGGATCCCGGTGTCTGTTGATCATTATTGCTACCATCGGGACTGGTGTCCATTTCCGATTTCGAGTTCGATGGACTTTGGTAGCTTTCCTGTTCAGAGCCGGCTGTTCGGTGACGACTTGGAAGATTCAATTGTGATGAGTAGCCAAATGTATGACTTTGGTCGACTCCAGACGTGGCGTCCGCAATTTCGTTCTCTGCCGGTCTTGTGTACGCTGCGAGGCCATGGTCGCCGTATGTAGGCATGTTTTGGGTCGTGCTTCTCATCGCAAGGTGCTCGTATGGACAACTAGGCGTCGATGTTGCTACGGTGGACTTGATCTGCTGCATCTGTGCTCGCAAGGCAGTCGAATCTTCTAGTCCGGCACCCTCGAGGTCGACATCGAGCTGGACCAGGAAGGATTCCGTCAGAGGATTCCGTCTCTTGATGGCGTGCATCGCTGAAAGTAGGAATTGCAGCGATGCTTTGACTTGTGCATCCTTTGGACGCGACTTGAGGTATTGAACAAAGACACGGGCTGCTACATATAAGCAGAAAGAAATGAACGGGTTCATCTGTCAAGGTCGTTAGCTCATATGCTAAGCGATTACTGAACACTCACTTACCGCGGACAGGTCAAGATGGCTGACTTGGCGCATGATACTCGCGATTTCGGCGGCGGCTGTTATGCATCTGACCTTGCTCTCTGCTGAGATCCTTGCTGGCATACGGTTCTTGTCTGCCTTGAATATTGCCGCTTGGTGTAAGCATATCGTCGAAGTATGAATGTTCATGTTCAAGAAGACAATGTTGGGGTTGGTCAGACCAGAGGGGAGCCTCAGATAGTCTGGCAAGGATAGCGCTGTATTGAGCAGGATATTGTCCATGGCCCGATGCCGTTTCCAGAATTCGCCATTCAGGTCGTCATCGTTGTCTTCGGGTCCAGGGCGGTGGAGATGCGTGAGATTCCGACCAAATAGGCATGCCATAACAACGATGCCTGCAAAGCTTGACAAACCAGCAGGTCCTGAAGGCTCAAGTGCGTCAAGCAAGCCCACCGTCTTTTGTGGCTTGCTGAACTCGAAGGCTTCCTCGTCCGTGGGAAGGCAGGTCAGAATGTCACTTTCCTCAAAGGTCATGGGCCAGCCGGTGCCAATGCTAGCATATCGATCAACGCAAAAACACATCCAGAACGTTCGCCGTCTTTCTTCCCGTTCAGTCCAGTCTTTGGGAGGAGGCAAACACTGTTTCACATCCAGTCCGCTGCCGTCAAGTCTGTGCAGACCCATCATCTGCGATAATCTCGACGCCCTTCCAGAAGACATCCACGCACGCGGAAAGTACATGAGCTTGAATTCGTGCGTTGCCAGGAGCGCCCAAGTCTGAGCGTGGGCAATTGTAATCATGCTCTCTCCATGGCCCTTCATCTCATCTTGCTGAACGTATTTCCGGGCTCGTTGGTAGAAATGTTCTTGCAGAGACTCGTACTTGTCACTGACAGCCGCGGCGTTACACCACATGGCGTAGCGTAAGCATACTGGAGGCCTCATATGTGGTGCCAGATTCATTGCAGCAAAATATCGCGGTCGATGAATCATGGGTGCAGAAGGGTGTACTTTGTCGAAGTAGATCCGATTCAATTCGTTCACAACGTCCTGGGTGGGAAGTGGTTCATCAAGTCCAAGACCAATCATCTCCCATGGAAACGGCTCCTCTGAGGTCGTGTTGATATCTCCGTTGCCAGCGGCAAGCATGCTATGCGGATGCGACGCTTGCGATGGGAAGTCGTGTTGCGATCTCGCTGTCTGTAGATGGGCCATGGGAGTCACGTTGCTCTTCCCGATACCAATGTTCTCAAACTCTGGTATCATATTGTTCGCTTGTCCATTTGTCTGCGTCTGCGCGCTGCCGGTAGCGCTCGGCGGCTCATCATGTGTCTTCAACAGCGTCTCTACCTGCGCCAGCCTGGCCTCCAGGGCTTTGACGTATCCTCTCTTTGGTCCGCTCTTCCGCCTTATTTCATCATATGAGCACTCGTGTTGTAGCCGGATGCATGTCGCGCACGAAGGCTTGAGCCCGTCGCACTTGAGCTTGCGTTTCCTGCATACGACACATGCTATTCGCTTTGGCTTGGGAACTTGGCCATTCTCGTCTGTCCCGGCGCTCTGGCTGTTGTTGTTGTCGTTCGTCCTCCTCGAACCCGGCTGTTGCGATAGGTCGTTGAAGTAGTCGTCACCTGGCGAGTTCTCTCTGGACTCTGGCATGATGTCAGTCGGCTGTTATGCTGTGCGTGTACGTGGTCGCGCCGAAGGCTACGATGGAGAGACGGTGCTGTGAAGTCGCAGTATCGTTCGTATTCGAAGGGGTCGTCTCTGTCGGTCGTCTTCTCGCTGCGCTGCGGTGTTCGTTCAAGCTGAGGTAAGATGATGCATCCTTCGATCCTGAGGCGTTCGTGACTCAGTACCTTTCACCCGTAGATTCTTGACAATGTCCACAAGGATGTCGTGCCGTTGTTGAAACAAAGAGACAAGATCCGTGGCTTCGCAGGCTGCAGTCAACGCATCATCCAGCTACGCCAGGTACAAAGTCACTGTTCGGAAGGCTTGTGAGATATGCCCGAAGGATGAGAGCGGAGCGGTCTCACGTTTGGCCCGCCACCGCTTTTCAGCTCTGCGGCACGCTGCAGAGTGAGTAATTTCTCCTCACCTATGAGACGCCCGTACTGGACTCTGCGGTCGCAAGTCTTCATTTTGTCATGCAGATGACTATAACAAAGGACTCGAAGAGGGAACAACTCAATGAGAAGGTGAAGTCGGATGACAGCCAAGAGACAGAACTTCGACCCGCCGTGAATCCTGATCCGAGCAGGCAGGAATCAGGACATATCGTCTGAACGAAAATTGACATCTTCATATGCTCGTGCACTACGCTTCTAGTACCCAATCCTAACCATGCAGAGAAAGCAAGCCGACCGAGAGAGCGCAGAAACCAGCGCAGATTTGGCTCGCTCATTTGCACCCCGAACGCCCCATGCGCCCATGTAAACAAGCAGCAGTAAAACAGATGCATCCGGAACAATCCAACCCAGTCCTACCCATTTTCGTCACCCTCGAGATGGCGTATGATGGCGAAGCAATTGATGCTGATGGAAAGCAAGGGACGGATGCCGATAGTGTCGAAGAACACTGCCACCTTCCCGCTATCCCTCCACGCCGTATAGTAGCAACAAAATCCGAGACAGTCAGGCCCGATGAGGTCAAACAGCCCCACGGACGAATCCGCGAAGACAGGCGCCTTGGTTGAAGTCGAGGGAGCGACGGACCGCCGTAGTCGATTCCAAAGAAGGCTTTTCTCGCCCTGGGAATACTTAGCAATGCCCGCGATACTATGAACGAGGAGTCTTGCCACCGCTAGAGTGTGCAGTTGCGTCGTCGAGGTACTTGGGTGCCCATTTCTTCGCCCACTGGCGGAGGACAATGGATGCTGGAAGGCAAGTTAGCACACTGTGGTACATCAGGCTATCAGAAAGAGGTTGAGCTTACCCTTGAGGAACTTCTTGGAAGCGTACTTTCGGAAGAAAGCCTCGTGAATCACAGGCGAGTGCAGGTACTCGACCATGAGCTTGAAGACGGGCTGGATCTCCTTCTCGGTGTAGCCAGCGTACTTGGACAGAGTGGCATCCCAATCACCACGGTCCAGGGCGAGACGCGCGAGGTACATAGCCGCGGCGGCGACCTGCGAGGGCGGGAATTTGAGGAAGCGGTGGTCCAGGCATCCGATCTCCAGGAGGTACTTGCCTAGCGTGCGGGTCTGGATGTCGTAGTTGTCGGCCTTTGAGATACGACGGAGGAAGTTCATTGGGTTTGGGTATGAGAGGTCGTAGTCGAGAGTGGCGAGGACGAAGCGCTCCGCAGAGAGAATCTCTGTGTCCTTGAAGCCATCGTCGGCAACGTGGACGAAATTTTGGACGTGTGGTGATAGCACCTCTTCGTATTTGGAGGCAATGAACATGGCCGTGACGCCCACCAATTGGAGGCGGTCGAGCTGAACGACCTTGCTCGAGAGGAAGCGGTCGATGATGTTGACAGCGAGGAAGAGGGTTTCAGGCAATAAGCGGAAACGCGTATGGACCTCAAGCAGCCAATCGACGAGGATACCGCGCATCTTCCACTCCAACTCGGCTTGGTCGTTCATGTAGTCTGCATTGGGCATGGTCGAGACCTCAACCTCCCGCATGTACTCGAAGATCTCGGTAACGTATTCTGCAACCATGAGCGGGTCGTCCATATCTTCGGCGTCGAGATCCTTGGCCTCGTCAAGCATTTCGTGCGACATTTCTTCTTCATCGGATTCCTCAAGCTCGGGCTCGCTGAGGACGGACTTTGATCTGGACTTCTCAACCTTGGTACCGTTTCTCGGCGGCGGCGCGTTCTCCACGTCGTCGTCTGAATCCTCTTGGACCTCGACTTCCTTCTTCGCCGTGTTTCGCTTCTTGATGGCATGGCCAGGAACACCGTGGCCGCTTGCTGGTCGCTTGAGCTCGGACGAAGCATTCGCGGTTCGCTGACCCAGGACCGTACGCGTGGAGCTAGAACGCGCTGGATGCGGTTTTGTGATGCCGGCAGGCTTCAGTGTCTTCGACAGAGGGTCGTTCTTCTTCGCGTCCGCGTTGCTCAACGGCTCCTTCTTCGTTACATTGCTGACATCGCCGAGAGCGGTCCGCTTGCGGGTTCCCAGAGTGCCAATGGTCGCGGTGGTGGCACGCTTCGTGGTCAGAGCCTTCTTGGGGGGATCACCAGCGACGCCATTGTCAAGAGCAGCAGCTTTGGCTCGGGTCAGGCGTGTGGTTCCGGTGTTTTCGGCGTTCTCGTCCGTTACCGTCCGTCTCGCAACTCGAGCCTGGGTAATGGTCAGCAACAAGGCCGACAACGACGACGATGATGAACGCGACACTTACGGGAGGCATTGTGAATGTGTGTGGTAGAATGAGGTGGAACGCGTATACTCAAAGCACGCGAAAGTGCTGTTATGGGTAGGAGCTGGAGCGTCTATCAAGTCACATTAGCTTGTTTTGGCTTGCACGAGAAACGGCATTGGCGACGGGAAGAGCTCACGATTCCAGCAGAAATGCAAGGCAGAGCCGTCGGACGGGCGTCGGAGGTCTGCTCGGGGTGAAATGCAGTCGTGATGGGTGGCTTAGGCGGTCTATGGGCAGTAACATGCACGACGGGTGGTGATGTGCTGAAGTCTGCTCGGGCTGGGCGGCGGCGATATGCAGATGCTGGCGTAAATGGGCCTCAGACCGTCGTGCTCCAGGCAGTGCTGCACCCGGAAACGGGGAGCGAAGGCGGCGAGGAGGGTGGTATTGGGCGGTGGTGGGAGAGAGATGGGCGATGGGAGATGGGAGGGCAGCGCGGGTTGTTGTCGTGTCCGCGATGATGTTGTTCTCTGAAAGCGCCTTCGCTTCCTCGCTTCCTGCTAGCGCTCCCAAACAACGCGTTCGGGTCAGTGCGTGAATGTGCCTGAGGCAGTCGTGTCGCGCAGATTCTGGCGACGGTGAGGCGTGTGCGAGGGCGATCGTACCGTCGACGGCAGATGTCGAAATGCTCGTTGTGCTTGAATTCGGTGTTGAACAGATGTGGCCGTTCCAATGCAATCTGATTTCTTGCTGGCCTTTTCGTTGCGAGGGAAACGAACGCTGCGCGAAGTCACGGCGACTTTTGAGGGCTGATCGGCAAACTCGGCTTCCTGGTGCTTCTGCACATTGAACTTCGAATCTTCAACCCACACATCACCTGGCTGCTTTCGATCCTCATCCCGGGCTTCACTCGAAGCCCCTCGGAGCATCGCCGAGACAGCTGTCACATGCTGCGATGCTTCAACCACGGATAGCGAGGCTTCAGCAGCCCGTCTGCACCTCCTGCCGCAGCCTCCTATCTTGGACTCGGAACCATGCAACTACGACGAAAGAGAAACCGGTGCAAGCAGCGAACGCAACCAGCGATGTCACCGCCTTCACCCCAACCCAACAAACGCCAATGCGGAAGCTGGGCGGCTTCGAGATGAAGACGTACAAGCCCAGAACACCTGGTGTGCGACATCTGCGGCGACCCATCAACGACCATCTCTGGAAGGGACAGCCTTACAAGAAACTCACGTTTCCGAAGATGGGACATGGAAAAGGCGGACGGAATCACAGTGGACGGGTGACTGTACGGCATCGAGGAGGTGGGGCTCGAAGACGCATTCGGACCGTCGATTTTGTGCGCAAAGAGCCCGGCAAGCACATTGTGGAACGAATTGAGTATGATCCGAACAGGTCGGCGCACTTGGCGCTGGTTGAGAACGCCACGACCAAGGTAAAAAGCTACATCATCGCCGCAGAAGGAATGCGCGCAGGAGACACTGTTGAGTCTTTCAGAGCTGGCATCCCGGGTGAGTTGCTGAAGGCTATGGGAGGTGTTATGGATCCTGGTATTCTGGCTGCAAAGACCGCATTCCGAGGAAACTGCTTGCCCATACACATGGTCCCTCTTGGTACCCAAGTCTACTGCATCGGCTCTACAGCAGGCAAAGGCGCTGTTTTCTGTCGCAGTGCCGGAACCTATGGAACGGTCATCTCGAAGGAAGAGAAAGGGAAGAAGGTTGTCGAAGTCACCGTGAAGCTACAGAGTGGCGAAGTGCGGACGGTCAGCAGAGATGCATGCGCTACCATTGGCGTAGCGAGTAACCCGCATTGGCATTTCAGGCAATTGGGCAAAGCTGGTAGAAGCAGATGGTTGAACATTCGACCTACTGTTCGTGGTGTTGCCATGAACTCCGTGGACCATCCCCACGGAGGTGGACGTGGTAAGAGTAAGGGTAATGTGCATCCTGTGTCGATTTGGGGTACACCGGTGAGTTTCGCAACCATCTTGCGCGTCAGATCTTTGCTGACATGCTCCAGGCCAAAGGCGGTTACAAGACAAGGAAGAAGAGGAATCCAAACAAATACGTGGTTCAAGAAAGACCTCGCAACCAAGGGAAGCGACGATCGAAGAACTAGAGCACACTTACCTGTCCTTATGGTTCTGGCCTTGTATATATATCCCACTCCAATGTACCACTCGGCGACACTACACCATCACACCACCGTCGTTATTTCTTTCGTTCAAACGTTGAATTGAATGCTTTCTCAACATGCAAAAGTGCACTTCACAGGAAGGAGGCAGGAGCTAGTACTTGCCGTTCCCGCACACTCGAAGCTCGGCGCTCACTTCACCTTCCAATTTCACAACGTCAGCTCGCATGCCCTTGGATCCATCTCGTCACACATAGACATAGATCGTGTCTCATTGTTTTCAATATGTCTGGAGATGATCACTACCCAGTCCCGTGCGCCTTTTGCAATATCAGCTCCGCGTATGCTCCCGCATCGACATCACCAGTACCCGACTCTCCCGATCCAGAAAAGCTCTCTCCACAATGCCATCTCATCCTGTCTACTCCCCAAGTCCTCGCCTTCCTCGACATCATGCCCATAGCTCCCGGCCACATTCTCCTCACAACCCGTAAACACTACCGCAAGCTCTCCGACCTGCAGCCTGCCTCTCCAACAAGCACAACATGGACATCACAACGAGAAGCATTGGAAGCGGAAGCCGCATCGCGAGCATTAGGAGAGTGGATGCCGATATTGAGCAGAGCGCTGTGTAAAGTGACGGGTGTGGAGGATTGGAATGTTGTGCAGAATAATGGGGAGAGAGCGGCGCAGGTTGTGCCGCATGTGCATTTTCATTTGATTCCGCGGTACCAGGATGGGAAGGAGGATGAGGGGAGGATGAAGAGTTGGAAGATGTTTGGCAGGGGACGGAGGGAGGATTTGGATGATGAGGAGGCGAGAGAGATGGCGAGGATGTTGAGGGAGGCTCTGTTGCAGGAGGTTGGGGGTGGTGTTAGGGGGAAGCTGTGAGGGTATAGGTATGGATGGACGTTGAAACCGAAGAAATGTCGAGAACAATACTTGAATCGGACTTGGACGACCGAACCGAATGCCGCTAAATGGGGAGGCAAGCTGGTCGGCTCGCTCATGATAACCCAGCGTCGCACGCCTTTCAGTATCGAGACTGCGGCATTGAAGGGGTATCAATTCTTCCCTCACGGACGATCGAGTCAATGAGAAGACTGCAACGTTCGAACCACCGCCATACAGCACACACTCGTCGAAAGCATCGATACCAATGGTATCTGGCCCTGCAGCCACGATCTCAATCGCCGCTCGCCGTTTGCCAGCACTCGAACCAAGTCGCATACTCGAAAACTCGCAAGTGACGCGACCTCAGGCACCGCCAAAATAACGCTACATATACAGCGTGCGAACAAGCACCTTCACATACGGCCAATAAGGTGACTTCAAGACAAGCTCTCGTCCTCACACGGTATAGATGTGGTTGGTGGACTTTGAGTCTCGCTCGATGCATAAGCAACCCATCGGACATGCCAACGCAAGGGTGGGTGATCATGCTTTCCGCTGTTAGGCTCCGATCAATCATGATCGTTATTTGAAACCCGATGTAAAAATAGTCCTTGGGTGTAGAATCCTTGAGTTAAGTCATCACGGTACTAGTACTATGTTCTGCCACGGGAAATCCTCGTAAGCTGTGTGTTTTTGTTCCTTTTGAATTTTTTGGGTGGTTCTGTTATGAGTATTGTTGTATTCATGAATTTGATTTTTTACGTCCATCGATATCACACACTCTGGAGGATCGAACCATGCCAACGACAGCATTGGCTTCGAAGACCGGGGTGGAAGTCGTTTTCGACGCAGAGAATACCCTCCGCCAAATGTCTCTCCATTTCCTCTCATATCGACGCCTCACCTCCCTTCCGCGCTATCTGGCCAAGCTGGGCGAAGAGCTCAAAGCAAGCTTCCCGCGTAATTGACCGCGCTTGCGATCTTGTAGCAATTCTTGCCATTGTCGTGGCAGTGGTATCTGCACGGACCTGTCACCCAAGGTGGCCGCAAATCGCCATTCCAACGTTTCTGCACACACTCGAAGAACCGCGAGGTGAAATCCTGCTCGAAGTCTTTCGAAAACTCTTCTCGATTGTGTCGTGTTCGAACAGTATCGTCCAGCGCTCCCTGGATGTGGTTGTCTCGTCCGACCGTACCCATATAGATATTCCAGTCCACCGCGAACTTAAGGAGTATTTGTTGCCAAGAAGATCCTCAAGACGACCCGACCATTGCACATAGTCGCGCAGGCTGACCGAGGATGGATCTGCTAGCTTCATCTCGACGATCTTGTCGATGAGCGCATCTTGGAAGCCAGGGAGGATGAGGGCCGAGGTGTTGTCCTCGAGTGCCTTGAGAACTTGTTACGATGTGGTAGATGGTTCGAAGACGCCGTGGTATGCCCATTGCTTGAGGAGCTTCAGAGTTCCACGGCGTGACTGGAGATACAGAGACTTGCCGCAGTATGCCCATGGCTTCGAGAGCTTCAGAGCTGGATAGCGCATGTGAAGATAAAGAGTGTAGTCATCGACGGGATCGGGCGCCCCATAAAATTCCTGGTTGTCGAGCTGAAACTCGGCCTTTCCGCCGCACTTGGCGAGGATTTCGAGGTAGAAGCGTTATTTAGCTTTGCCTTCGTCACCTACGAGAATGCATGGGCCGGAGGGACTGTCTTTGTTAGCTTGGGCAGTTCAGTATGGCTATTGGATATACTCACTTGAAGGATATTGGTGGAACCACGTTGGTGTTGGTGGGTGCAGTTGGAGCAGGTCAAATGGTGAGGTGGTGGTAGATGAAAAAGTTGAGGTTGTGATTGGCGAGAAGGCCCAATCGGTGAGGTGAGGGGTGTAGAGAAGTTCAGGCTGCGATGGAGAGATCTCGACAGTCATAGTCTTGCGAAGGAGAGGAAATGTCTATTTGCACAGGCTGTCTGATGCACATAAAGTGAAGCTGTCGTCACCTACCTGCTGCATACGAAAAAGCAGCCACGGGCGCGCTCCGCGCAGTCGTCACAACTTGGGTCGTTCCAAGATAAAGCAGCCCAGCTTCTCATACTAGAATCACCTCTTTCTTTGCGTCCGTCTAGCCACAGCAACTTCCCAATCACAAAATACCACCAACCTCCTTTTCAGTCTCTATCCGAGCCTCAACATTCAACTTAGCAATCTTAGCCGAAATCTTCGAACGAGTCTCCTCCAAATTACCACCCATCATCTCACGGTACTGAGCTCCCATGCTACCGCCAGTGCGAGCGTACCCTCGGATTGCGCAATAGTCCTTGCTGAGCTGCTCAGCGACCTGATGGTGCTCGCCAGATGAATATTGCAGGTACATTTTGAGAGCGACGAGACTCTCCACAAAGGACCAATTTGGCGTACGGCCACGATCAGTCTGAGGTCTGGGAGGTGGCATTTGGGGACAGGAGGCCGAACGAGTGACTCGAGTGGGCGTTGAGTCTGGCTCCTGGGGCGACTTGGCGTGCGAGATGACGATCTCGTCGAACGGGTCGCTGACGGGTCGGAGGATCTTGCGCTTCTTTTTAGGGGCTGGGGGCGTTCTGCGAATCTCCGACTGTATGGACTCAGTGAGTAGCACTCCGGGAGACTTCGAGCAGCAGGTAGTGGCGGAATGCTCGTGGTACTGGCATCTGTTCGCTTGCCACGGAGGAAGATCTCCCACGTCGCCATCGATCTTCGCCTCGAGGAAGCTACAAGCAATGGCTCTGTAGATGGCGTCCGCGTTCTTGCAGCTGGCGAGATACATACCGATCTCCGCATAGAGTGCGCTCTTGTGGAGCTTGCTGTGGACAATGAAGTCGGTGAGAAACATCAGCATGCCGCCGTTGACGTCGTCGAGTGAATCAAGGATCGCGTAGACATCTTTGGCCGTCACAGTCGTGTTGCTGGTCACCAGCTCAATGGTCTTGTCGACGAGATAATCGCGAAATCCAGTGTTATGAAGCTGCGTGTCGGTCCATTTGAAGAGACGAAGGATCTCGCCGACATGAAATGGCATAATGTTTGGTTTCAGCTTGCCGCTGTACAGTCACTGAACAAATGCATACACAGTATCGCTTGGTACGCCTGCGTAGACGGCAACAGGTCCGAAGGCCTTGAAGCAGGTGTCGCTGCTCTCGCCGATGGACACAACCGAGCGAAAGTAGTTGGAAGCCTTCATGAGGAGACTGCGATGGACGGAGAACGTGTTTCCACTGTCGGCAACATGGAGCTCAATAACGTCGTCGCTTGCGATGAGGATGTGGTCAGCATGTGGCCCTTTGCATAGACAAGGTGCACTCTTACTCGAATACTGCGATGGCCGCCCTCGTTGTAGCTCGCTGTATTGCTGTCGTGTCTTGTTGGTGGATGTGTTCGGATGAAGGTTGAGAACACAAGAAGTGGAAGAAGTAGATGCGAGCCCTCACAAGCTACTGTCACTGCTGTTGCGGCGAGCTGTTGTGAGGCGAAGCTAACAGACATCTCATTGGACAATGGTCGTGTGGTACAAGAGCTGGTGGTAGCTCTTTCGCTACCTGCTCGAAGTGAATGTAATTTACATCTGAAAGTCAGGGGTTCAGCCTCACTTAGCTGTTTTTACTCTTGGCTTTCTCCTCACCCTCCATCATCATCTTTCGACCCTCAACCGTCATGTACAGGCTCCGTGAGGCAGCCTCCAGTGTGTTGGTGATGCCTGCTCCAGCACCTTGCAGCATAGCAACCAGTTGAGCACGTAGACCGTCCAGGCCGCCTTGAATACCTCCAACCCATTTCGCTCCTTCAATGTCAAACACCTTGCCCTCTATTCTCGCGCCAAGAAGCATTAGCTTCTGTATGCCATTTTGCACTGCCGGCTCGTGGTAGCCGGGGTTAACCTTTCGTTTCGGAGCAGGGAATTCCTTCGAAGGAGAAAGAATTGACAAAGCGGCCTTAAGATGCTGCGGTGATACTGCTGGGAGTGTCAAGATAGCCAGCGGACCAGACATGAGAGGCTCCAAACCGTGGCGTTTCGTTTTCTTATTCTTGGTCGCAACCTTCCAAGCTTTCTTCGACAGGCCGTGCCGAAGCTGAGTATCAATGACTGTTGAGCTCGCCCTCTTGGGATCTGTCGGATGCTGAGCAGCCTGCTCTGACTCAAATCGAGGGTCCCAGAACTCCACTACCCTCAGCGCTGACTCGAAAATGCCAGTCTGTATCACCTGGATCTTGCTGTTGACTCCGACGAAATCCGTGTTCCCATGGCCCGCTAGCTCGTCATCCACCTTTTTCAGAGCGGCAGCCAGCTCTCTCCTGATACCGGTCCATTCTGTGGCCTTGAGATTGTTGTGTTGGAAGATAATCACCAATGGCGACGACCGCAGGATGGATTGGTACTGCCGATGAAGCTGAGTCTTGCGGAACTCAGGAGGCTTGTATGAGGGAGGTTGAGTAGGCGGATATCTCGCAATCGGGGCTGTGGCGTGTACTGTCTGATCAATGGGTGGAGCGGGTGTCGTCGCGGTCGCGACGGATGCGTGCCTGCATTGCCAGCAGACGTATGGCGTCCCTGATGGAACTGGTCGAAGCTGTTGTGGACGGACTCGTATCCTGGGAGGCATTGCGGCGTGGTCAGCGTTCTCGATCGCTCACTACACTTCTTTTTCTGCTATTCGCGATGGCGATGATGGCAGTGTGTGCCGGCGACGAAGTGCGATGATCGTGTGCTCGGTCCGTGTTGGACGTGAAGGAGTGCTCAGATTCGTCCCAAGAAAGAGGCTGAACTCTAAAATCCAATGCACCAATTTTCGGCGTCGTTTCACGAGGCAGTCCGAGATCCCACTCCGACTCATACCTCGACCGATACCAAGATTTCTCAATATAAAACCGACCCCGATTCCTCTTGCAGTAGTTTACATCTAATGACCTGTGCCGAAAATGGCACAACACGACAACACCGGCTACGTCTCGATATCGGGCCTCCTAAAACGCCTCTCCACGCTGGAATCAGCGCGAAAAGTCTCCGCTGAAGAAATTGCTGCAGCAGTCTCCCTGATCTTCACCAACAGCCTCTCGCCCGTCCAGTTCGGGGTTCTGTTGTGGGCACTACATACCACCAATCTTGACCACCAAGCAGAAATTTTGGCAGCATGTGCTCGCTCAATGCGGGAGGCCGCGGCCCAAGTCGACGAGACTGCTTTGACCATGGTCGTAGGAGAGCGGCGGAAGCCTGAGGGAACGTACCAGGGCAATTTGGTACATTGAGTCCCGATCATTCAATAAGTCTACGTCCCGTTGCTAACATGAATACAGTGCGACATTGTTGGTACTGGTGGCGATGGGCACAACACCTTCAATGTTTCGACGACTTCCTCCATTCTGGCATCGGCACTGTTAATGATGGCCAAGCACGGCAACAATTCGTCCACGTCGCTCTCAGGTTCCGCAGATCTATTACAGCATGCGCCAAACCCACCGATAATCGCAGCAACCACAGCAGGGAACTTACCATATATCTACGCCAAGACCAACTACGCCTTCTTGTACGCTCGCGAATGGCATCCGGGGATGAAGTACTCCGCGTCAATCCGAAGGGAAGTTCCTGTACGAACGATATTCAACTTGCTCGGACCTTTGGCTAATCCTCTTCATGACTCGGGTCTTGTGGAGTGCCGCATTCTCGGTGTTGCTAGGAAAGACATTGGGCAGAATTTTGCAGACGCACTTCGATTGAGCGGATCAAAGAAAGCCTTGATTGTGTGCGGTGACGAGAACTTGGATGAGATATCCTGCGCTGGCCCGACGCACTGCTGGTACATTCATAAAGCGCACGCTTCGCATGGACAGGACGGGGAAGCCAGCCCCGTGGAGATTACCAAGTTCACACTGAGTCCTGAAGATTTTGGTCTGCCACGGCATGCATTAGACGACGTTCATGGCGGAAAAGGGCCAGGCGACAACGCTCAAATTCTCATGCAAATATTGCGGGATGAACGGCCGGACGACGACCCAGTTCTTCACTTTGTCCTGATCAACACGGCTGCTCTACTCACGGCCAGTGGTATCTGCGAAGCCAATGAGAGCAACATGGGCCCCGGAGATGACGGCAGGGTAATCCAGGAGAGGGGACCTGGCGGTCAGCGATGGAAAGAAGGCCTGCGACGAGCGAGATGGTGTGTCAAGAGCGGCGAAGCGCTACGCCAGTGGGAAGCTTTCGTTGATGTGACGAACTTGGTAGCAGCGTGAGCGTGACGCGCAAACATCCCTCGAGCAATATTGAGCCCTTGCTCGGCGGCAATACCAGCACTCGGCCTTGGATGTAATTCGAGGGAGCATCCAGAAAGTTGATGGCTTCCCGGAAAAGATACTGTAATACACGCGGGCACGGAGGCCATCGTGGAGAGTGGACGGATCGGAAGTACATTGAACCACAGAGTTGTTCAATGCCGGCATCGGAGCTGCATCTGGTATCAAGTTGGATGTGATAGCAGGCACAAGGAGCGCTGGTTGGTCGGCGGTAGTCAGACATGTGGCCTGTCAGTAACCGCCAGAGCCGCCCGCAGTCCTGCGTAATTCTGCATTTTCAAGCCTCGCGTTAGCGAAGAATGCTTCCATGTTGTTCTGCCCCCTGCCAGCCTGTACGAGAATGACAGCAAACCTACCAGTCTCCCAAGTCTGTCCGAGCATCCGTCCAGAAGAAGATCGGGAGGTGTTTTCGTGTTCGTGTCGCGCAGTCTTACAGTTTGGGGAGCCGGCAAGGCCAAACGTTTCATCATGTGAGCTAGCATGGATCGGGCGTCTGAGGGATCGTACCTGCATTTGATGAGCTTGTTCATTTCGACTTCTCTTGTTGCTCACAGAACTGATATCGATGTGCTGGAGCTCCTCAATGGTAGGGACAGGAGATCTACTTTCCATGCATTCAATACTTGCCTATGACAAGATGATTGCCCGCGGGGAGAAGTCAAGGAGAGGCCTTGTGAGACAAGGTCGCTTGTCCGCGTGTTTCAACCCTGGCCCCGGTATCTGGTTGGCGGAGAAGATGGTTCACGGCCTCAGCAACGATTGCCGGAAGGGCAGAGATGCAGACACGTAGATTGATCGTATACCCCTCACAGTAATATGCAATAGAATAGTCATGCATATGCAGACAGTACGTTGAGAGTGACATGAGAAAGAAGGTGATGATGTTGCCCCTATTCTCAGCGAGGCGTGCAGTGAGGATCGTCTAGTAGCGCGCTACTCTCCTAACTATCGCAACGGCTCTTGGCTCTCCTCTGTCCGTGTTCAGAGTCTGAGTCCCGTCCCGTTTGCTGTTGCAGCAGCTGCTCTTCGTCTGTCTCCGTCGCCATTGCGCGTGTCTCATTCATCACCACCACCACGCC
Organism: Mycosphaerelloides madeirae; assembly: GCA_002785995.1. Classification (NCBI taxonomy): domain Eukaryota; kingdom Fungi; phylum Ascomycota; class Dothideomycetes; order Mycosphaerellales; family Mycosphaerellaceae; genus Mycosphaerelloides; species Mycosphaerelloides madeirae. The sequence continues at coordinate 1,659,636 of NHNV01000001.1, read as the reverse complement.
CACACCGCATCCACCACCACCACCACCACCACCGCCCGCCTTGCTGCTGGCCGTCCGGCAGAGTCCTCTCTTTCGTCGCCCTTGCCTGCGTCTTTCGTTTCTACCGCCGCTCGTTCGTTCGCTCGCTGGACGCTGGATCCCTTGGAACCGACCGTCAGCTCCGCTCACTCGTCCATCACCAACCCCGACTCTCTTTTCGCGTTTCACGCCCTGTCGCTCGCTTGTTACGGACTCCTCGAGACCCTTGTGCCGCTCGCACGATTTACCCCTGCGCACACCTGTCTTTGCCGCCCAAGACCTGACTCGCCGCCCACATTCACGTTCGTTACCATCGCACCTGCTGCTCCGACCCTCGTTTGACAGCCGCTACACCTTGCCCCATACCACAACTGCCGGAGAAGATTTGAACTCCAAAGCTGACGTTTCTGGACCTGGAAGGAAGTGAGAGAATAGGACTGGACTCGGCTTGCCGAAGAGATAGCAACTACATATTGTAGGAGGAAGTAGCAACGCGAGTCGTGGACGGACTTGCCAAGTGCTCGCCTGCTGCCATACCTACGCTCTTATGCTCTGAGAGCAGCGGTCAAGCTCAGTCTGGTGACTTGAGCATCCATTCGCCTACATTTCCAGCTGGCCACCCCCGTATAACCTTCGGCGCTGAGCTGCTAAGCGACTCGGCGCCCACATGTCGGTCCCTCAGCCCTCGACACCGCTGAAGGGACATTGCGCGGCCGTCGACAGCGATGTCCTTTATGTCTTCGACGAAGACAACTTCCAATCGCTGCCATTGAAGAAGAATGCGACCTGGTCTGACCAGTCTTACGGCCAGTCCGTTACGAATCCAGCCTGCACCAAGGTCATCCCCAACGGCGACGACTCCAATGCTGCCCTCTATGTTGTTGGAGGTGATACCGACAGCAATGGCTACTTGGGTCTACAGAGGTATTTCTTCGGCAACGACTCATGGGAAACACTCTACCCGCTCGCCAACGTCCTGCAAACGAGAACGAATCACAGCATCGCGTACCTGAACGATTCGCAATCAATACTTGTCTACGGCGGCTCTCAACCGAACGCGCCATCGGTATTATCTTCGCAAACATTCCTCATATCAACAGAGCCGCCCTACGTCATCAATTCATTCACTTCGGACGCGCCGCCGACCAACAACGCAATCCTCACTCCTTGGAACAGCAGTCATGCGTTGATGGTGGGAGGAACAGACACAAACACAGCCGTCTGGCTTTTTGGCCCAGATGAGGGCTGGTCCCAATTTCAGACAAACCTGTCAGAGCCATTGGCCGAGGGTGCTAGAGCGGTCGTTGTTGATGGTTCTGACGGGAGCAAGGTCCTGCAGGTTTATGATATGACCATGTCGCCGAACACTGCTGAAGGCATCGTGCTCTTGGGTGCCGATGGGAGCGTCGCAGCTACTGGTGTTACCGTTGGAGGCAACACCTCTTCTCCATCGAATCAGCGTAAGAGAGACCTGTCTCTGGACAATTGGCCATCATATAACAGCTCGAACGCCCCAACATCGACCCGGACAGACTGCTCCATTTCACAGAGCTCGAATGGCACTGTAGTCATGGCAGGAGGCAACGATGACGCTCCTCTCGTTCTCTTCAACCAAAATGACAACTCTTGGGTCAATGCATCCGCATTTTTCGACAGCAAACAGCAGCAACCCCTATTGCCCAGCTCAACAAGCACACCCAGTGCCGCAACGCCGACCGAGGCTGTGCCAACCTCAAGCGAGACAGCACCGCCGGTTCTGGGGAATGGCAGCGCGCACGACAAGATGATGAGGACGCTGGGTATCACGCTCGGCACCCTTTGTGGTATTGCCGCTGTTTTCATCCTCATCTTGCTGTACTTGAGGTGGCGCAAGCTGAAGGCGAGGAAAGCAAACGGCGGCTTCCTTGAAGAGAAGAACGGAGATGGCCGTGGCGAACGCATGAGCTTTCAGGACCGTGGCGCCTCATTTATGAAAGAGGCCGGGGTGTCTGACACGAATCTCGCGCCTCCAAACAACCCAACCGGCGCCAACCACAATTCGCACAGCTCACTCGCTATTATCGCTGGTAAATTCGGCAACGGCCCCGGCAACAAGCGATACACCGGTGCCCAGCACTCTGCCAAGGGAAGTTTCGAGAGCACGACCCACTTGGTTAAGGACCGAGACGGGAACCTGGTACCGAGCGAGAACATGGAGATGATGGACATTGGTGACAAGACTCCAAACCGACAAGGATCAATGCTGGCTGTCCCAGGTACTGCTGCTCACGGGATTGACAAGGAGACGAGGATGGAGCGGAAACGGAGCTCAGGATGGTCAAAGTATTTCGCCACCAGTGCACCGACAGGACCTAATGGGCTCTCGCACATACCTTCAGTTTATGTGAAGCCCAACACGACGAGCGTCGGCTCTCGATACTCCACGGACGAGCGCACGCAATCCCAAGGCTCGCGAATACCTTCATCTGCATTGGTGCCGCCGCTTGATATCGATTTTAACAAGACGGTTGATGGACAGCGCCTATCGCATGTTGCGCAAGGTTCTCCCGTGGTCTCTGACTCACGGGATCACGTCGGTCGTGTCGGAGACAGCATTGATATTCCTGATGCGCAGCGAGGAGTGATTGTCGACCCTGCGGATCCTAGGAAGTCGCAGGCCACCAGCATCAGCTCATACGGCAATCGTTCGACACTGGGCAGCACAGTTTCGAGCGACTTCTACGAGCCTCAAGTACCCTGGACCCCAATGAACGGTGGCGTGGGCAACTTCAAAGACCACCTCAACGAACGACCCACCAGCAGTGTGTACACGAATAGCCTCTATGATCCCGACGGAAGGAAACTTACGCGAGGGAAAGGAGGTGCTGGATTCTTCCCTGGCGCTGGAACGAACTACCGTGAGAGACCTCCCAAGGTCAAAATGAGCCATGCGGCCGGTCCATCTGCTTCTTGGGCTTCACCAGTCATGCCAGCAGCGAGGGCGGAGCAAAGTCGCGATAGCACTGCATCCAATGTTACCGTCTTCCCTTGCATGAAAGACTTCGAGACTCCCGAGGAGAATAAGGAGTCGCAACAAGCCGAACCTGGCGCTCAACGACAGTCGAATCTCAACGCGGACATGAGCTGGCTGAATCTTGGGCTGAGTAAGAATCAGCAATAACGTTTTGGCAAGCCACCATGCCTTCTAATGCCCGACACGACGTCGCAAACCTTCACTTCAACTTCGAATTGTACAAATTATCCAATACGGCGCCCGTCGCCATTTTTTTTGCATATACATGGTATAGGTCTTACACCCACAGCCAGTTTTCAGATTGAAAGACTGCGTGCTTTCGAATCCAACGCTTGGCGCACAAGGAGCAAGACCTAGGCTGGACTGGACATCATTGCTTCGGAGGAGGATTGCTACAAAACTTCTTCTATTGACCTCTTTTGTGGTCCAATTCTGCGGCTTGCCTGCCTGACGATGAAATGGAAGTACATAAACCTCGCACATGAGAGATACCGTAGCTTTTGCTCGCTTGCTTGCTTACTTGTCGCTGCTGAGATACCCTCTCACTCGCAGACGGGACTGTCTGTATGTTTCTTAGACGGATGGAAGGAAATGGGAGAAAACTGTACATAGTGTGTTGATAATGTCTTGATCAGACCGACATTGAAGTGGAAAGGAAACAAGTAACCGCAATCTCGTAACTACCTAGTCTGCTGAGAACCATAGCCGGAGCCTGAGCCTGATCTGATCTTGATGCGAATGGTCGTTAAATGTTTTGCCGGGTCTTTGCCTTCAACAAGCAGCGCCTCGGCTCTATGTCCGGAAGCTTAACTACCTCGTGGTTTGTATGTAACCATACAGTGGTTCCTTGCAAGCCGCATCACACCGGATTCCTTCCTCTACATACATCCTCACTGCGCCTTACACTCGCTCAGGCGGCAGCAGCAGGTACTTCGGCCTCGATGGACAGCACCACACAGCCTACCAACAACCCTTTCGAGGATCCTCCAGCTGGCCCGGAGTCCTCATCGTCGCTCGACGCCGCAGCAGTGCTGACCGTCGACCGCAACGCCGTCCTCACACTGGCCACCGATGCCCTCATCATCCTAGACGAAGGCCTTCGCCACCGCCGCAAACCGGGCAACCTGTGCGGCCTGCTGCCGCAGTTCTCCAAGACCACGCGCGCCGTCCCCTTCCACAGCATCCTGTGGGCCGAGCTCCGCACTTTCGATGTGACGATCCACTATGCGCAGCCCACAGGGCGGAATGGGAAGGCGTGCAGAGTCGGGTTTATCAATTACAATGTTACGGACAAGAGCTTGCATGCGCATGCGAAGCAGTGGGTGGAGAAACTGCTCGAGAGAGCGTATCCGCCTAATACGATGAGGAAGAAGCGGATGAAAGTCCTGGTGAACCCTTTTGGCGGACAGGGCAATGCGCAGAAGCTGTGGACGAGGGAGGTGGAGCCCATTTTTGCTGCGGCGCACTGTGAGATTGATGTGGAGAGGACGGCGTACAAGGGACATGCGATTGAGATCGCGGAGAAACTGGATATTGATGCGTATGATGTAGTCGCTTGTGCTTCTGGGGATGGGCTACCTCACGAGGTATTCAACGGTTTTACGAAGCGGAAAGATGCGAGATGTGCTTTGAAGAAGATTGCGGTGGTTCAGATTCCTTGCGGGAGTGGAAACGCTACCAGCTTGAATCTGAACGGAACGGGCACCCCTTCATTAGCGGCGGTAGAAATTGTCAAGGGCATCAGGACGCCTCTGGATTTGATGGCCATCACTCAGGGAGACACCAAGCTCTACAGCTTCCTCTCGCAGTCGGTTGGTATCATTGCAGAGGCAGACCTTGGAACAGAGGCGCTACGCTGGATGGGATCTTTCCGATTTACCTGGGGCGTTCTAGTTAGACTACTGGGCAAGACAGTCTATCCCGCTGAAATATCAGTGGTGGTAGACACCGACGACAAGCGCACAATCCGAGACGCCCATCGACTAGCGCGCGAAGAACACGAAACAGCCAAAGCCAAGCAAATCCAGCCCATACACGAAGTCGACCGCCTACCCAAAGCCGATGGGGCCGAGATGCCGCCTCTGAGATACGGCACAGTAACAGATTCCCTACATTCCGACTTCATCACTCAGGACCTACCGAACCTGGGCAACTTCTACGTCGGCAACATGGCCTACATGACCGCCGACTGTCCCTTCTTCCCCGCATCTCTCCCCTTCGACGGCAAAATGGACATGCTCGTCATCGCCGGCGATATACCCCGAACGACCGCTCTGCGCATGGTCACAACTATCGACCAAGGGTCCCTGCTCAACATCCCCGAGTCCTCTTACCGAAAAGTCCTCGCATATCGAATATATCCACGAGCAAACCCCACGCCACCCAACAGACGCATTCGTGCGAAGATCGGGAAGTGGTTGGGCGGTGCAGCTGGACAGAAGGAGGGGTTGATCTCGATCGATGGGGAGAAAGTGCCTTTTGAACCGTTTCAGGTCGAGGTCATGCCGGCTTTAGGCACGGTTTTGAGTAAGAGTGGTGCGATTTACGAGCTTGATGACAAGGCAGTGCCGTGAAAGGGCATGGTGAATGGGAATGGGATTGAAACGGTCATTGGCATAGAGGCAGGCGTTCTTGTGCTTGCTGCTTTTGCTTTTGCTTTTACGGAATTTGGGAGATACCCCTATCTATGAAATCTTGTTGTGATTATTTTCGCGGGTGTACCAGCTGTGGGGAACTTGTATGGATTAGAAAAGAATGGCATATGACCGATGAATCGTCTACGGAACGATATTCTCATCATCTTCGGATTCACTCTCATTGCTGCTGCCGTCAAAGCTCTCTTCATTGTCTTCCATATCCTCGTCCTCGTCCACCTCCAGGTCCTCATCACTCTCATCTTCCAAAAGGAAAACGCCAAATACTTCGCATCCTCATCATCTCCCCACTCCGTCTCGTCTGCAGCTTCCATCGTATCAGCACAGCCTTCTTCTTCATCGTCGCCTAATTCCGCCATCCCAGCGCAGAGATCGTCCATCTCGTCCTCGTCCTCCTCTAGTTCTTCAGCGTAAAGAGAGAGGTAGTCAGAGAGTGTGAGACCTGGAGCATACTCAAGAAATGAGACACGCTCCGAGGGTGACGGAAGCGTTGGGTGAGAGTGTTTCTGCGGGCGCGGGAGGGCGAGTCGTGTTTTATATTCGGGTGGTGGAGGATGGCGGAGTCAAGATGGGATGGTGATCGTCGTCAGTTGTAGATGTGGAAATTGATTTGGGATTTCTTTGGGTTGGGTGAGGGGGTGATTCGTTGAAATCGTGGGTTGAACATTGTTTCTGGTGATCTGGGTGTGTTTGGCATAGGATTGAAGTACATGAGACGAGATAGAGTTGTTTGGTGTTTGAGAGAGACACGTTATTTGGAAGACAAAGGTAGCCATGACGGAAATCGTGTTGTAGACTTCAGAATGCCATTGTGGTAGTGAATGTCATCGTTGTGAGAGGATTACACGAGGCGAGCCTTCACCTTTCCGGTGAGACACTTCGCGAGAATAGAGGAATTTCAAGGAAACAGGACTACCTACGTGTTCTCCTTTAATTTCCATCGACCTTGTTGCAAATGGTGAGAGCCACTATTCGAGCGTTTCTCAAGACAGAATCTAGCCGGTCTCAGGCATTGAAGACGAGAGATTTGCAACATGTTGCTCGCTGGTGGCTCGTGAGTACAATCGTCCGATCACATGTGGTGGAGCGAGAGCGCTCGCTTGACTCGCTGTCCGAAACCATCTGCGAACTGCATACGGGGATCTCGCTACGATCTTGGACCCTGCAGCGTTTAAGATTTGGAAACAATCTGACGCTTGACAGGTCAGGAGGACGGACATCGGTCCGTCCGATTGCGACTCTTCAACATCCTACCGGAATATTTCGAAGCCTAAGCTCTCGGTAGCCAGGACCGGTGATGGATCGTTGTGATGGGTGAAGATGACGCGCCGGACGTGTTACAGATGCACAACCGGCTTCCTCTTCTGTGAATTCGCCAGTGAGTTGGTACTTCGTTTCGCCAATCTCATGGACGTGTCTTGCCACGAGGACCGGGAGACTCAAGGTGATTTGGATGACGACTACCTTGTGGACAGGTGCACTAGGAGAGCACAATGTCATGTTTCGTCGGGCCATCCTAAGATGTCGTTGGAGTGCAATTGGAGTGCAATTGCACCTCATCGGCACCTCAGGACGGTCTGTGGATGCTGTGCAGAGCTGTCGCAGGCGGCGCTGCAATTCCCCAGATCAGGCGGCCTGTTCGTCACTGTCCTGAGTATTTAGTTTAGTGAAGGCTCATATGAGTCCTGCCATGAGTCCTGCCAGAAAGGAAAGCCTTGCGTGCCTGTTGCCGCAGCATAGTGGTAGTGTCTTATTGCGGCCAGTGGATCTCGAGTACGTAAGCCTGAAACGACGCACGTACAGTCGTTTCTGAGCATCTGCCACGCGGCATGCGGTCGGCCGGTGGGATTATCGAAAGCTAGACAGGCTCTGCCACGATGCTGGATGGAATTAGTCGGTGGTCGAAATGACCAGGTGATGGTAATGACAGTGGCTCAGTCGAGCGTTGGCGAAGTCACGTTGTCCTGGCATGCCTGGCACCGAGCGCCTTCGACGGCGGCCAAGGCGTGCTGAACAAGCCATGACGGCGACGATGCTGGAAGCAGAAGGAAGATGCGTCGTCGTCCAAGCGTCTCGGACGCAAAAAACGAGGCGCGGCGGGGCCAAGTGGGCGGACGGCGGAATGGCAGAGGGACGACGGCGACGAGAGCGAGGGAGGCAGTGCATCGGAAGTCCAGAACTGCACTTCCCGGCGATCGCTGCGGCCAACCTTATTCACTTGCGCACGAGCCTCGAAGCCGCTGCTTGCCCATAGAGGCGGGCGCAGCATGTGAGAGCTCTTTGATAAAGCACTTCCTGTTTCTTCCCAACACTTCGATTCATCCTTTTTGCCAACAACAAACAACAACACCCACGACCAAGTTCTCCCTCATCACCCACCTGTGGTCCTGCTCTCCAACTCCTCCACCCACATGGCAACTATGGCAATGGAGATCACCGCCGTAGCTTCTACCTCGCCCAAGAGGCGACACTCTCCCGGTCTCTCTCTCGACCTGTCCGACCTCCCTCAGCTCTCGCAGCCCTCGCCACCCAGCAATACCCTCATCATCACCAACCTGCAAGCCCTCGAGATCTTCACCGCTGCGAATCTCGAGAGCATAACCCAGGCCATCAACCAGCACGCCACCATCCACACCTTTTCGCCACTCAAATCCTTCCGCCGTATCCTTGTCAGCTTCTACACAATCGAAGACGCGATCAAGATCAGACAAGTGCTCGATGGCGAGACCGTCTTGGGAAGCAGAGTAAGAGTGTACTTTGGCTCAGAAACAAAAATCGCGCAAGAGGACCAGCACCTGCAAGCGCCTAAGAGCCAGAAACTGTTCTTCATCTCTCCACCTCCGAGCCCTCCAGTCGGCTGGGAGATGCGCAACGAGGAGCCACCGAACAAAGACGTCCATGCTGAGGACCTGGCCGATGCTCTCGCGAAGCTTCACGCACGACCAGCAGCCGACGATGCTCTGCGGGAGGATATGGACGTGGATAGTCAGCGCAAGCCTTCAGCGAATAGAAAGAGATCAGGCAGTTCGACAGTGGTGTATGATCCACAAGAACATGGACACTCGCCCGATCTGCCCGCCATCGCGGTGGAGGATACGACCGAGAGCCCACTACCTCTGAGCCCGATGGAAGGCGTGGAGAAGAAGTTTTTACATACGGCTAGGCCACCGGTTGAGCTCATGGAGTCGTAAGCATCCTGGTGGCCATTGTATTTATATCGCAGCATTGAGCGAGGCGTTTCAGGTGGGCACATATGGAAGCATGGCAAAGGCTGGCATAAGCACAGTAGGGAGTAGTCGTAGAGATGGCTACCAAGAATCAAAAGCATAACCCTTTCTCAGATCATATTACCACTGATCTCTCTGTATTGATAATGTTTCCTAGGGATATCCGCCATTTTCATCGTCTGGAACCCGATTTCATAGTGCCCCACACCGAGCGATTGGTGTAATGGTCATGCCAAATTTGGCCATTGACTTCGACTCACCACCTCTCTCACGCTAGACACAAACACCTTCCACTTCTCCCACTCTCCCGACTCATCCATACCTTACTACCGTCACTGCACTCGACTTCTTTCCACAAACAACACGCCACTCGACTAGGTCCCTGCAGGAAAACGCGATCATGGAGGGCATCAAGAAAGCCTTCGCTCGTGCGAAGAGTGAAGGCCGGCCAGCATTGGTCACGTACACCACCGCCGGCTTCCCTACAATCGCTCAGACGCCGGATATTCTCCTGTCTATGGAGGCTGGTGGTGCAGATGTGATCGAACTCGGAACACCCTTCACAGACCCAATCGCAGATGGTCCCACCATCCAGACCGCCAACACACAAGCCCTCGCAAACGGTACCACTACTACCGCATGTCTAAACATCGTCAAAGAGGCCAGGAGAAAGGGCCTTCGAGCTCCGGTGTTGCTCATGGGCTACTACAACCCACTGCTGGCATATGGAGAAGAGAAGATGTTGCAGGACGCAAAAGCTGCGGGTGTGAATGGTTTCATTATGGTGGATCTTCCTCCTGAGGAGGCGGTACGATTTAGAGGACACTGCACAACCTACGGACTCTCGTATGTCCCTCTGATTGCACCTGCTACGAGCGAGAAGAGAATGAAGCTGTTGTGTGGAATCGCAGATTCCTTCATCTACGTGGTATCGAGGATGGGAGTCACTGGTGCCACGGGAGCGTTGAGTACAGGCCTGCCGCAGCTGCTGGAAAAGGTGCATAAGTACTCGAATGGTGTACCGGCAGCCGTTGGCTTTGGTGTGAGCACGCGAGAGCATTTTGTCGAGGTTGGACAGGTATCAGAGGGTGTTGTGATTGGCAGTCAGATCATTACAACTCTGAAGAAAGCTCCAAGCGGACAGGGCCCGAAGGCTGTGGAGGAGTACTGTTACTCTGTCACTCAGAGGAGGAATCCACAAACGGCAACCAACGGCGACGCGAACGGTCATGGTATCTCGACTGCAGCGAACCTCAATGGCGATGGCAGTGGTTGGGTATCGCATACGAACGGCGAGGCTCCCAAGGAGATCTCGACAGCCGACCCGACGAAGCAGCCAGCCAGCGAAAGCAACCCTTCAAACGGTACCGTACATATTGATGCTATCGTGAAAGAATCCAGCGGACCTGGCCTCGCAGACCAACTCGAAGCTCTGAACGTCGAAGGCAAGGACATGGAGCTGATCCCTTCTCGATTCGGCGAGTTCGGCGGTCAGTACGTCCCAGAATCACTCATGGACTGTCTGGCAGAGCTGGAGAAAGGCTTTAACGACGCACGCGATGATCCGAAGTTCTGGGAGGAGTACAGATCATACTACCCATACATGAGCAGACCTTCATCATTGCACCGTGCAGAGAGAGTGACAGAGCACGTTCGAAAGAATGCAAAGTCTGGCTATGGAGCAAGCATCTATCTGAAGCGCGAGGATCTCAACCATACTGGCTCACACAAGATCAACAACGCCATTGGACAAATCTTGATAGCAAGACGGCTCGGAAAGACTGAAATCATTGCAGAGACTGGCGCTGGTCAACACGGTGTCGCCACTGCGACTGTATGCGCCAGATTCGGAATGAAGTGCACTGTCTACATGGGCGCCGAGGATGTACGAAGACAAGCGCTGAACGTCTTCCGAATGAAGCTTCTGGGCGCTTCCGTCGTAGCAGTCGAGTCCGGATCAAGAACTCTGCGAGATGCCGTCAACGAAGCCCTTCGCAAATGGGTTGAGAAGCTGGACACGACACATTACATTATCGGCTCAGCCATCGGTCCTCATCCATTCCCAACTATGGTACGGACATTCCAGAGTGTCATTGGCAGCGAGACGAAGGAACAGATGCAAGAACAGACCGGACGGTTACCCGATGCTGTTGTTGCTTGTGTTGGAGGCGGCAGCAATGCGGTTGGCATGTTCCATCCCTTCTCCCAAGACTCCAGTGTCCAGCTCCTCGGTGTAGAAGCAGGAGGCGATGGTGTCGACACGAACAGACACAGCGCCACCCTCACCGGTGGCAAGCCTGGAGTCCTTCACGGTGTGCGAACCTACATTCTTCAATCCGCAGAGGGTCAAATCACAGATACGCACTCCGTTTCTGCCGGTCTGGACTACCCCGGTGTCGGTCCGGAGCTGTCAGGATGGAAAGACAGCTCGCGCGCTAAGTTCATCGCTGCAACTGACGCGGAGGCTTTCATCGGCTTCAGACTGCTCTCGGAATTGGAGGGTATCATTCCTGCGCTGGAGACGAGTCACGCCATTTTCGGTGCCATCGAGCTTGCAAAGACGATGAAAGACGATCAGAACATTGTCATTTGTCTTTCTGGCAGAGGAGACAAGGACGTGCAGAGCGTGGCGGAGGAGTTGCCGGTGATCGGACCCAAGATAGGCTGGGACCTGAGGTTTTAAACCACTTTCGGTCGGGTGATTTGTAACAAAAGCGCTCTGCTGGGTTTGGGCATTGTAGTGTGATGACTTTCACTTTCTCGTCGCTCGTTTACCAGGGAAGGCTCGATAGAAAAGGGAACAGAGACATTTCAGGTGATGCTGTTCTGCTTAAGCACAAGACTTTCATTAACCTGCTTTGTCAAAGGGGCGAGGGTGAGAAGGAAGAAAACGAATTCGTGATGAGACAATTTGCTCGAGACCTGAGCATCACTTTCGCTATTCGCTTGGAGAGCCATCTCCTTCGCGTGTAACAAACCCTGGAGCCAACTCCTTCTGCATGCCAGACAATTCAACGCCGAAAACAAAACCCGAGGCCTTGTAGGCAGACCATGATCAATCGATCAGCAAAATTCAGAACCCAAGCTCAAAAACGCGATCATCTAACAGCTCTCGCCCATGACTCCACAAAACCCAACCCAGCCAGTGAGCGTCGTCGAGGGGATTGGAGGGACCGTAGTGATCTCCGTGATATCTTTTATGATGGTGCTTGGTGGTGGAGAGGAGATGGCGGTGCTAGTCGAGGTATCGGAAGTGGTGCTGGTAGTGGAGGATGTCGATGTGCTGGTTGTTGTGGATGATGATGAGGTGCTGGTGGTGGTAGTTGAGGTGGTAGTGAACGGAGAGCTGGTACTGCTCGGCGTGGGCGTGGGCGTGACAGTCTGCGTGACCGTGACCAGTGTTTCCAACTCAGTCGTGGAAGACGTAGAGGTAGAAGTGCTCGAAGGCACAGCCGTGATTAAAACCGTCTCGATCTCAGGCTGCAACACGACCACGGTAGCAACCTCCGAGCGTGGCGAAGTAGTTGGGCTCTGCAGATTGTAAGTCTCCGTTATGTGTGTAATGTTTGAGGGAGCGCTCACCTTAGCATCGCCCTGCGAAGAACTGTTCGCCGACAGAACAGCCCAAGTGGCAATCCCGCCGATGGATCCCAGCACGAAGCAGATGAGGATGGCCGCGAGAGCCCATTGCCGGCGAGTCAAACAGTCCTGCTTACGGCGCTTGGGCTTGTCAATGCCGTCAAATGAATGTGGTTTGGTGGGTGGTTCGGGAGAGGCGAAGCTGCGCATGTTCTCGTTGACGTGCTGCTCGTAAGTGGGGAGAGTCCAGCCCTCGCGGTCAGCCGATCTAGCGCCCTTCTCGAGGTCGGTTTGTTGTTGCATCTTTGCGTTGTCGGTGCTAGAAGCTGAGTGTTGTCGGTTGCTGGTTGAGTCGATGATATCAGTAGCTTGGTTGCGTGAGTTGTGTGATATGCCTTCAAGTCTTGTGTGGTGTTGAAGGTTTGTAGATGTGTTGCAAAGAGTTGAAGAGCGAGGGAGACTGAGTTGCAGTACGTTCTCAGAGCTGAGCGCTGACAATAAAGTTGTATTATTGAGCAAGTGACAGATTTTGTGTTATTGGCGACAAAAAACCGTGTTGCTCAATGGCATTGTATTGAGTCACGTGCTCGGAGAGTGACTTTCACATGTCAAATTCGATCGCACGGTCAGCGCAGTACCGGTTGACTGGGGGCACTATCGTTTCCGCCTCTGTCGCCACTCATCTTCCAATATACCCATACAAATGATCTACATAAATGTTAGTCTTCGTTTCATGTATCACATCAAAACGAACTCACATCCGACCAGTTTCCCTTGTTGAAGACCGCGGATCTCAGCGCACCTTCGCGGACGAGTCCGACCTTTTCGTAGCACTTCAAAGCTCTTTCATTGTATGAGTTACACATGAGCTCAATTTTGTGCAAGTTCATCGTCATGAACGCTTCAAAGGCGAAGGGTGAAGGGTTAGTAAGTATCTCGGACACTCGCGTAACCTCTCGCGTTCGCGTTTGCTTACCAAAGTCCATTGCCCACTGAAAGGAAAAGACGGAAAGGTCAGCAAGTGTCTCAACTATGGTCACGGATTCTCGCCTTCGTTCGGCCTACAGTCAGGAGCTCGGTGCCATAGCCCTTATCTACCTCGCGGTCAGCTTCTTTTTCAAAGTATTGTCGTTTGGTAGTATACCTCGATGCGCCTTGTCGAAAGCGATGCCGACCATTGCGACCCGGTTTGTGAAACTGAATGAGTGAGGCGGGGGAAAGAAGTTGAACTGTTCGGATCAGTACTCGGATTTCTGAAGGCTTCATCAGTCATGAACGCATGCAGACCCACCATGCCAACGAGTGGGTAGCGTGCTTTGCCATCGGCTAGAAACAGATCATCGGATGAATCCAGCGTCTCTGGGCCATCCGTTTTCGGCCTGTCGCACACCACGAAGAAAGGAAGACCGCTTGCTTTTTGCTCATTTCGTTTCTCGAACCACTTCTTCATACCGTCCTTGTCCTAGAAAGCAGACGGTGAAAGGTTAGTCCGCATTTCATGAGTGAGTAGCTTTTTCTCTCCACTTCCTTACCATTGGCATTGAGAAGTGGAAACTGCCAAGAATGTTGAACTCTTCATCCTATTGATCACACTTATAAAGAGATCACATGTCTTGGAATGGGACTCGCACGTTGACTGGAAGGAGTGTCAGCAAAGTCGCTCAGTTGTGAACGCCTCTTCCATCCAGTTTTACGTACAGAGTTGGAGCATTTTAGACTTGTCTGCTTCCGAGTCCACAGATCGCAACATCTACCGACTGTCAGCACCCTTCCAAAATGGGCTGTAGCTTCTGAGCCATCTCATACCAGCCTCTCCGTGTAATACATCTTCAATGGGTATCAAGGGTTGGGTTTGTGGATTCGGACTGTAGAATTGCAAAAGTGGTAATACCGTGCTGTAAGCCATTTGAACCTGGGGGCTGCCAAGCCAGTGATAAGTCTTCCAGCTGAACACCACTACTCCGCATAGAGTTGAGATGACTCAGAGTTGAGGAGGTGAGTTGATACTGAGATAGGGCGTCGCTCAGTAAGCTCGGTTCCGTTGGTGGCCGTATAAGCAGACACTGCTTGTGGCAGAGATCTTCGGACGTCCCGATAAGCGTACGTAAGATTCTTACCTCCTACCTACATGCTGTCAGAACCTGGAGATGTTTTGCGCCCATTCTTTCACTAAGGATGGTGTAAGAGCGTAGGAGATGTCGTTCACAGATGAACTGCCTCACGTGCCCTGGCGTATCCTTGTCGACGCCAAGCGTGGATAGCTATTCTTGAACATCTTGGGGCGCGTCATCCGGACCGAACGGCGGTGTGGAGTTTGGAGTCTGGAGTAATTGGATACCAAACCCGTGAGTGGAAACCTAGGGTGGAAGTGTTGTCCGGGTGGCTGCAGGACTTGGTCTGTACCTGCAGAAGAGGCAACTGCTGCTACAAGCTGCAGGCGATGTTGTGTTATTATTGTGGCGGGCCTCGCGTCAGCAGTGGCATCGCCAGGAATTCAAGCGTGAATAATACGGGTCGCCTGTGCGTAGCGATTTAGGCGACCCCTGAGGGCCTGCGACGAAGCAGTCTGGAGCGATGTATGTATCGCTGAGTCGCTGACAGGCTCGCGCGTGGTGATAATCTGTGTTTCTCGTATCGCACTGCGCTCTTCGTCCTGTTTCATTTTCGCCGGTGGTGTTTGTGTTGATTGTTGAAGACGCTTCCTTAGAATGGCAGCAACACAAGCGATCGAGGACGGCGGGCTAGCTGCAGCAACAGAGCAGAGCTTATGCATCTCCCCAGCCGCATTCAGCATGCATAAGGTAGTACCTCCTCCCGTGGCTGCTGGTGATAATGCTGCTGCTGTCGACATCCCCGTCCGCAACCAGGCGCCCGGCATCCCCGATCGTCGCAGGAGTTTGAGACCTGCGAGCACGACGAGCAGCAGGAAACCGTCGCGCGGCTCGAGCAGGAAGAGCAGCGGCATCTCCATTCGCGTGTCCCTGGCCGACGACAGCTGGCCGGCCGAATCCAAGGAAGCGGAGATTGTTGAGATCGTCATGGACAGCCCGAGCGAGGAGGAGAAGATCCAAGTTGTTGTGCGCTCCAAAGCTTATTGAGCATTGGTGAGGGGGTTCGCTAACGTCTTGGGCACAGGACAATAACGACGAGGCCGCCGCCATTTCCGCTCCCCTTTTCAGCAAACCAGACCAGACGCAAGCCCCGTTGACGGCGCAGAAAGAGCAAGAGCACATTGAAGATCATACAGGCCAAGCTGCAGCCGGCGGGACAACTGCGGCAGG
Source organism: Mycosphaerelloides madeirae (assembly GCA_002785995.1). NCBI lineage: Eukaryota > Fungi > Ascomycota > Dothideomycetes > Mycosphaerellales > Mycosphaerellaceae > Mycosphaerelloides > Mycosphaerelloides madeirae. The sequence continues at coordinate 1,643,864 of NHNV01000001.1, read as the reverse complement.
CACACAAGACAGAGACGGACATTCCATAAAGATGGACGACCACGACGCCGACGCCGAGTCCAATGCTCCTGGCCCTGCGTCGCATTCACGGCAGGCAACTCTCGACAGCGACCCGGGCCTGCCTTCACAGTCGCCGCCACACACTCTGGAAGGTGCTCCCAACCTTCAACCTCCCTCACACGGATCACCCTCACGAACATCCAACCGAGACCGCAGCATTTCACCAAGCAAATCATTGCGCGATCGCAGTCTATCCCCCGGCAAAAGGTCCACCTCTTCCCGCCCGCAATCACCCCAGCGCATGATGCCAGGCTTATCAGGCGACGTCGCTTTCCCTTCGCAACCTCCGCCATCATCAGCAGACCGAAGGCATGCTCTCGAGTCACGACAGAACGATCCCCCTGCCTCGCGCGAAGGCCTCGCACGCAAAGCATCGAGTGGATTCGGCGCATTTCTGGGGCGAATGGGAAGCATTAGGAAGCCTGCCAAATCGCCTCCCGCGTCGAGATCTGAAAGCCGTTTCAACGAGAGACGAGGCACCGGCGCTTCATTGACATCTTTCGACGGCAACAGCTTAGCCACCATTCATGATCATTTCAAACCCAGTCTACAAGATCAATTCTCGAACATCCGCAGACAAGAAGAGTTTGGCCTGCATGAAACCAACGGTCGCGCTACACCCGATGACGATAAGACCGAGAAAGCAGAAAGTGAGGTTGGAAGCGAACCGCCTACAAGCCCAGGGAGATCGATATCTGGATTAAGGTCACCACCCCTGAATGCTAGTCTGCCACCCGGGACAGCATTAGGCATGTCTGCTGGACCAGCTTCCGAGCCATCGGAGGTGAATTGGGACCTCTGGCAACAGCTTGTGAATGATGGCCCTGTAGCCGTACAGAAGGCCAGCGGCGAGGAGCTCAACAAGGCAATCATTTCCGGTATTCCCCAGGTTCTAAGAGGCGTCGTATGGCAGGTCATGGCCGAGAGCAAGAACGATGAGCTTGAGAATATATACAGGACACTCAAAGCGCGAGGCACAGATGCAGAAAAGCGACCCCAGCCCTCAAGAGCTGGATCTACAACAGGCCTCAATGGAAGTGCAATAGACAAGGAGATCGTCATGTCGGACGCGTCCAGCGAACACTCGGATCACTCAACTGCCGCTAATTCCGGTATCGCAAGTCCTCCGACGTCAGTAGACAGCACTGCTGGTGACTCCCGGCCGAAGTCTTTCATCGAAGAGAAACGGAAACGAGACTCGGTGGTTCTGCAGAAACTGGAAAAGGCCATTCGCCGGGACATGGGCTCGAGGACGTCCTATAGCAAGTACACCCAATCAGCAGGCCTACAAGATGGACTCTTTGGTATTTGCAAAGCCTATGCTTTGTTCGACGAGGGCGTGGGCTATGCGCAAGGTATCAACTTCATCGCCATGCCTCTGTTATTCAATCTACCCGAAGAAGAAGCCTTCACTCTTCTTGTAAGGCTGATGAGTAAATATGATCTCAGAAGCATGTTCACTGCCGACATGACTGGACTGCACCTGCGATTGCATCAGTTCGAGCGATTACTAGAAGAGTACGAGCCGGCAGTCTACTGCCATCTTCGAAGACGAAACGTCGGACCCCAGCTATATGCCACGCAATGGTTCCTGACACTTTTCGCGTACCGGTTTCCGCTACAACTCGTGTTACGGATCTACGATCTCATCCTCGGCGAGGGTCTTACCGCAATCCTGAAATTCGGGATCGTTGTGATGCAGCGCAACCGGGAAGCCCTGCTGGAAATGAAGGACATGAGTCACCTGACCAACTTCTTGAAGGAGAAGCTGTTTGACGTGTACATTGACAAGTCGCCGTCAGCATCCTCTCTTCTGGATTCTGGCTTCTTTGGCTCTGTCACTGGTGGCGCAGACAAAGAGCTGTATCGGGCTGACGAGATGGTGCGAGACGCGTGTAACATCCACATCTCAGATGAAACTCTTGCACAGTATACCGTCGAATGGGAAGAAACGCAACGTATCGAGCGCGGGCGCGAGGTTGAGCTGGAGACACTACGGACTTCGAACATCGCCCTCACTTCGCAAGTCAAGGCGCTGGAGGAGCGCGTGCAGCAACATGATGCCGAGCACGTCACAATCGCGCAAGACTTGGTCAAGTGCAAGGTCGAGAATGACACGTTACACGATGAAAACGAGGGTTTGAAGGTCCAAGTCGCCGAGCTACAGAAGATGGTCGATCTTCAGCCTGCCGAGGTGGAAGAGAGACTCAAAGAGGAGATGAATCGCATCATGCAACGAAACATCGAGGTGCAGAATGAGAACCGCGCAGTCAAGGAGGAGATGGATGAAATGGAGCATGAGCTCGTGAACGCCAAAGTGGCACACGCACAGGTGAGTTAGAAAGCAGGAAGGTCTAAGCGGCAATACTGACAATCTCTCTAGACGCAGGCGGACTACGAGACCATCAAGCAGAAGTGGTCGAGCGTGCAGGCGCTCCTTAATGATGGCAACAAAAAATAGAGCACCACAGCATAAAGACATTCTTTCGAGAGCTGACGTACTCACTGGGTCGGCGGAAAATAGTTTGATTTGTACGACTTGGGATATTCAACGACTGGGTATCAGAGAGAGGGCGCGGCGTCTTGCTTGAGGAATTCACGATGAGGTGTCAGGACACGGCATTGATCCAGAGGCTGGAGTCACGACAAACTTGTACAGCAGTGCGCATCAAGCGCAATGAGCTACTTGGTATCATACTATTGACATTGAACCATATTTCTAGTCCTTTCTTGGCCAATACTTCTCGATGAATTCCAGTCCTTCCTTGACCCAGGGAGTCTCCAACGTCGCTAATACGTCAAAACCGTGCTCCTCGCCTTCGCGATAAGTCGTCAACAGCGGCGACTCCGGGAAGTTGGCTTTCAAAGCCTTCTCAAACTTCCTCGTGCCTTCGACGGGCACAAGGCTATCCGCCTTTCCATGCATAATCCAAGTCGGCGGGAACTTCTCCACAGCATCCAGCGTCTCCAAAGGATACAGCACCGAGTCCGTCCCAAATGAACGAGAGAATAAACCCTGCTGTATCATGATCATAGTCAGGACTTGTCCCTGAGGTCCTCCCCGAGACGTGACAATCTCGTCTCCCTTTAGCGACGCCATGTGCGTCGCGAAAATCGCTGGATCGAACTGTTGCACGGGAGGCGTGAGGAGGTCTTTGTGGTACTTGTCTGCGAAGTGGGGGGAGCGCATGTCAATCATGGGGTAGTGGGGAATTAGGGCGGCGATGGGGAGGTTGGGGAGTTGGAGGTGTGATTCGAGGGTAAGGTAGCCGCCGGCGCTTTCGCCGGTCACGAGCAGAGAGGAGAGGTTAGGGGTGATGGAGGCGGGGAGATGGGAGGCGAGTTTTTCGGGGGAGAGAAGCCAGATGTAGAAATCGCGTAGGTCGTCGAGGATGTCGAGGCCCGTGGATTCGGGGAGCAGGCGGTAGTCAGGGACGATGGAGATGGCGTTGTGTTTTAGGGCGAGGTGGAGGGTCCAGTCGGCGTACCTTTTTACTCATTTAAGTTTGTGAGTGTAAGGTGTTTTTAGAGCAGGGAAAGATATACCAATCTGCGAACAGTTTCGCGCCTGTGACTAGGCCGCCTCCGTGCCAGCGGACAGCAACAGGATACTTCCCAGCTTTGAGGTCTTTGGGAATCAAGATTGAGGCGGAAATGGGGACATCGTTGACTCGTTTGTATTCCACGTGAACAATGTTGAACGGAGCAAATTTCGGGGCGATGGTCTCGCCTGCGATGAGTTTGTTGTCTGCCATGGCTGTGACAAGATGAGAATTCGTCTTCGCTTTTGCTTCCTGTTCGGTTGACGTCTTACTTGTTATTTTCATAGATTTTGGATGTCAGTATATATATGTGTTGAAATCAACTTCGAGCCAAGTATACGTCTAGACGTAGGCCTTCAGAGCCAAAATAATCTCCGCTCGGCCTTTGCCTCTTGCACGATGTGAAGTTACAAAGACAGCTTACTCTGGCTCTGATATAGTAAGGTACCGCCTACGCACCATTTCCGCTCCCGAAAGAGGGAATAAATGTCCGTGCAAAGGCAACAACGGAGATAAGTATCCGCACCCTACGCCGAGCATTAGAAATGCGATCCAAACAGAGATCCAAATTGTGTGTCACGATAGCATTCGTCATTTCCTATTCATGTGCATGTCATCCAAGATTGATCCCGTCACTTCGATGTCCAAGAAAGCTACGCGCCTACCAATCCAATTCGCTGGCCAGCTTTCATCCCGACCCATCCGCGTCTATTCCTTCCAGTGCGGCCTCTTCCAAGCCAGTTGTACTTCAGCGCTCCCGTCAATCGCTCAATGTTACCCTGCGCAACGTCGCCTGTTTGACACGACGCCAGCACGTATAGGCACTGCAGCATCCTTGCCACTGTATCTGTGATTTGCGCTGGGTCTGCAAATGCCGGCGCCGGGCTGGCTTGAGGCTGGCTTGTAGCACTGAATGATCCGGGGCCGCCGCCGAGGGGCGAAATGAGATGTGGCATGCTTGTGCCGAAACTGCCAGCAGATGTGTTCGACGTTGCTCTACTTCGGCTCGCCAGACTCAGTGCTCCCCCGGAAGACGTGCTCGCGGCGTCCAGCAGAGTTGAGCTTTGTGAGTTGAAACTGCTCAGCCGCGGACTGAGACTCCCTGCTGTGCCCGGTCTCTCCGCTCCTGTCGTTGCAGGGTCGTTTCGCGCGTGTTCACGGCCTTTGGTACCTCCATCCGATGCTCCTGCGTTAAGACTTTCAAGAGATAGCCTGCTGAATATATTCATCAAGATCTCGTGCTTGGGCAAGATCACCGTGTCACGGAAGGCGATGAGCGTAATCCTCCTGATTTCCAGCTCCTCGGCAAGGTTTTGCATTTTCCTGGGTCCGCCAGCAGAACCGGGCCTCTCTTCCGATTTGAGGGCTTCAGGTATCGCTCCCCAAAATTCCTGCGCTTCTCGCGCGTTCATGAGGCTCCCTTGACCCTTGAATTCCAGCTCCAAAGGTAGGAAGACAGCCTGTAGGAAAGGCAGGATTGCGCCATAGACTCCGATCCACATCTCCACTAGATTCGTAACGAGCCGGTCGTCTGGTATCCCTCTGAGTGTCTGCGCCAACGAGCTGAATCCTGTTTGCAAGAGTTCTCGAACGTCTTCGACTAGTGTGATGGGCGATCCTCGCGCAATACAGCGTCGCACATGAACGCTTACAAGCGCATTGAAGTCCTCTATGGGTGTCCGTAGGTTTTCCCCAGAGAAGAGATTTAGAAGCCTAGCTTTCAATAACGGCCAAGCGTCGTCTGGCCCGATCCCTGGCAAACCCATCTGAGCACCAATGTTGCTGAAGGCCGCTTGCGAAACAGGGAGGGGAGCTTCTGAAGGCATGCCGAACATACTTGTGCTGCTTGTGGGAGGTCCAGTTAAGCCAGTCTCAAAGCTACTTGGCCCGAGATATTGTTCGGCAGTCCCTCCGGATGTGTTAGAAGCGATTTGAGTGAGGGTCAAATTAGCTGCCGCTGCTGCCTTTTCTTCCTTCTTCTTTTCTCTGAGTGCCCTTCCGCCATGTCGCAAGTCGAATCCAGACATGGTTTTTGCAAACGTGCTCGTCGCCGGAGAGTCCGGTGTGAAGGAGTATAGTGGTTGAGGTTTTTCGGGATTCGTTGCTTGCGAATTCGAGTGTGCTGAGGACAGTGGGAGTTGAGAAGGCTCATCGCGGAGCTTGTGCTTTTGCCGTGACAGAAAATGGTGCCTTTTCTCCTTATCCTTCTCCGATATAACAGGAACCAGCGTCGATGTGGAGGCATTCGCAGAAGAGTAAAGAGAGCTTGCTGCCGAGCTAGGATCTATCAGGCTGGTCGTAGATGCATTTGGGAAACCACCGCGCAGAAAATTGGAGGTCGAAGGAGTCTTTCCAGGCGACAGGAAAGCTGGAGGGACCCTTGATTCCTTTTCCTTTGATAGAGCAATGTTCTTTGGCTTGAAGAGCTTCATCTTCGAGCTCTTCGGTTTTGGCTCCTTGTCCGGAGGGCCGAGGTTGTAGTTGGTCGGTGGTGGTGGTAGACCGGGAGAGGGTAGTGGGCTTCTGCCGTTCGGGAAGACAACATTTGCTGCGGTCGTAGCAGCAAGCCGATTGCCACCGACAGTGCCATTGCTATAGGGCAACCCTCCCACAGAAGTCAGCTGCGGGCTCGGGTTATCGCTCGGCCGTCGACTGAGTGGTCCGCCAGTGTGGATGGGAGCGAGGCCAGGGTAGGAACGTTTGCGCTCAGCGCTCTCACGTATGGGCGGCGAAATGTGGTGCATAGCAGCCTGCGCGGCGATTTGCGAGGCGCTGAGGCCGTTTATGTTGGCAGTTGCGTGCGGCAACGAAGGTTCAAAGTATCCCTGGCTTTGTTGTCTCGCACGGTGGCCCATCATCTGCTGCTGCTGCTGCTGGGCCGACATGCTCGGCGAAAGCGTGCGCGAGACGCCATCGACGGAGCCGCGAGTGGCATGTCGGGGGATTGTCTGCAGCGTGCTGGTACTCTGCGACGGGGCGAACCCTCCCGCTGTAGATGGCCGGCCGAGAGGTTGCTGGATATAGGGTGACCGCTTTTTTACCGAAAGCTGATTGGACTCGGAGGAGGCGTTGGAGAGGCTTGACTCGCTGCGCAACGACGTTTGCGACAGAGACGACTGCGAGCGGTGGCCAGAGGGACTCCGTGGGCCAGGCGGCGGCTTCAAAGGCAGTTCCATGTCGCGAAGTGACTGTAGGAGAAGGTGTCCCGGTTCCTGAGACTCCGGCGGCGCTCGTGATCTGCGGGACTCGAGTTCTCGCCTTCAGACGTGCGGCGTCTTGGTGCGCTCCTTCTGGGGTTGCGCGTGTACTGGCAGGCCGTCGCTGAGGTACATGTAGTGTGTTCTCAAAGCTGAGCTCATTCACGCATCATCAGCTGGGGAAAAGCACCGTGTGGTTAGAAGGCGCACGGAAGAGAAGGGTAAGGACATGTAGGAAATAGGGATGTATGGAGGTTAATGGTGGAGAGTTGACGCAGAGGTCGCAGCCTTCTCCACAAGGATCTTCTTCTAGGGCTGCGCTAAGCAATGATGACTACTGCATCGATGCATTGTCAGATTTATATGGAAAAGTGGAGACACATTGTGAGGAGTTATATCTGATTTTCAGCTACGTACAGCTATGTTACCCCCTTATTGAAGCGAAACCAGCGTGAGTGAAAGGAAGGACTGAATGGTCAGGTTCTACCTGCTCCAAACGAGCCAAACCTCCGAGCGCCAGCTTTAGTTCGCAGAATGAGCAACAGATTTCCGCGCGGTCCCGGAGGACCAGTTGGATGAACCAACCCACAGTCCAGAGGAAAGGGATTGCCAAATACAAAACCGCACAGCAGCGCGTCTCTCTACAACGCTCGTTATCGGTCAGCTCGGCAATCTCGCCCGGAACTCAGTCTCGCGCGAGGCAGCAGAGAAGGTCCGGACGTAGAGAAAGCGGCGAGTGAGCGACCATGCCCCAGCAGGACCCTCTCCTAAGATCGGAAATCCTACTGATGCCATGCATAATTTCAGCGAATGGCAACATATGTCCGGCTCATGCTCCATGTTTCCTGGCAGTTGCGAAGTGCATGTCGGCGACGGCTCGATGGTGTAGAAAACGCTGCATCTGTCGATATCCGGGAAAACGCGCAGATATTCGGAGTACCAGGTTCCACACTCGAGACCAGAAGCGGACGTATCAACGCGAAAGCAGTGTAGCGATGAAGGAGAGAAGCTAAAAAGGGGAGGTCAGCAAGCGTCTCAGATATGCGGGTGGCTTCTCTTTTGCTTACCGGGATTGATGGGGCCTCGAGGTCGACTGATCAAAGGAAATACGAGCGCCTTCTCTTTCCCTCTCATGCACTCAAGTCTCAGGAGGAGCAGATGTTCATCCAATGGGTATCATTGCTGTGTCCGAGTATGTTGGTGAGGAGGGATGGAAGGGGTTTCACAACGCTAAAATAACAGGAGCAGAGCACAACGCAAGAACCTCACAGAGGAAGCTCAGCTTGCGCAAATACCAACTGAAGTTGCGTGATGCGCCCGTGTGCACACGAAAAACGCGGCAAGACGGTGACCGGAAGCACTCCAAGGCCTGAGTGTTTTTAAAGTCTCGTCTGCAGTCGCAGTATCCTGATCGCGTGATCTTGCGGATGACACAGAACGCTCCCAGTCGGTGGCCGCCGATCAGAGAGACGGGCGGTCAGGTGCAAGACTGGCCCGACTCATGACAGTCGGTTCAACGTCCAGGATCTGCGAATGGATTTCGTTTCAAATCTCTCGCTTCGTTCGCACTCAGAAACGGATTTTGGTGGGTGGGTGGCGACAAGGGTGATGTGATCGCATAGTCGCCGTGACTTGATGCTCGCAAATGTGTTTGTCGCCGTACAGCTGTGTCGACAGTCTGACCGACGCGGCCCATCTTCTCGGTGATCCGCGGGCTGAAGCCGGTGTTCATGATGGGAGAAGTAGCGCTATTGACTTCGAGGATCGGCAAGCGCGCTGGCGTAAGCGTATAGCTTCGCCCATTGTACTTGTTCCCTGCGTGGTCACCAGGTTGCGGCATCGCGGTTGCTTGCTCGTAGGTGGGAACCGGTTGCAGCTCGATCTTCTCCTCGTGTGGAGGCAGACCATCAATGGATTTTGAGCTTGAGTACACGCCAACGTCGCCCTTTTTGTAAAGCAAGTAAATCGCCCTTGCGAGTCCAATGAAGGTGGTGATCACCCAGATCAGCAGAACGCAAGTAGAAATGATGGCCTCTTGTCGAACGGCCGTCATGAGAGCGTTGATGACATGATCTACCGCGTCGGTTATGGTATCCGCGGCTGTGCCATTGGGACCAGTAGCCAGGATGTCGGTGGAGGAATCGGAGACTTTTGCCAGAGTGCCAAGAGAGAACGTGTCGTTTGGAAGCATCGGCATGTCGATTTGGGCGTGGTCGCTAACCCAGGTAAGCCCCTTTTGGATTCCTTGGATCTTCAAAAGAACCAGGCAGTTGAGCACTTCCATGATGGGGTCGTAAAGGATCGTGTTGCCGAACGTGGTATTGAGCTCTTTGGTCATTTCATCGACGAATGTGTTGAGCGTGTCGTTAACGGCGGTCGTCGTAGTGTTGACCCATCCAAAGACATCGTCGTTGATCATGGTATTCGTGTCGTTGATGACGCCGTTCGTACCAATCGCCCACTGCTCACTGGCGTTGTTGAGCGAGTCGATGATCTTGTCAGTGAACCCAATGATCTGGTTCTCCAAGGCAGGAACTTCCTTCTCAAGAGATCTGAGAAGAATGTATTGGCAAAGGCAGCCGAGGAGACCAGCGATTGCAAGTGACAAGACGAAGAGAGCGGGCACTGTGGTAGCGTATGCCACGGTCCACCGGATCAAGGCGCGATGCCGCGGTGACGAGATTTTTTGCGAGAGCCACAGACCAACGCCGGCAGTGTAGGGTCGAGAAACGATGTACACCGCATCGAGTGAGTCGTAGGAGTCATCCTTGATCAGCCGCGCCCTCTCTTGCATTGTCTTCCAACGCCGCATTTCTCTATAGCCCATGGGAATGACGGCCAGTACTGCCAGCGTGATGATGACGCCGAGGAAGATTTTCTTGGCGAGGCGTTCGATGGCCACCATATCATCGAAGAAGTCATTGATACCGTCGTCATCAGAACAGAATGTGAGCTGCTCCTTTGCAGGTACCGGGAACAGCGAGCGGTTCATAGTGTACTTGGGCAAGCTCTCGTTCAACAACTTCTTGACTTCTTCGAACGGAGACCTGATGACGGTTTCTGTCAGATTCTTGACTTGTGCGAAAGTCGGAATAGACGAGTTGAGTGTCGTCAAGTCTTGGTCGTAGCCACTTGGGATTTGAAGACCGTTGAGACTGCTGATTTCGCTTGTCAGGTCGATAGTAGGCGGCTTTGAATCATCACCCGTAAGGAGGCCACTAAGTTTGTCGATATCGGCCATGAACCCGTTCATCGCACTCTCAAAGTTCGCAGCCGCTGAACTTAGGTTCTTGCCAACGTCCTGGACAGTCGTGTTCAGAGCGTTGCCGACTGTTTCGGCGACATCAATGGCAACATGCAGGCTACCAGTTACAGCGAATGTGATCAAGCAGAGATAAGTGTTGGTGAACATGCCGATGATAAAGACGACAATTTCCTCGATGCCAGTAATGACAAGGACCAGCATTTCCATGAGGCCATTCACGGCTTTCTCGATTCCGTTTGCCGTGAGTTCGTTGACGCCTTGGCTCATGTAATGTGGCATGCTCGCCATGGCAGAGCCGACATTCTCGACGGAGGTGCATGCGCTCAAGGCTTGTTTTCTGGCGCTACCGAGGTTGGAGTCCACGGAGGCGATTGCGAAGAGGGTCCGTATGAGTACGAGTAGAAGGAGGATAGTCCAGCGATTTATCCACGTCTGCGAGAGTCTCGCTCGAAGGCCGAGGTAAGGTGTCAGGTATGGTTCAGTGTGTGAGGTAGGTCGTGGTGCGTCCTGCGCAGCGTAGTAGTCGCGCGTCTCATGGCCGCCAGCGGAGAGAGATGGAGGCGCGGGATTTGGGTATTGCTGTTGATTCTCTGAGGATGCCATAGTGGTGGCCGGCTATGAAGTCTCGGTGTGTCTGAGGAGGGGTGTTTTAGTTTCTGGTCGTCGTGAAGCGGAAAGCAATATCGATTGTGCGCTGTTGAATGCCGCGCGCGCGACTATTGTGATTATGGTATGATGTGCGGTATGCAGTGTGAGCACAGCTCTACAAAAGAGACTCGTAACTTCGTAGCATGAGCTCGGAGGGTGAGGTCGAGGGTCGAGGGTCGAGGGTCGAGGGTCGAGGGTGGGAGAAAGGAAGAGCAACAAAGAAGCAATTAGAGTGAAAGGTTTGACATACCAGGACGTTTCTCTCAACCGACAGTCATGTGTCAGCTGGGGAGCTTTCTCTGAAACGGCATCCATAGCACAATGGCGTTTCATAGGGCGGCCATTCATCATTGTCGCAAAAGACCCAAAGATGGAAGTGCGAGGCAGGGCACGGGCCTCGTTCTGCAGGCTGGGGGCGCGTAGAGGTCGGCAGCTCACAGCCAACCACGACGTTGCGCAGTGGGCTGCTTGGAGCAGGCCGAACGAGTGTCTTTGAGAACATCGCGCCCAACGTTGGGCGAGCGCTTGTTGAGCCGCATCCAGTCCGGCGTGATGATGAACGGTGTCTTCTTGCTATCGTATGCGCTGGAGCGTGGAGTGGCTGTTGTCGTACTGCCCAAACGCCGGCTTGTTGTTACTGTGTGGTCGCCCTCGTAGCCGGACGGTCTGGCAGGCCGAGTTCTCGAAATGAATGTCGCGGACGACCTCTCCTATGCCACTGAAGGAGGGAGAAGAGGCCGTCCGCTCTCTCGACAGGACGCGCGGGATCAGCGCTGCTTAAGAGGGCGTGAAGCAGGCGGTGACGCTAGCGTTTCTTGTTTTACCCTGGCCAAACTTTTTTCCCACGACTCTCCAACCTCACCTCGCTTCATCCATCTCTTCTCCTCACCACCTCATCCACAACCTCTCACTCATTAGACTTCTGAACACGCGGCGAACGAAGCCCGAACGTTTCCCTGGAACCCTTCCACTGAACTTCGAAGACGCTCCGGAGACGCCGCAAACGGCTGAATGATGTCATTCGAAAAAAACTGCAGGGGTGAAGATGCCTGCATGCCGTGCATGTACCTCGTCTTGGCCGACCGATGTGGTCTGGACGTCATCCCGTCTTCCAACGCTCGACGACCATGTTCCTTTGTTCTGATGCCCCCGTACTTTCTCCGCTGCTGGTAATACTGCCCGCTGCTAGCTTGAGAAATGGTCTTTCTTTGTTCACTGGATGGACTTCAGCCTTCGATTCGTGCCTTCGATCAAAGACGATGCGTGCATGCTTCTGAAATGCCAGGCTGGCGATTGAAATGCTGGCTGATGTCTCCCAGGCAAAAACCTCATGCGGTCGAAGATTGAACGTGTGTTTCGTGAGTGACAACGAAGAAAAGTCTGGCGGTACGATGGTAGATCGAAGAGCCAATCTTTACTTACAAGCAGAAGTTGATGACTCGGACCAAGATCATAGGCTTCAACATTCGCTGCCTGTTTGACAAATGCATAGGACAATCGATAGAAAACTTTGCAAGGCTCAACCGACTATATCCGGAGGCATGTGAAAAGTGAAGTAGGAGCATACGCGTTTTACTATTACGTTCGATCTATCACAAGCTTTCATACGCTGAAGCGGCTACATTCGGAGGCATATGAAAGTACGTAGAACACAGCGGTACATTTCATCTTCTATCTTGACGCGTTCTTGACACTCGAGACACATCCACGACATAACGCGACGCGACTATGATTCAAGAGCGAGGAGGACGAAAGGTAAGTATCTTCATTGCAGAGCATTGTAGAGGTCAATATCACTGACTTATACAACAGCGAGGAGGCGAGCTACCGCCAGCGCGTGCAACACGAAGCTCGTCACAACCGTCTCAACATTCACTTCATACCACGTCAATTCGGCCTACTACGCACACAAATTCGAGGACATGGAACGCGTCGTCAAACCCGCCACATCAAGCTCAAACACACACTCCTACCGGACCAACTCGAGTCAATCAGCACACGAATTCAATGAAGTGGGTTGCGCCAGACATCAAGTCACATGACGAGGCTCTCAAGAAGATGAAGTGGCGCCTGCACTTCTGCCCGAAGTCCTTTGCCTGGCCTCTAGACTTGACCGTTGACCAGGTCAAGAAGGAGTACGAGGAGGTCAAGAAGGAACGCGCAGACAAGAAGGAGGCTCGGGAGCAGGCCACTCAGAAGGCTCGGGAGCAGGCCACTCAGAAGGCTCGGGAGCAGGCCACTCAGAAGGCTCGGGAGCAGGCCACTCAGGAGGTTCGTGATAGCCAGACGTGGTTCGAGGAGAAAGAAGATCTTCCCGGAGCTATAGATGATTCTGAGCCTGTGAAATCAACGCCATTCGCGTTCAACGGCAAGACTTGGCACTCAAACCTCTCTACGGTCCTTGCACAGCCCACTGTCTTCACTCATTCTTTCGAGATGGGGAGAAATCAACCGCTTGCAGACTGGCCGGGCCAAGATGAGCAGAAGTACGAAGGAGATGAACGCATCGCTACGGATCCTCTGCACGGTCGTTTCCTCGGCCTCCCTCGTGTCCCAGGCAACGACACGGTCAACTGGATGCAACGCTCTTACATCGATCAGTATCCTCTTGAGGACTTCTACTACGGCTATGCAGAGGACTGGCATGAGAAGTACCCTCGAAACAAGGCAGCTCTGACTTACCCTATCACTCGTATCCGCAGCGAAATGGACATATGGTGGCGTAACAACGACGTTGGAGAGCGCGAGATTGACGATGAGACGGGCGTCGAGTTGATAGGTGCGGAGCTGATGAGCATGCTGGACGATGTATGATCCGACAAAGCGAATTTCTTTGTCTTCAGCCTCAATTTCTCAAAGCGGAACCACAACAACACCCCCAAGCAAGCATATGCGTTGCATTTTGTGTATGATATCGTTGCTTTACGTTGCATTTAGCGGTGGAATTGGGTTTCGATCTGTGTTTTTCAAGGAAATGGACCAGGAGAATAGCGAGGATCGCTTGGAGAATTGACTCGGCGTAGCGCTCTTGAGCCTGGAGCGTTCTGCGAGGGGATATCGAATATATTCAAGCATCATATCAATCATCAGGTTTCAAGTTTCAGGATCATTTATCGTTGCTACTGCTTGAATTGGGGTGAAACCAACATCCTGACCAAAAGTTCCGCCGGCGCAGCGTTCCTGAATCACACAAATTACCTCGAGTGAACTATCTCTAGAGCAGCGTCTCAACGACATCGTTGCGGTCTGTGGCGCCGTGTTCAGATTGTGAGAGCGCTCCGGCAGGTTTCTTACGGAGATGAAGTGTCCAGATCGTCTCCACACGACTATGTCCACAAGAAACTTGTCCCGGGAAGAGCCCAAAAGGTCCCAAAAAACGATTATGTCAAATGGAATGTGTCCCGAAATCAGCCTCTCAAAGCGGCATCTCAACCAAAACGTTGCCATCTACGGCACTGCAAACACAGCACGCCGGCGCTCTAGCAGCTCATCTCCAGCTAGGTACTCCTCGAGATAAAGCTTTCCAAATAAGCCGAATTCATATAGAGACTCGAGAATTCCTCATCTTTAAGCATTATTTCCGTAAGGACGCATCCGACTACGGCATTCAATGTGTAACGCGGCGAATTCTCGAGCAACATCCCCCTCACGATGAAATTTCAGAAAACAATCAAATTCACTTGAAAATGGGAAAAATTACATGTTATTAGAGTGAGTAACTCTCCGAACCGTCTCGATAGACTGTTGGTTGGAGAATGCGTAGAATGGCTCGGTCGAATTGTTTATTCTGGAGAGCATTGTCGAGGTAAGCGCAGTTCGCCTGAAAATGGCGGGAGACACAGGTGATAATGAGGAGCTCTCTGGACTGTCTCTATATAGAATATCGATCTGAGGATGTTCAGAATGGCTCGGTCGAACTCATTATCCCAGAGAGTATCATCTGAGGTAAGCGAGAATCACATCACAATCAATGCTATCTTCACTGGAGAATGACCTAGAACTCGGTGCAGTGGATCCTCTAAATTCACCTCCGAAACTCTTTCCAGGACCATGGCAACACAGCGACGACGATGATGTTCTACAGGGATATCTTCTTGAGATAACACGGAGCTTTTATCAGGTGGAAATACCCTCGCGAGCATCGGTCTCATAAACATTCTCTTCGACCATGACGCTCGACCGGCGATGCCATAGCCTTCCAAGAAAATACTTTCGAAATACACAAGTGAGCACTCGCTACATTCACAATCTGTGCCTACAATCCTGTGCCCGACGACGGTGCTCTTTACGCATTGCTGATATTTGCTGATATTTACCAACGAGGACAGTCTCGAGATCGATTCATGTGAACCCTCCCGCAAAACGTCCGAAACAATCTAAATCGCTTACTCGTAATAGTACTTCTTCGTCACGATCCTGGCGACCAGATCCCTCTTCCTCAAAGGTTTCTCCTCCTTCTCTACAGTCTGGACGGCGACATCCTGATAGACAACAGGGCGAGAACGAAGAGGTTTCCTCCTCACGGAGTTCCTAGGTGAAACTGCGGGACTGGCCAGGGGCAGGGCAGGTAGAGGGTAATTGAACCTCGATTCTCTGATCTGCCGGTTGGCTGCAGGGTGCAAGGAATCGGGAACGATGTCGGAATCTTGCTGAGTGGTGGCTGTGTGATCTCGTTGTCTCCTGGCCTCGTCGAGGTTTTGCTGGACCGGGGGGTCTGCGGCTCTCTTGCCCTTGTCTCTACCGGTTTCGGAGGTGTCTCTGCCAATGTCAGAGGGAGCGAATGGGTAGGGAGCAGTGTGAGTGACGATGCCAGGAGGAGCGGAAGTGACAGGTCGACGTCTACTCAGACGCGAAGAAGAAGGTTCTGCCGTAGGAGGCGGCACGACTTGCTCCATGATTGGAGGCAGAGCGGCATACTGTGTATAAGGCGCTGGTTGGCTGGGATAACGGGTTGAGCGATCTCCAGCATTGGAGAAGCCGGAGGTCTCCTGCCACGTTCGAATGGCTTCAGTGTCTGCCTCAGTCTGTCCAGCAGCGAGGCTCAAGCTAGCCTGGCCTTCAAGCTGAGCAAGGGCTCTTTCACGTTCCTGATCAGCTGCAGAGGCGTACTCACCCTTGATTCCTTCAAGCTCTATTTTCAGGGAGCGCAAGGACATCTTAGGAATGTATGGAAGGACAGGCGCCGCTGACCCATACACTCCAACCTCACGAAAAGCCAAACGGCGACTGACTCGGTCAATACCTCGGCGATTGGACGATATTCTTCGCGTGTCATCAATCCTGTTCAGGGTCTCTGTTCTTGTCAGACTTTCAGGGCCCGCTGCGAGTGCTGCAGTCGCAGTAGCGAATGGGTTGGTCTTCCCGCTGATCGAAGTGCAAGTGGTATCAGTAGACCTAGAGGTATGTGAGCTCGGGGGAATCGAGAGAGGACTGGCCTGGATGATAGAGATATCCGAAGCCCTTGGACTCGAGCGAGCAAAGAGGACCCTGCTCGTAACGGGGTGTGAAAATCGAATGCTTCTGCGGTGCTGACTCACGGTGTTGTCTTGAGTGTCCGAAGGCCCAGCATGAATGACATGACGCCTGTCCAAAGGTGTTGTACGAACGATGAAGGGAGTGGAAGAGTTTCTCTGGCTCTGCACGAACGCCGAGTCTCGCTGCCTCTCAACATCCCTTAACTGCGTCCATGGCTTATGAGTCGATTCTTGCAGGTCCTGCTGGGGCAAGTTGGTCACTTGGAAGCTCAAGTGAGACTGAGGAGGTGGTCTGGACACTGTTGATCCGCGCTGTCGGCGATGCACGCTGCGCCAGATCTTCTTAGCTCGGTAAAGTCCATGTTGCCAGATCGTCTTGGGCTTGCTGATGTGCATCGATACCACAAGACTGTGATACGTGCGGTCAGTGTGCTGTACAGATCCATGGCTAGCACGAAGCATGGTTGAACGCCTCGAAACAGCGCTCCGGGCGGATGGGGTCTCTGCCTGCAGAGAAGAGGAAAGCGGCCGAGACTCGAACATTTTCCAGAACGGTGGTGGTGAAACGCGTGCCGTCGGAAGAATGGAGTGTAGTTTGAGGATGTCGTCGAAGAGCGTGTTTCGACGACAAGTGATAGGAATTTAGCGTTGCGAAGACTTCGTAGCAAGATGGGCAGCGCTCTCTTCAATATGTTCTAAAAATGTCCATTCGGCGGCATCTCTTGTTCGTTAATAAAGATGGTCCACAAAGAGGAAAGACATGCAGACCAAATTTGATAAAGCCCACCATTGTTCGGAGAAGGCATGTCGACTTCTTTCAACAAAGATTGCCATTGTGAATTTGGTTGAAGTGTGACGTACTACGATGATTGATGAGAGAGCACTCTGCGTGTCGCTTGGCCGAAGTCTGGTCCTCTACAACCGGAAAGTCGCCACAATTCAGAGATTTACTGATTTAACGTGGTGTGACGGCCAGGAGGCTATGTGATAGGGACATCGATGAGATCATGAGCTTTTCATCCGTCCTCGTCGCTGTCCTCGTCGAGAGCGCGATATCTACGGACGACTTCGTTGGCAGCTCTGATACGTTGAAGCCGATGTTTCTCTTCAACAATAGCCCACTTGGCATCTTGATGGTCGAGTTCCTGGGGTCCGCTGTAATACGCTGTAATGCGCCGCCTTCGCACGTTACGCAAATTCTCTAACCTCGCACCTTCCACAGCATCCATGAGACTCGCGATATTCTCGTAATCTTCGAGAAACTCTGGATCGTCTTGAAAACGAGCATCTATCCGACGTGCCTCAGCCAAGTCACGTCGTGATAAATCCATGATCTCGGAGTAGAAGTTGGCGAAGGTGACCTCCCAGTCGAAACTGATCTCACCCTTGTCTTGGTCGAAGGACAAGTGAGACAAGTCACAGTCGATGTATCTCCCGTCACAGCAAACAATATGAGGCGTCAGATCGAAGCGTCGATTCCTCTCGCCGTCGCCAATGTAGCGTTGTATGCTGCGGCGAACGGCAGAGTACTTCTCACGTACATATTCCAGCTTCTCATCCTCTGCCATGTAGCTCGGGACGTTTGCAATGTCGTCCTGCTCTTTGAATCTGAACACGCATCGGCTTCGGTCACCATCCACGTATCGGAGAAAGACCATCTCGAGATCGACGGAAGTGTCGGTGTCGAATTGAAGAGAAAACTTGGTAAAATCTCGCAGGAAGGTGTCGGAGTAGACTTGAGCGATAATGGATCGCCAGTCGCGGGAAACTTGTCTGGCGCTCGTCCAGAGGGCGCAACTGTCGGAATCGAGAGCAGCGTGGGAGAGAATGCGGAGCCATATCTCAGGTGGGAGGAAGGCCGCCATGCTCGACGACGTTGCCCGTCTGTTCCACAGATATTGGCCGGAGCGCGCACTGCGATACCAATCAGTGTGGAATGTCGCGAGAAGGAAACGAAGAGCAGCAACCGTGAAGCGAGTGAGACGGAGTAAGGTCCGTCTGCCTCTACACGATTGGCTCGATTTAATCTGGCGCTAGCGATTGACCCTCCTATACCGAAACCAAAAGCGGTAAATGGCTTGCATGCTATTTACCCCACAGACGAACACGTCGAACTCACACAATTACAACAACAACAGGCTCACAATGATCAACGCCGTGCTCGTCTTCAACAACAACGGTCAGCCGCGCCTGACCAAGTTCTACACCCAGCTGGTGCACACTCCCCCGTTCGACATCATCCACCAGGACTTTCCCGACTAATACTATTCACAGGACACAGCCGTCCAGCAGCGGCTCATCTCCGAGATCTTCACCCTCGTCTCCGCCCGCCCCGCCAGCAGCTGCAACTTCCTCCCTCTGCCGCCTCTCCTCGCCCCTTCCTCCACCTCCTCCAACAACAGCGAGTACAACGATGCGCCTTCTCTCGTGACATACAGACACTACGCTACGCTCTACTTCATTCTTATCTCCACTTCCACCGAGTCGCCGCTCGCCCTGCTAGATCTGATACAGGTCTTTGTGGAGTCTCTAGATCGGCTGTTTGAGAATGTCTGCGAATTGGACCTGATCTTCAATTTTGAGACACTACATGCCGTGCTGGGGGAGATGATAGTGGGAGGAGTGGTGGTGGATACAGGCTTGGACAAAGTGGTGGAAGGTGTTAGAGCACAGGGGAAGGTTGCGAAGAGGCCTGTGAATGAGAGTCGCCCAGGATTAGCGCAGGGTATTTGGGCAGGACGGTGAGGCGGAAGATCTGTCGACAACGAAGAAATTAGATCATGATACCTTGGCCATGATGGCTGAAGAAGCAATGGCATTGCTGGCCTCAGTGGGTAGTCACCCGAGGGACTACTGGGAGACTAAGACATGAGTTGCGTACCGTCCTCTGTCTTTCACCCGCCGACTTCGTAACCTCCGAACTCCATTAGCGGCGTAATCAGAAGCGCTGGAGCTTCTTCACAGCTACTACCTATGTCCGACCCTTCATGAAACCCTTAAGGAGTACAATCTCACCCTTGGCCTCGATTCGATCTACTTCCCTGGCAGCAGCAGAACTCCATTGAACTCAATCACACTCCGAGCGTCATTCATTATCACGGCATCTTGTAGATCTCCGACAGTCAAGTACTTCGCCGAGGCAGGGCTGTGAACACAGAAGAACAGTTCTCTTCCCGAGCCAGCTCATCCCGAGTGACTCGACAAGTGACTGGCAGATGAGCAGAGAGCGGAATCGCTGACTGAGAGGCTTGAGACAAGTCTTGCAGCTGGCGTCCAAAACGAAGACTGCTTTGCTCGGAGCGGGGCCGATGCCCTCGAAATACCTGTCCGAGTGCCCTCGATAGAGCTCGAAGCTGTGGAAAGGCTCACAAATCGTCGAGGCCGGCCAGAGTGGCAGCGAGGTGGAAAATTTGACCTCGGGAATCAACCCGATCGCTTTCTGGATCTTGACACTGCCATTGACGGCATCTCGGAAGGTGCGATTGGTCTGCTGCGCCCACAATTCATTGCGAGCGTCGAGACTGAGGATGATGTGCTGTGGCCGCGTCAGTTCTGAGTGATCACTCGCGCATTTCGACTCACTTCGAGTAGTTCTGCGACCTGGAATACTCTCTCCGTAATGATCGCTGAGCTCTCCGTAGGCTCTGAGCAGACCTCTCCGATGGTGTGCTGAGCCGCCATGGGGGTGACTTGTTTGATTGAAGGAGACGTGGTTGATGTCAAGCCAACGGGCACTAAGGAAATTGTGGGGCCCTCTCCATGTGCTTCAGGAAGGCGCCAACCCCAAGAAACAGTCACTGGGAAGTATCGAGCGTCAAAGAGGAGAAATGAGCCTTATATCTTATCCAAGTCCGTCTATCCCTCTAGACCAACTAGCCTTCTTTGAAGCGGCAAGTACAAAAGGATACACCATCCATCCATTCTATTTCTCCAACCCATACGCCTTCGCCACCCTCTCCGCCACCTTCTCTCCCGAAATATAAGCCCCCGTACTCGTCCCCAGCGCCACAAAAGGCGCGGTATGCTCTCCCGCAAACCAAACATGTCTCCCGGGCATCCCCTCTCTCATGATCTCGATATCCTCATCACCCTTCTCCAAGCCAACCTGGAAATTTGCATAACTCCCATACCCAGCAAATTTATCGGCTGCCCAAGCCGTAGCCAGAACCGCCTTCGGTTTGCACTCCGGATTAGAATTGGAGAAATTCGGGAGAAGGGAGTAGTATGGCTCGAAAAACACGATAAGCTTTGCGTCTCTGTCTTCTGCGGTCTTGGACGAGGTGACGAGGTCGGCGATGTGCGTGCTTTGGTCGCCTGCGATGTAGAAGAGAAGCGTTGGGTGAGCAGCATCGCCTGGGAGAGCGGCGAGATTCATGCCTTCTTGCATCCATTGTTGAGGATTTGTGGAGGCGGCGTAGGTCGGTTGAAGCCAGTGAGTGAAACCAGGGTAGCGAGCTGAGGAGGATTGAGGGTCCCAGAAAGCAGAGGGGAAGGTGATGTACACTTTGTCCAGCTTGCCATATGAGATACTGTCGATGGATTGGGAGAGTCTGGGAGGGAGTTCCGGCACGAACGAGGATTTGTTATTCTTCAGCCAGCCTAGAGGTGTTGTGACAATCACCTCATCGAAGGATAAGGATGAGGCGTCTGCGAGTTTGACCGATGGTCGGCCGTTTTGCACAGAAGAAAATTCTACCACTTCGCACTTTGTCCGTATCCTCGCTTTTTCTCTCGCCGGTCGTGCAATAGCCTCCAGAATCTTCTGATAGGTACCAGCTACGAAAGGATTCTCGCCTTCTATGCACTCCTCTAACCAGAAGAACTTCAACGACTGCCTAGCCACCGGACTGCCGATATAAAAGCTCCAAATCCAGGCTAATTGGAGGAAAATCTTGCGTTTGCGATCCCGTTCGCTTGGGAAGTCGTTCACAAACATCCCCTCGGCCTTTTCAACGAAGAAGTCGTAAAGACTTTTGGTCGGATCGATGAAGTTGGTTGTGATATATTCGTTCGAATGACGGAATGCCGCTGCGATGACCCCTTCTTCCCAGAGCAGGTCGTTGAACTCTGCCGCCTCAGCGCCGCTGAGTGCATTGCCATTCTCATCGAAGATACTCGCGTTATCGTCCAAGTCATAGAGTTGCGTTCCTGTTGTCCGCGCGAACTCCATCATGGGATTATCTGACGTCCCATGAATCCAATTTGGGCCCCTGCAAAAACAATATCCATCAGCATCAGCACGTTTATCTCGACCATCCACTCACAGATCCACAAGGTGACCAAGGTGATCACTCTGAGCCACCCTGCCTCCAAGTCGATCCCTCGCCTCCAAAATCGTTACAGCGAACCCGTGTTGCAACAGTACATCTGCAGCTCGAAGTCCAGCAAAGCCCGCTCCAACAATGCAAGCCTCAATACGCTGGGAGTCCTTGATCTTCTCGAGGCGCGACATATCAGGCGGTGCGGCGCTATCTTCTCGTGCGGTTCTCAGATCTTCTTGGATTCGCGACATGCCTTTCTTGTCGAGATATCCAGTGTGCTTCGTCTGCTCCATAATCAATGTTAGAAGGATGGGCGTTGTGCTTAGTCTTGTCCTTGGTCGTATTCAGGGGAGCTGATGTGAAATCGGTGTGCAGATCGGAATGTGGAAGTCAGTCTTGCGATAGTGACGGACGCGAGGCAGATGCGATGACCGATTTGGAAGTATTGACTGCGGAAAGTGCTGCGTACCTACTTTGTTGGGCTGTCCCTTGCGCCGTGCAGGCGTAGCTTCACCCAAACAACAATGCAATGGTCTTGTCTGATGTGATAGGGTCGAAAATGATGAATGAGGTTGACAGGTGCGGTCAGAAGAAAAGTCGGCGATGTTTCGGACATCTCCTTCGTGAGCTATCAGCGCCGCCACCCGAAGCTGTCTCTCATCGACGACAGTACATTTATCATATTCTGTGATGTATCTGCCATGCAATGCTGTCGACATCAGATCTAATCTGTGGACAAGCCCCAAAGAGATTTGCGTTCTCCGAGGCTTCTCTTCGTCCTACAGCTGTCTCTTGAGAGCTCTGTCATCTCCACCATGATCGATCTTTATAGGCACGTCCCAAGTATGATATTCGCTCGCAGTCAATTCACATAATTCCAGGATTCGAGGCTCCGTGTCTGCTTGGCAGTGCGGCAAGCCTCGTTCCGGAAGCCAAGGATCAGGCCTGCAATGAAGCATTGTTACAATCGGACTACCTCCAATTTCCCTGGCTGAGAGATAGTAGACCCTGCACACAATCAAGGTCATCGTCCTCAGAAACGCTGGCACTCTTGCAAGAACCACCCATAAAGGCCGCCAACTCTGGATCGCCTTCTGGGTCGATACCGCCAAGAGCGCGGCTGTGTTGGCCTATTTTTCGAGCCAGGGAGGGTTGAGAGCTTCTGGCCAATGACCTTTGAGGGCCGGTGGCAGCCTCATGTTGAGTATCGTCACCTTCTGGATCCGGTGACCAGTTCTCCTTGTCAGAGTCGTTACCCTTCGGATTCATCGAAGTGGCAGATTCTGAGTGCTTCAGTTTCCGATGAGCGTCCTCAAAGACTGGATGGTTCGTCTTCCCTTGCAGTCGTCCCATGGAGGTATGGGATCTTTGAAGGTGAGGTCTTCTGTGTCCCAGCTTTGTACGCTTCACCGACTCGGACTGATTGGAGAGGGCAGAGTTTCTTTTCGAAGGAACGGCACCCAGGACATTCCTGCCAGATGCGGTTCTCAGCAAGCCAATTGCACCTGCGGCCGACCCTGTAGAGTCCTTCGCAGCGGCGTTTCCAAGCTCACTCCGAGCTTCTTTATCGCACCAAAACTCCCACGACCGCGAGTCACGCGAACGACCGTTGGAGGATCTCTGCAGGCCCTTGGCAGCTGGGAATGTTGGAAACGGCAAATTTGCAACAGGGTCTGCAGCAGCTCCAACGGTAGCCGCCTGTTGTGGACGCGGCGGTGACGGCGAGGACGCATTCTTCGTGACGATCTCCGCTTTGCCTTCTGCATTCAACGATAGACGGACGACCGATGCGCTTTTTCGGAGTTTTCGGTCTGACTCAGCCTTGACCGGTACGGAGGTACTGTGTAACAAGGGATCCGACAAGCCGAAAGATGCACTCCATCTATTTGCGAGATATCCGACAGCAGCTGAGCCTGTGTCGCATCTCGCAGCAGAATATGCGGCCGCAGGAATGGGTTCCTGCGGGAGCGCCAAGGTAACAACACCGTCTCTTGTCCTCTGGGCGCCGTCTAGAGCCTGGCTCAGACCGCCGAACGATTCCTGGGCTGGCGGTAGATGCTCTGGTACTGAATAATCGTTGGGTGGAAGTGTCGGTCTGTCTGATGCCGGACCTGTCACCGCTAGATGCAATTCGGATTCGTCGGGTTGGTCATGCTCCGGTGAGGTGTGAGAGATTCCAGATGCCATTAAGCTCAATTCCGGTGGCGATGCAGAGAAAGCCGCACGCGACATCTGGTACTGGGCGACTTCGTGGGGGAGCAGAGGCCTCGATTTCCGCCGTGAGCTCTGGCGTCTATTCTGGAACCATATCTGTTACGGCCGTGTCAGCAAGCGGGATGTCAAACACGGTTGAGAGGTGGCGGATCAAACCTGGACTTCCTTCTCACCCAACGCGACCAGCTTGACGAGCTCTATACGCGCAGTCTTGTTGGGCTTGGGATCGCGCTTGTACGCGGCCTCCAGCACGGTCTGGTCTTCCGGACTGCACGCAGACGGTAAGCACATGAAGCAGGAAGAATGTGTCACACAGGAGCAACATGTAGGGATTCACCTGGTCCGCTTGCGTTTCTGACGAGCCAATTGCTTGTTGTCGACGTCCGGGGCCAGGTTGCTGTTCACCGTTGTGGGCGAGTGCTTCAGGAACGCGTAGCTTTCTTGCGAGGACACGCTGCCCGTATCCGCGGCGAGGTCGTCCATCTGCAGCTGCAACGTGCGGATGCGGGAATAATAGTAAAGAGCGATGGCAGAGCAGAAGCAGAAGCAGAAGCAGAAGCAGAAGCAGAAGCAGTCATAACAGAGCGAGGTTCGCGAGTGGAGTACGCGACTCGGCTAACGAGGAACGCGTCTGGGATGGTCCAAGCACCAGCGGTAGAGTAGGAGGCATGTCCTTCGCTCCACTTTCAACGTCTCTTCTTCCTTCATCACCACCACGACAATCCGAGGACAAGGTTCCTCGCACCCGCGATCCATCGTCATGCCGCGGCAGCGTCCCAGCGAGCTCAGAAATGGCATCCAGATATGCAATTGATGGGAATATGTGCATCCGAAAGCGAAAGCTAATCTCTGCAAAGGACACGACATCGTCGCCTCCACACGTGATCGATCCGCAGTGACGACTCGTACCTCGCTCGACACCAGACTGACCGCGTGCGAACGGCAGAATTATCCAGATTGCAGCATCGTTCTCAGCCCTACGCACAGCGAGGAATCCATCTGCAGGCACTCACCGGTGGCATCTTCCTCCATGCATCTCACGCTGCACGCGCAGATCCGCCGCCAAACGTACAGCCGGTGTATAAGACGGGAGAACTTTCGCTACCCTCATCAGACAGAACGCTCCATGCCGCTCCAATCCACGTCTAGAGAAGGTTACTTCAAGCCAGGCCTCTTCGGAACTGCGTGAGAGTCCATCGACTGTGCTTAGAGGACACAATACTTGCATGTTACCCAGCAGAAGAATATAATTCTCGGCAGCAGCAGCAGCGCGCCTGTGAGCTGCAACCGGTCGCGCCGCAGCCGAGCATCTCCTTGCATACAGCGATGATGTCGAGGTGTGTGCGTGTTCATGCACAACGATGCAGACCTGCAGCTTAGACGAGCGCTTCCATCAAGACCTGCTCGAAAGCGGGAGGTGCTTGCCTACTTTGGCAGAGCTGTTCAGACTTGCTCATTCGAATTTGAATAATGCTACGGTAGCTCTGCCTGGAATTTGATATCGATGGCTTTAGCAGAGCTCGTGTTCGCTACTCTACTTGGGTGTGATTAAACCTTCCTCGCAGGAAAGGGGCCGCACTTTATCATAGGGCGATTCCCACTGGCCCACAACAGACCACCAGGATACCTATTTTCATCATTCATCAAGCAGTGCCTTTCGACCCACTACCATGATCAGGGCGTGATTGAATCGAGGACCCTGACATGAGCAAGTTGCCCACGGCCCGAGACGGCGATCGTGGTCGCCGCTATTCGATGAGCTAGTCGCTGTTTCTCCTCCGTTCTAGGGCCTGAAAGAACCGACCGGTGAAGCTGCCAAACAGGACGCCGCTCACCGTACTCCCATGCTGGTCTCTCGCGACAACCTTCCTCTGATGTTGACTCAACTGGCGGTCATGAGCCCTGCATACTTTCCCGGGTATGGACTCCGACCGCCTACAGGACATCTGTGCAAAGCAAGCATTTTTGACCATAATGCACCATGCAGGCATTTTGTGGCGTCCGCCGGACCTTTCTCCCAGCACATCTGCTTGCGACGGCTTCCTGTCTACACTGGCTACGGACGTCTGGGTCCTATGTTGTCAGCATCTACGTTCCGCACCGGTTGGAATTGAGGCCGTCCAGGTTTGTACCCCGGAGCATCTATGACGGACAATTGACGCAAGCTCGATCACTTTGTGGTCAAAGTGGATGCATGTTACCTACCCTGCGTTGTCGAAGTGTTTCATCAGATCAATACTAGAATTGTGAGATGGCTGACAACCCAACAGCAGGCGCTAAGAGGCTCGGAAGGCCTCCCTGCGGCGAACGAGCGGGCTTGGAGTGGCCTTCTCGCTCAAAGGCAACAACTGTTCAGGCAGCGGCCCGTGGTGGCTGAAGGCAGCCTGGCTCAGGACTGGCTCAGGCTGATTGTGCTACTGGCAGACTTCACTCCTTCGCGTGGCCAGTCGCCACACCCACGAATCTCGATTGGCACGGATCGCGTCCTCTGCCGGCTCCTTCGAAAAGTCAAGACTATTGTCAGGTCTTTGCAATACGCACCCTCCCACGCAGACAGACCCTCTTCTCTCCCCGTTTCAGCAACCAACAATTTGGACAGTTGCTGGTCAACCCATGCATCGAGCCTCCGAAGCTTATCTACCCCATCCCTGGAGATTCTGTCGCCTTCTTCCTACTCTCCTTGGTCACAATGTGGCTTCAGCATCTGCCTTCGGAAGAGAGGTCTACAGCGTACACGAACGACTACTGGTCAAGACATCGTTGATTCGACGTGGAGCCCACGTTGCGACACGCGTATGGTTGCGCACCGGTGTTGCATGGGGACACTTATGTACACTCGGTACTCCTAAGGCACACGGCGGCTATATCAGTGATGGGTCGCATCGAGGTCCCGGTACCTCACAACCGGCGAGAAGACCAAGGAATTTCAGAAATGTCCGTTAGTAAGTAAATCCCTTCCAAAGGCAACTCATACGATGCATGTTCAAGAGTGAGGCTGACTCTCGGGATGAACCAAAGTGAGAATCGCTGTAGCTGGCACTGGTGGGCTCGCAAGACTGATCGGACAGCATATTCAAGAGGAGACCATTCACCATGTCATCTTCCTGTCGAGAAATGTACGTTTGCCTTGGCCCTGCCTGCGCGCTCCACTCGACATTCCAAGAATAATCCCGTCTCGACTACGTTGAAGACAAAGCGGCGCGACCTTCTGTCATCTGGCCTACGGGTCATTTAAGTCATTGCTAACGAACAACCAGCAACAACCGCACCTGTCGGGCAATGGCTACCAAGTTGCCGTTGTCGACTATGCCAATCGCGAGGAACTCCTATACGCCCTTCGTGGCATCGACACAGTCATATCGACCGTTACCGGCCCTCCTCAAATCGAGCTCATTCATGCTGCGGCACATGCCCGGGTCAGGCGCTTTGCTCCGGCAGAATTTGAAGGTCTACCTCAAGCCAACACTGCGAATCTAACTCTCGACCGCGACCGCGCTAGAGCTCGTCAGCATCTCCAAAACTACTCTCGCGCAATGCAATCGACCACATTTGTCTGTGGAGTGTTATACGAGCGTTTTCAGCCTGGGGGATTGGCTGCCGTGGGCATGAGAGGAGCAAGTTCTGGCTTGAACGGCGAAGGAGACTATCTCGTTAATCCTCGCACATTTACAGCACAGGTCCCTACGTAGGTCGAACCCTTTACATCGCTTTTCATGATACATACTTAACGTGTCTCTCAGGCTCGAACCCAACAATCCCCATTCTGCAGTCATCTGCATGACGGCAGCAAATGATGTGGCTCGCTTTGTTTGCAAAGCCCTCGACCTACCGTACTGGCCACCTGAACTTCGGATGTGCGGCCAACGTCTCACCGTCGGTCAACTCGTAGCGCAAGTGCAGGCGATGAGACCGCAGCCTTTGACCATCCAGTGGCATACACCCGACAGTCTGCGCCGCGCATATCAAATCGCAATGGCACAGGCTGATAACGCCAGAGTGAATCGAATTCAAGCTCTCATCAGCACACTGGCCGGACACTACAACTTTGCAGAGGCTTACTTGAATCAACAGTTTCCTGAGATCCAGCCAATCGATTTTCAGTCGTGGTTTGCGGCGCGGTGGGCAAATCAATGATGGATCACTGCACTTAAAAGTCGAAGACATCTTCATGGTTGTTTTACCTTCCAGGCGCATGGAAGGATACAGCGTGGAGCTCGGCGAAAGTATGGATATCACACATCGACGACCGAGCATGGATAGCATTTCACAGGCGCTAGTTGGGCTACTTTCAACGCCACACTCATTCTACAGGAATTGGAATTGGATCTCGTGCATTGCTACGCTCCGATACTACTGCCACACAATCAAACTTTCGCTCTTTTCTGTCTTGCCGCGGAGACACTCCACATCCCGGTTACCCACCCTCACGGCTGAGGTCTCGCAATTAAGGTTCTCCAACATTTTTTGAAGTTGCCTTAGGTTCAGCGCCCCTTTCCCTCTTCTGCAATCCTCATTTTCGCTCGATGTCCAATCGCATCTCTTTCGCTCTGTGCGACACTCTGTCGGATGTGGAATCACACCAAATCCAACTCCACGCGGCCTGGATAGTCCGGCCTTACTTCCGATCGGGTGTTGGTCACTGTTTGTTTCAGCCCCCACACCGAGTCATGCTGCTGCTGACTCCCTCCTTGGAGCAGGATTGAGGATCAATGCGACCCCATTATTTGCCAATAGTGGAATCCTACTGTAGTCATGTCGGGTACCTTGGTCAGCATGCAAGCAAGAAACAGATGCAACGCAAATCTCCAACACCTTCGTTCGACGAAGGAGCCATGTGCCATGCACTTCTCCCTCCTTCACTGAAACGTTCAAACAGAGTACGCAGATATTAATCCCCTTTCAGGCTTGCATGCGTGGTGTGATCATCTGGTCGGTTCCAAACCTCTGGCAGGAAGGCAAACCGTCAGCTACCATCAACGCGGTCCGCGGACATCACATGCAGGTCATCTGCTCGCTTCCAGCGCATCGGCCTCTTCCTTCCGGCCCCCGGGAGGATGTTCATCATTGCGTTGGACTAACGACAGGAATGTCGCTCGCCTTGAGGGATTGGCATAGTGATATAGCGGGCAGCCCTACAAAGAAATCTGACAAATTCGTCTTTGCCCTATACTTGTCAACGATAGGGAGTGCTTGCGAGTGGTCAACAAGGCCTCAGCTCCCCCACGGACACCAAATTTGAGTGACTGGACATTCATGTGGTCAACGCGCTTTCACGCCACATTGTGCAGCACCCTGGTCGAGGGCTTTTGGCTATTGTGAATGGAACGGCAGACCACATACCTGCTTCCCCCCCCCCCCGATGTGATGAGTAGTCCTGATGGGATCGATGTTCTTTTGATTCGCGAACGTTTTAAGTACTTGATGGTCAACGAACTCTGGCTGCACGAGATTGACATCTTCAGCCTACTGAAGTCCTTGAGATATCTGCCGAGACGACAGGCCCTCCAGCTCAAGCTCGTCCGCCTTCTTGCTCGGCTTTCCACTTCTGCGCCATCAACATCAGCCTGCTCATGTTCGCACTGGTTTGGTCGTCCGCCGGGAACACATAATCCATGTACTCCTCGAAGGAGTCGTCATCCAACTTTCTTCGCTTCTTGACGCGTCTTGGCATTTGCTTTGCCACCTTCTCCTTGTCCTCGTCACTGCCATGAGCGTCTTCGAAACCCTTCCAAGCGTTGAGAAGGGCCACTCTCTCCTCGACCAGAGAGCGCTCTTTGTACAGCTTGTGTGCACGTTCGAAGATCTTTCTCGCTCGAATCTTTGCAGAGTCGCTGATTCGCGCCTCTCCATCTTCTTGCACGGGCTCTTCGGTGGCTTCCGGAACGTTGATTTCGAAGTGAGCGTAGCTAATCCACACCTTGACATGATCAGTCTTGGAGAGCAGGCGCTCATATAGGCTGCGAGTTTTCTCGTACTCGCTCTCTTCCTCCTCGAAGTCGATATAGGCTTTCCACACGAGCTCAGGCATGTCCAAAATCTCTTGCTGTATCGCAAGCTCGTAGATGGCTCGCGTCCGCTCCAGATCTTCCAGACCGCGCTCCAATTCTGTGAACTTGATCCAAGCTTGGCTGTTTGAAGAATCAAACTCGATCCACTTCTCGTACAGCGTTCGGCATCGCACGAATTCGAAGAGTTTGAGCTCCATTTCGATATATGCGCGGAAAAGCTTGTTCTTCGGGCACATTCCAATCGCCATGCCCATAGTTTTCCGTGCTCGATCGAGTTCTTGCTGTCGCAGGTGGAATTGAGCCTTGAGAATCCAGATTTTTGCAAAGGTGAACTTCTTGTGAGGGATGATTTTCACCGCCTCTTCATAAACTTGCGCTGCCCTCGCGAGGTCCTTCGTCTCGAGTTCTTCGTAGAGCGCGTAGAATATCCAAAGGTAGATGTAGCGCCTCCAGTGCCGCTTCTCATGACTGGGTGGCATTTGAGCAATTGCTCGCTCGTAGACATCTCGAACCCGGTCAGGATCCTGGCCGAGTTCCTCCAATCTGGCATAGTCGAACCAAGCATCGTAGTTTTTGGGATTCTCCTTGACTTGATCCTCATACAGCACTCTCCTCTTCGAAAGCACAACGTCTTCCACGCCCTCACGATCACCGAACTGTTTCTCGAACTGCGTATAAGCTTTGTGAAGAATTGCGGATTTCGACCGTGGCATGCGGTCAAGGGCGTATTTGTAGATTGCTCTGGCTCGATGGTACTCTTTGAGCTTTGCCTCGAATCGCGCATACGCAATGAAGAGTTTCTCGTCAATGAACTCGTCGCCAAGAGTCTCGATTGCCATGCCGAATACGTCTCTCACCAGGTCGCTTGTGCCGTTCTCTTCCTCGAAGCGCGCCCATTTGATCCAATTCCTGGCCTCAGGGTGCACAATTGTGAAGCGCTCAAAGATGTTGCGCGCACGATCGAACTCGCTGTACCTCTTCTCGAGCTTGATGTAGGCTCCCCAGGCTGCCTCGTCCGGCTCCCAAGACATCCACCTCTCGAAGACCTGTCTTGTGCCCGGAATGTTGCCCAGCATCTCCTCCATGTACACATACTTATACCACAGCTTGTCGATTCGAGGCATGACAGTGACCGCCCGGTCGAGAACATTTCGAGCATGATTGATATTCCGTTCTTTCATCTCCGACTCGATGTACCTCACCCATAGCTGCACGTTTGTACTGTCCACATCCAGTGCTCGCTCGAAGACGCTCCTGGCACGGCGGTACTCTTTCTGTTCGAGTTCCCACTGGGCGTAGCGGAACCAATTGCCCATGTTAATGCGATTGCGGCGCACATAGTCCTCAAATTCCTTCCGTTTCCGACCTTGGTACTCGTGCAGCTCCTCGAGGTCGGCGAAGCGCTGGGTGGGGGCTGCGAGAGCAGGTTCTTGGCGGTCGACTGCTTCGCGCAGCAGCTGTTCGGCGGAAATCTGCTGCGGCGCGGCGGCCTTGTTCTTGACCCGCGGCGGGCCTCGCGAAGACTCCATGAAGGGCGGCGATGTGATGCTGTCGGCAGCGGGTGTTGTTCGGAAGGAGAGTGTTGATGTAGCAAGAGAATGGAAGATGCTGTCACATGGCGGAAGAAAGTTCTTGCCAAGCGGGCTTCATCAGAAAGCGCGATCGATCTTCGACTTCAACTTTCTGCCTTGTGACCTTCACATCGCACCACACGAAAATAACACCGATTCATCCGAACACAAAGTCTGAGACTGCCGATGAGGTCTACATATACCACGGATATAGCGACAACCTCGGCGACCGCGCGCTCAGGCGCAAGACCCATTCAAGATGGCGACGATTGTGGATGAGCTGCTGAACGACTTTGAGGATTCCGGTGACGAAAACGAGGAGGAGCAGGTCGACGATGAGTACTTTGGAGACTCGGTTGATGCACTGAAAGGTACCAACGGCGTATCTGGTGCCGGGCAGGGCAACGGCATGGACCTCGATGGCGACGAAGAAGCGCCAGACGATGCCGGCCTCGATGGCGACGACATGCCAGACCACGTCAAGAAAGAGGCAGAAGAGACTCCAGAGGAGACAAAAGCTCGAGTGGAGGGTATGCAACTGCACAACGTGAGCGACGTACGCAGCGTCGCAGGTCTGATGAAGCAGCTTGATCCACTACTAGAGGTAAGCAAACCCTTCCCCGGATCACATATAACGCATCATCGTTAAACAAGCGTATATGAACACAGCCCTGACTGCTTCTGTTCTCTACAGAAAATTCGGTACTACCAGAGCTTGCCACCAGGCCAGGAGACGAAGAACATCGGGAACATCGAAGATAACCCGGAATATCAACTTCTGACTCGTTCCAATACACTGTCTACCGGAATCGATGGCGAGATCATCTTGGTTCACAAATTCATTCGCGATCACTACTCGGTGCGGTTTCCGGAGCTCGAAACACTCGTTCAGAATCCACTGGACTATGCAAAGACTGTTGCCATCATCGGTAACGGGCCGATGGAGGAGATCAGGAAAATCAGCGAGAGCAACGACAACAGCGTGGGACAGACCCTCAAACAAGTCCTTGACGGCCCGTCTCTTATGGTTGTGACTGTCGAGGCTACGACTACTAGCGGGACACCTCTCTCCGAGCCCGAGCTTGCCACTGTGAGACGGGCCTGCCAGATGACACTCAAACTCGACAGCGCGAAAAAGATCCTCACAGACTACGTACAGTCGCGCATGTCCATGTTTGCGCCCAATCTTACGGCGCTCATTGGCTCACTAACGGCAGCTCAACTTATCAATTACGCTGGAGGAATCTCAGGCCTTGCAAAAACACCAGCGTGCAATCTTCCTCCCCTCGGCAACAAGAAGAGTGCACGGGCTAGTGGTCTGGCAACAAATGTAGGAATTCGGAACCAAGGTGTACTGTACCAGAACGACATCATTCGCGCCGTTCCACAAGATCTGAAGGTACAGGCCATGCGCGTTCTCTCTGCCAAAGTCGTGCTTGCGGCTCGTGTAGACGGCTCCCATCAGTCGCCAAACGGTGAGCAGGGCTTGGAATTCGCTGAGCAAGTTGAAAAGCGGATCAACAAATTATCTGAAGCACCTCCAAACAGCGGTGTGAAAGCACTACCAGCGCCGGACGATAAGCCATCCCGCAAACGTGGTGGTCGACGTGTGCGGAAGATGAAGGAGGCAACAGCTATGACCGATCTTCGAAAGGCACAGAACCGCATGGCATTTGGAAAAGAGGAGGCTGAGGTAGGTTATGGTACTGGTGACGGCACTAAGGGCCTGGGTATGATTGGTGCTCAAGACGATGGGCGCGTGCGTGCGCAGCAGATTGACAATCGGACCAAGGCCAAGCTGTCCAAGAAGAATGCAGGATGGGGCACTGCAACGCCTGCTTCGAACGGAACAGCAACTTCGCTTCGAGGATTTGGAGGCGGTCTCAGCACTCCAGGAGCGCTCAAGGCGCAGGGTCTCCGAGCCAGTGGAGTTGGACCGAGCGGATTCAAGACTCAGATCGGCAATACCGGCGGAACTGTTTCAACTATTGCATTCACTCCTGTGCAGGGTCTCGAGCTCGTGGACCCGAAGGTGCGCGATGAGATGAATCGTAAGCGCAAGGCAGAGGAGGACCGTTGGTTCCAAGGTGGTACTTTCACACAGCTCGGTGGTGCTGGCGCGAGTGCAGATTCGGGCGCGCCTGCCAAGATGGATAGTGCTGGCTTCAAGGTGCCGGCCCTGCCCGTCAAGAAGCAGAAGCAGGATGGTTGAAGAGAAGAAGAATGATGAAGCAGATTTGACGAGAGTCTTCACGGAGTACTGGGCAAGACATGAAATCAAAACGAACCTTGGGGCATAAATCATGTCATAATTGAACGAGGTGAGCTAGCTTGAAACAATATATTGACGATGAACATTACTCACGATGTTACCAACAGAAAGTCCTATCGTTGTGGACACTGTCCCATCAGCGCCGACCTCCCAGGGTCGTTGAATGGGTGACGTCGCAGTTGGGATGATGTATTTCCCAGCCACCTTGGGCTCGAAGTGAATGAAGGCAGGGGGTACGATGGCGATGAATCCTAGTGTACTTGTCATGTGAAAATTGCCATGCATGATGGTAGTTTGCGCCAAGAGAACTCTAAAAGCTTGTTCCGCAGAGTGAAACTAGAAGCTCCGCCTTAACGTCACTTCCGCCAACACTCCGAACCAACTGCCCAACTCCACCGCTGCCGTTTCTTTCGCGTTGCAGTCTTTCACTCCCTTTCGATGAACATCCTTCTCACGCTCCTTCGGCCGTACCTCTTGTGCCTTCGTCCTTCCTGACATTGCGCGCCACTGATTGTCGCGCTGTCCACATTCACGAATTGTCAATTCAAATTCCCCGAATACTCACAATTGACGATCGCCGGGCGGTAGCAATCTCAAGGATCGACAAGACACGTTCCACGCTCTAAATCCATCAAACACAATGCGTTTACCCGAAAATCATCCCAGGCTCGGAGGCGAGAAGACAGGCAAAATCCCAAATGCGAAGAAGCCCAAATTCAGAGGCCCGCGAGGATGGCGGGATGCATTTTGGCTCCCTCTTCGAGCATTACCGACTTATACTGGACCTTACCCGGTCGGTACAATGGAAATTGAGGTGCCTGCCATCAACCCGCAGACTTTTTCTCATATCACTCGAAACAAACGACACATTCTCCAGCTCGAGACCATTTTAATGACGATATACTACCCTGCGTCAATTGACCACGAGGCCTACCAAAATCTACCCAAACAGGGTACGAGAGCTTCACGGGAACTGTGGCTTGGACGTCCTCGATTGAGTATCGCCATGGGCTATGGGAAATTTGCTGGTGCAGGAGCTCTGGCTGTTCCGGTCTTCGCACCTACGATGTTCACGAAGCTCCCAGCATTCCGAAATGCCCCAGTTGCAAAATACTGGGCGCCAGAAGTCAACACAAAAGACCAGGGAGTGGAAGTCAAACTCGAAGCTGGTAACAAGCCTGAGGGTGCGCCGGACGAGCCCGTTTTCCCTTTGATCATGTTTTCGCATGGACTTGGCGGAACCCGAACCATGTATTCTTCAGTTTGTGGCGAATTTGCCAGCTGTGGCTTTGTGGTCTGCGCCGTGGAGCACCGAGACGGCTCTGGACCTAGGACATATGTCAATTATGCCAAGAAGGGCGAGGGCGCAGCAGAGGACCTCGAGAAACGTGGTGATCTTGACCTTACTCCTGAGGAGAAAGATCAAGGCTTCAGCATCGTCGACTACATCTTTCCCAAAGATAATCCGTGGGACACCTCTCCACATAACGACAAGGGCGTTGACACGAGACTTCGCGGAGCACAAATTGACTTGCGTACGGCTGAGCTGCAGGAAGCATACGGAGTTATGTGCGAGCTTGTAAAAGGCAATGGTCAGGCAATCGCGGACCGCAACCTGCGAAAGAAGGGCTACAAAGGCTCCAGTCGTCATGGTCTCGAAGGTGTCGATTGGACACGCTGGAAGGACCGAGTCTTCACCGAGCATGTCACCATCTGTGGGCACAGTTTTGGCGCGGCGACCGCTGTTGAGATTCTCCGGCGTTCAGACCGCTTTAATTATATCTCTCAAGGCATCATCTATGATATCTGGGGCGCAGGAACTAATCCGTCTGATGATAATCCTGACCATACAATCAGAGCGCCTATCATTGCAATCAATAGTGAGGCGTTCACTTACTGGCCAGAAAACTTTGAGCTGGTGGCATCCCTGGTACAGGAAGCGCAGGACGAGCCAGTCTCATGCCCATCGTGGCTCCTGACTCTGCGTGGGACTGTCCACGTTTCGCAGTCCGACTTCTCACTCCTCTATCCCAACGTGTGCTCGTTCTTTCTGAAGATGGTTGCGAACCCTCGACGAGCGTTGGATCTTAACATCAACGCCAGCTTGGAGTTTCTTCAGCACACTCTCCCGCCCTCTTTGGCGAGCGTAAATAGAGCGTACAAGAGCGAGAACATCCTGGAATCGGAGCTGAGCCCACTCGAACGCATTCCCTCCATGGCCAAGTTCAAGCCAAAGGAGAAGTACACCGCAGCGAAGCTGAAGATACGGCATGAGTGGATGTTCCGTGTCAGCCCCAAATTCTTTCGGCAGGTCAAAAGGTGGGAGATGAAGCGGAAAGGTGTTCCAGCTGAAGCATCCCACGAGGTCTGGCTGCACAGTAAGCCGACAATCGACAGCATCGAGCAACATCTCGAACGCACTCCAGGCCGCAGTGTAGAAGAGAGGGCGGAGTTCGACCGAGGCGCGCCAATCACCGATGAGCACACGGCTACAGGTGAGGCTATCGAAATCCAGAGCCCTCGTACCCAGACTTGAACGACAAAGTCCGTGAATCAATCCAGGTCCATAGGATCACCCGGAGCTTCGGAACCTTCATCATCAGACTCGTCAATGTCCATGGGATCCCATGAAGGATCACGCTCAGACGGCGGCAACAGTGTCGCTTGGAAGCACCGCTCGAGACACTCATTGTCCACATCCCACGGACACCAGTCACGGAGGATCCTCCACACCTGCGTAGAGGTCCTTCGACGAGCCTCGTATCTCTCCACAAGTTCCTTCAGCAGCTTGTCGTAGTCGCTATAGAAGTGCCGCACATGCGCGACCACGATGGAGTCGAAACGTCGCGCGTTCCAAAACTTGGATTCCGATAGGTTGTAATGGAACCCTCTATCGGAGCACTTGTCGAGAATGGTCTCGAGCGCCGTCTGATGAAGGTGTCAAATGTGGTACAGAATTAAAATGTGTATTGCGGTATTTGGCATACCGCAGGGATCCTCGGGAAAAGATCTGAGATTGGCGCCCTATTCCACTCTCGCTTGCGCAGACGGCTTTCCTCGGCGCTCAAGTTGGATAGGTCTTCACGACTGGAGTCCATGGTATGGTGTGGTTAGAGAGGATGTTGGGACGTTCCGAATTTCTCGGAAGGTAGAGCTGGCAGACAGGTTCAAACCCAAGCCGGGGTCGGAACGGCTCGTGGTCAGCGTGTACAAATAGCTCTGAAATGGTAATGAACAATTATTCGCTTGATGAAGCCAGAGCCTCTTTCGCTTCGACTTCTGTTCCTTCCTGGGAGGTGCTTGCCAAAACCATGTGTTTTGGGCTGTGATTGGGTGAAAAGACTCCGGTACGGGAGTCCGAGCGTTTTCTACCACACTCAAGATATTCAACACCGCTTGACCGCCTTCTTGTTTCCACTCATCAACAACCACCTGCGATCACCCAGGAAGCTCTACAGCGCCATGGGTTTTCCGCAGCAACACGTTCCAGATCACCAAACCCCAATTCACCACAACCCAGTTCACACTTACCTCACGCCAGGTGACTTCACACAGTACATACATTATGCCATCGGGGCACATCCGAGGACGAACTTCAATCTCAAGAACGCCCCCGAAGGAGTCAGTATGTACCAACTCCCGCGTCAAGAGAAAGCACCGATACCAGAATATCCTTATCCACCAGCAACCAATATCCAATGGGTTTGATATGCGTGGCATGGAGCATGGTATTACGTTTTCCGCCATAGTCAGCATCCAGGATACTATTTCCACGACTATATACTGCGCGACGGACGCATCCATCGTACACGCTTCCCGCACGAGGACACGCCCTCAGTCAATAGTACAACTCCTGCGGCAGCACCACCCGCCGCGGCAGCACCACCTGCAACAGCCCCGACCCCATCTCAACGACCATCTCAAGCTCGACCGGCAAATCAGCAGGCGGATCGCCTCCCTACAGATATCCTTGCCGATGTAGTTGAGGACCAGCAAGAGCATGGCGAGAACAGTGAAGGACGCGAAAATGATACTGGCAGTGCACCGGCGACTCCTGTCGGTGGAGCGCAAGCTGGTCATGTTCGTGGTGATATGCGTTCGCGATCGTGTAGTCCGCAGAGAGATGATCAGCATCGACGTGAGGACCGTCAATTTCGGCAGAGAGAGGGCCTTTATGCTCGTTCTCATCGGCCAACCCTTGGCCAACCTGATATGGCTCTAGCGCAAGCGGCACCTGATATGCCCATTTCAGATCAAACTCACATGGCGCAGACAGAATTTAATGATCGCCCGCCCGCCACACCACAGTCAGCCCCTGATAATGTTCCTGTTGGCCCATCAGCCGATTTGGGACATCAATCGCGGTTGGTTCATCCTCCGTCACCCCAACCTGGGCCTCCTGGTTTGCTCGCAGCTACTCAGCTGCTGGTGAGCCGGATGACAGGTCGTGGTTGGTAGACATTACTTCTATGTAGCGGTGGGCCCTTTTTCCTGCCGCTGCCATTCTCCCTCCCTCTTCTCTCTCTGCCCTCTCCTCCGAGAGCTCCAGGGTCTTGCCAACTCTGGCATCTCCATCTTTCGCTCTCGTTTTTTCTTCCTTCATTCGGTCGATCTGCGCATGTTTCTCCTTCATCCGCTCGCTTTGCGCATGTGGCTCTCTCATCCGCTCTCTACGCGCATATATCTTTTGACGGAGATTATCCTCTGATCGCAAATCTCGTCATTTCTTTACCACCGCTTTACTTCATGCTTGGTCGTGTCAAAGTCCATTGTATTTGCATTCACCGAGCCTCGTGTTCGACCCTGTCAATGTCTGATCAAGACCTTATTTGCGTTTGCCAACACCATATTTGTTATACTTACCGTCCCTTCTGGCGCTGCTGGTTTATCGTGACCAGACCTTCCATCTCTCATGATTGCAGAGCCGGTATGCGACGAAGCCATGTTCTTTGGGTTTGTGGGCATGGAGTTCTGGGGTGGATCGATCGGTTAGACAGCAACGTATCGACATGTTCGATACAACTTCATGGTCCATCTCTCCAACAACAATCAACCAATGCACATGACATTAATGCGAAGTGTAGAAGTGAAGTGAAGAATCGGCCAAGACACTTCGTCTGGAGACCCCAATGCGGACTAGCTCCTTCCGTATATGCTCGTAACGATCAATTTAAAGTTTGCCCGAAGTGCCTCGGAGCGTTGAAGATAAGTCAGTCAAGAAGGAACAACACTCACGGTAAGATTCTACACAACGCATTCGCTCATGCGATACCGCTAAGAATTCGCAAACCTCATCACTGCCGCATTATACTTCGCAACACTATGCTGGGCTGAAGGACCGCAATTCTGGGATTGGAGGCGCAGGGATCATAGCCTTTCGACGCCGCGCTAGACGCTCAGGGGCCCACCGCGAAGATGGACCAAAAACCATTCGCTCACCACAGCCAACAGGCGCCTGCGAGGTAAAAAAGTTGTGGTGATATTCTGATCGAGACACTGACTATGGCATTTCCCCCAGGCCACGAATACGAGTCCGGACCATCCTCTTCGGAGCTATTCTGTTATTCTTCGGATACTGCCTCTACGGCCCACAATCCTCGCCATCATCAGTACAGGATCCTTCCTCTCCAGTCTACAAGCATGACCGCCGCGCCAAATTCTGGCCTGGATGGCCGGGCGTCAAACATATCTTCTTCTTCGGCGACAGTTACACGTCGACGAGATTCCTGCCGAATAATGGTGCACCCACCGAACACAATCCTTTTGGTAACCCTCCGTTCCCGGGCAATGTGAGCCACAAGCGGCCGCTCTGGTCAGATTTTGTGGTTGCATCATACAACCACAGCTACATCTCGGCGATTAATCTGGCTTGGGGAGGTGCAACCGTCAATGATGAGCTTATCGTCCCATTTATCGATGTAATCGAGGGTCTGAACAGGCAGGTGAAGAATAACTACATCGACAAGTATGCTCCAAAGGTGTTTTTCCCGTGGGAGTCTTACGATACGCTGTTTGTCTTCTGGTTTGGCATCAACGACGTCAACGGAGCCTGGTTATGGGAGAACAGAACCGATGTTTGGACCAGAGACTTGGCCACATACGCCGAGAATGTCGTGAGTACACAGTCCATATCGAACAAATTCTGACAAACCTGGGATCACTCATACCGACGCAGGAGAAAGTATACCAGACCGGCGCACGCAACTTCCTCTTCTTCAACGTCCCGCCTGTTGAACGGGCTCCGGTGAGCCTTCAAATGAACGAGGAACTTCAGAAGCGCAAAGGCGGAGAGATCGCAAAGTGGAATGACGAAGTATCCCGTATCGTGCACGACTTCACCAAATTGCACAACGATACCACGACCTTCTGGTGGGATGCGTATGCTTCGTATACCGAAGTCCTCGACAATCCTTGCTCACACAAGGAGACTTGCTCGCTGAAGGACGTCACCACAGCCTGTCCTGAATGTTAGTGAACTAGCAATTTGGAAGGCATTCGCAGAGGGAGGACTGACTCTTATTTAGACGCGCGCCTGTTGAATCTGGAAGTACTGAGAAATTGGGAGCAAACGGAACCGGCTTGCCCTTATGCATTGAAAGAATACTTTTGGGTAAGCGTCAAATTGAGAGACCGCCGGCACAAGCTGACGTGAATGGTTGCAGATGGACGAACTGCACCACGGCTATCACATGCACGAGGTTACGGCGAAGGGTGTTGTGAAGCAGATGTTAGCGATGCCCAAGAACTATTACAGTTCCTGATCAGATGGCAATATGGGATTGAAGTCGAACCCATCACTGTAAGGTTGGATGCGCATACTTGGCGGACTATCTACAATCACTGCTGTTACTTGATTCCTTGACCAATCACTTCGAATGTCGAGCGGAGAAAAGAGTATTGGCTCATGCTTTCATACGCTACGTTACATGTCTGCCGATCGCTCAGATTCTTCGCTCCGGCGTTTCCCCAGAACTGAGTTGGGTCGGCGTGGAAAATGGAACGACTAAAAGATCGACATACGTCTCAGGAACGGGTAGGTGGTCGCGTGCTTCTGAATGTACGGACCGAAAGCACATGGTGGTCGCAGCTTTTACTGTATGGGGTAGCTGCGATTGAAGTATCCCGCGTTGGTACGAGCATTGGTATCGATATCGGTTTATGGAGGTATCGATGCCGGTGGCAGTCCGCGGAGAACAAGTGATCGACATGTAGGAGATGGCCGTTGGTCCGGGCATTCGCTGACATGCGGGTTAATGATTTTGATAGGCCACTACGACAGACAGGATAACCAATTTTCATCGGCAAGACTCACACGGGAGCAATTGTCGAAAAGGGATCTTCTCTGACATCGAGGTGTAATGCCGGTTTAATACCTCATTACAAAGCATATTCATCTTGAAGTCCAGCAAGTCAGCAACTCATAGCGAAAGGAATGTTCTAGCCGGGCCTCTCCATGTGAAGGAAGTCGCACCATTGGAAGCGATGGCGGCGGGTTTTTCAATCTATAACACGTCTGCAGGAGCCGTCTGCTAGTGTACGGCCTGTAGCCTTGTTTGGTCCAGTGGCGTCTCGTTTCACAAGTTGGGAAAGCGAAGTTGAGAGGGGATGAAAGTGCATTGTCACGACCAGGATGTTTGTTGTGATGATGAGCTTCGTAGATAGCAACTTTATTTTGACAGCTTGGTGACAGGCTGGGATATGTGATACGAAATGAGGGTCCGATCCAATAATCTTCAAGAAAGAGGAGGAGTGCTCCTGCTCGTGTGCGGCGCTGCCGGCGCAGACCCTGCGGCAGGGGAGACAGTTCGTTGGAAAAACGAGCCAAAGATTACTGCGGATTTGATTGCGTCCCGGGTTCCCGAATTCGCATTCGCTTGCTCAAGATGGGAGGTATTTGGGGTTGCGAGCCCAGTAATGTCACGATAGACTCGATGGCGATCAGGATTTAAGATGGTGCAAGACGATGCGTGGGATGGCAGAGAAGAATACGACTGCTTTCTGCAAAAAGGTCGAGAAACAAATCGAAGTGTTTTTAGATGCCGCTATTCCACTTAGGTAGCTTTGGGAGAAGGGGCTTTCACATGGTTGGCGCGGGCATTCCCTATCGGCGGGCCGCAGGTGCAGTAGCTTCCCCCGACGACGCTGGCATTTTGTTATTGCCGTTGCCGTTTGCTGACAACTCCTTCCAAGCTCGCGGGCAACGATGGCATGGCACGCGCGTGCACGGATTATTGATTTGCTGAGGCACTCTAGTCGAAGCTGCTGGACCCAGATGGCTAGCCCATCTTGGGAGTGCGCTTCTCGCCTTGTCGCGCTTGTCCCGCCTTTTCTCCCGCATTCGAACTGTGCGCGCCATGGCGTTTTTGTCTGGCACTTCACGGCTCGGCTGGCGATTTGCTGCTGCAGCGGCGTCTTGTGGCTTCGTGAGAGGATGCGAGTGGGGTGCTTGCTGCAGTAGTCAGTAGTGAGTATCAGTGCAAGATCCGGCCTCTCCCTCTC
Source organism: Mycosphaerelloides madeirae (assembly GCA_002785995.1). Lineage (NCBI taxonomy): Eukaryota > Fungi > Ascomycota > Dothideomycetes > Mycosphaerellales > Mycosphaerellaceae > Mycosphaerelloides > Mycosphaerelloides madeirae. The sequence continues at coordinate 1,601,853 of NHNV01000001.1, read as the reverse complement.
CCTCTCCCTCTCCCGCTCCCTCTCCCTCTTCCTTGGCATGCGCCTGTTTCTCTTCAACCAAGCAAAAAGCCATTCCTTGTTGTTGTTATACAGGCAGATGTCGGCTCCCCGAAGACTGCTGCTCTGTGGCCGTTGAGCTCCCAAAGCATCCATTTCACAATCCATCAGGCCCACTTCCCTCGGCTACACGCTCATCGAATCCAACGGGCAACTCCCTCCAGCACCCCAACCACTCTTCGTCTTCATATCTTCTTTCTCAAATCTCTTTCACACGCTCACACACGCGACCTCTTCTCCATTCTCCCCTTACACGCTCGGCTCGGCTCGGCTCTACCACCCGCGTCATCCGGACCGTGGTACTGTACATCGACATTTGCCATTACTAGGCAGAGCACGCGCCGGAAACTGCGACTTTCACTTCATGTGAGCAGCGGACGGACCCTGGCCCTCGATTCCGGCGAAAACGCTTTAATTCTCCGGCTTGACCCACCACACTACCTCAACTTCACCTCCTCCGACTTCTGACCCACAAACCTCTAAAAACACACACACCCCACACTCGATCGAGTCCACGACCTTTCCTTCAATTGCAACTTCTCCTTCAACCTCAACCACAACCTTGATACACACCACATACTCGACACCGCAAACATGGCCGACTCGTTACCCTACGTGCCTCTCGAGCCGTATAACGGCACGGTAGCCACCGGCGGCGACAGTCTCACTGAGAACCTCAACGTCTTCTACGAGTCTGGCGACATTGCTTGGATGATCACCTCTACCGCGCTCGTCTTGCTCATGATCCCCGGCGTCGGGTACGTCCTGACTCGCTGCGAAGCTTTCCCACGTGCGCGCATATGACTGACACGTGCGACTCATAGATTCTTCTACAGCGGTCTTGCTCGGCGCAAGTCTGCCCTCTCGCTCATTTGGCTGTCCATCATGGCCACTGCTGTCGTCAGCTTCCAGTGGTTCTTCTGGGGCTACTCGCTCGCCTTCTCCCACTCAGCCGGCCCATTCATCGGCGACCTTGCCAACTTTGGCTACATGGGCGTTCTCGCCGCTCCCAGCGTCGGCAGCCAGCGCATCCCTGATCTGCTCTTTGCTGTCTACCAGGGCATGTTCGCCTCCATCACCGTCGCTCTCGCCGTCGGTGCCGTCTCCGAGCGCGGCCGCATGCTCCCCTGCGTCGTCTTCATGTTCCTCTGGACCACTCTCGTCTATGACCCAATCGCGTGCTGGACTTGGAATCCCTCTGGTTGGTCTTACAAAGCTGGTGGACTCGACTTTGCTGGTGGCACTCCTGTGCATATTGCATCCGGATCTGCCGCGCTCGCCTACTCTTACCTGCTCGGCAAGCGCGCTGGTCATGGCACCCACACTCTCAACTACCGCCCTCACAATGTTACTCATATCGTCATCGGCACCGTCTTCCTCTGGGTGGGCTGGTTCGGCTTCAACGCCGGCTCGGCCCTTTCGGCCAGCATGCGCGCCGTTATGGCAGCGGTCGTTACGAACCTGGCAGCGTGCGTCGGAGGTGTCACTTGGTGCCTGGTGGACTACCGTCTGGAGAAGAAGTGGAGCACCGTTGGATTCTGTTCTGGTGTCATCGCCGGTCTTGTCGCCATTACCCCAGGTTCGGGATACGTGCCCGCCTGGTCAGCAGTCGTTTTCGGCGTTGTCGCTGGCATCGGCTGCAACTTTGCCACGCAGCTCAAATACTGGATTGGCGCCGACGATGCCCTCGACATCTTCGCAGTTCATGGCGTCGGCGGTTTCATCGGCAACATCCTCACCGCCTTCTTCGCTGCCGACTACATCGCCGCACTCGATGGCTACACTGTCATCAAGGGCGGCTGGCTCAACGGCAACTGGGTTCAACTTGGCCTCCAACTCGCCGACTCCGTCAGCGGCATGGCCTACAGCTTCGTCATGACCTGCCTCATCCTCCTGTTGCTCTCCACCCTTTCAAGAGTCATCCCGTGCCTCAAGATCCGCGCAACTGACGAGGAGGAAGAAATGGGCATCGACGAGGCAGAGATCGGCGAGTTTGCATACGACTATGTCGAGCTGGTTCGCGAGGTCAAGCCAGTCGAGTTGACTCACGGCCGCTCGGACTCGGTCGGCAGCGACTCCCAGAGCATTCGCAGCCTCAACCAGAAGAACGAGTACCCGATGCGCACCTTCACCCCGAGCCGTCCAAGCCACGAGCTCAACTCACCGACGTCGCCAGTTGGGACTGCTGCCTGACTATAAGGTCGGAGGAGGCACAGCCAACGTCGACAGTGCGATTGTAACAACAACGAAAGTGTAAATAGAGACCGCGCATGCTAGAATCAGTGTTTTGAAAGCGAGGAGTTTTGGCGCGAGTACAATGGGTACAGGGCGGCAAGGGACTTTGTAACATCATGACGAAGAGACTGTGGCAGCCGATCGCTGGTCGAGGAAGTCTGCTTCTTGGTAAGGTATCCATGAGTCTCACCATTCCGTCATTGTTCGATTCTAGCTACGCTGCTGAACGAAACGAGTACAATGTAACCTGGAGAGTACAATTCAATCCGAAGAAAACATCCAGCTCTTCCTCCTCGCGCGCGATCCGTTACTTCCCAGGGTATCTCAGTATGCAAGTAAGCCTCCATGATGCTCAATCCGCCTGATGCGCCGGAAACTCCATGATGTACAGACTTTAGAGCTGAAAGCAAAGTATGTGCCGGTGAAGCTGATAGCTCTCTCCTCAAGAGCTGGCATCTCCGTTGGCGCTGTCCCTGCCTTCGCCCTCGATGTAAGCGCTGTACTCCTCGAGACGCTTCGCCTCCTCGGCAGCCTTGTCGACGGCAGCCTTGCGAGACCTCCTGAACTTCTCCTTGCCGGTGGCAGGATATGCCAAGATCTCGCGACCATCCACTACACGCCCGTCATACTTGTCGCCGAACGATTTAGCTTCGTCGCGGGTGCTAAACCGAACCGTGACGACGCCCTCCTTCTCTAGGTCGAAGATGGTAATGTTCTTGACTTCGCCAAATTTGGCAGCATCCTCCATCATGTCTTCGTGAAGCTCCAGTAGAGCGTCTGGATCCTCGTGCAACTCGTCAAGGGTGAAGACGTGCTTGAGGACAACAGTCTTGCATTCCATTGTAGAAGTTGCGGGCTTGACAGGGAGGTCTTCGTCAGACCAATCGGCAAGGCGGCTGCAACTAAATGTGAGCATCGAGAACTGCAATAAGGAAACAGCCACATACCCTTCCATCTCCTGGGCCTTCTTCTTGGCTTGTGCACGTGAGGCACGCGACTTGGTCTTCGGCCGGTCTTCAGCAACAGAATCGTCTTTGTTCACCTTGTAGCTCTGGTCGGCAGCCATGACAGTGATGCGAGTAGTTGGGGCCGTTGGATCTTCGCGCACGAACTCGGCGTCGTCAGCCAGCATGATAGCGTTCGGGACAGACTCCGGACGAAAGTAGACTGACGACGTTAGCACGCGAAAGTTGCTGTGGGATGGCAACTCACTGATCAGGGCCTCGCCCTTGAAGTTCCCGTCTTTGTCGTTGTAGAGTTTGACGCGCTTCTCGTCATCGTCGATCGACTCCGCAATGATGCCGTACCTTTGGAAGAATTTCTTAACTTCTTCAGTGTCAGTGTCCATTGGCAGTCCGGTGACGAACACGGCGGTATTCTGGCGTGGCTTGGCGGCATTGGCATCGGCTTTGGGCTTGGCATTTGCTTTGGCGTTTTTAGGATTAGTCTCCAGCTGTTGTGTGTCAGTGGCACCAAGCTCGTCCAGAGAGATGTAGCATGAATCGTGTCGCAGACTCACGTCCTCCAGCATGGCTTCTTTGCGCTTCTGGGCCGGATTGAGGGCCGGTTCGTCTTCGTCGACACCTGGTATCTTGTAAATCTCGGCTTGTTGCTGCATCAGAGCCTCATCCATCTAGAGTGCCGCGGGTGTTTGTTAGATGATTATTCCGTCGGCGCGTGATTGCGGAGTTGTTCAAACGGAGGGCGCAGGCCAGAGCCTGTCTATAGATGGACAGGGTGTCTGAATAAGCGTACCGTCTGGTGCCACTTGGAGCGAGCGGCGAGCCATTCCCACTCGTGGCCCTCCTCGTCTTCAAGCACGTAGGTCTTGAGAGGCTTCGAGTACGAGATGCGATGATCTGTGGCGAACTCGCCGGGGTCGCTGGGGAAGGGTGTTCGCTTGGCCTCCATGTTGTCGCGTTGGTGTGTTGTGGTGGAAGAGTGAAGTAAAGTCGGAGTTGAGACTTGAAGTTTGGCGGGCAAGTTCGCTGACAAGTTCGCTGGCGTGGCGCTAGCCAAATGGAGCCTTAGGACTTCCACGACTTCCCTCTCGAAGCGCGGGGTTCACATTCTCTCCATAACACCAAATACATGCACATTTTCCAGTCATGGAGGAACGAAAGATGTACGGCGAACAGGCGAATCAACTCGCTATCGCCGCCCGCCGAGAACTGCCCCTGCCTTACCTCCCTATATACAGCACAAATCTCGTCCGCAGTGTGACCAAGGAGATCCGCGACCTGGAACGCGATCGCAACAACATCCTGGCGCCGTACAACGCCGGAAGCACCCAAGGCAGCGGCAGCTCACAATTTCAACCATCTTATAACCCGGCTGAAAATCCGGGGACCACTTGCGCGCTGCTCGTCCACCACTTAGCCATGCACCGCAACAAGCGCTGTCTCATGGCCTACCACAGGTCCCGGACCGACAAGCTAGAAGCGATTTGCTGGCAAGGCAGGGACGTCAACGACGCACCAGAAGCTCCTGCCGGTGGCTCTTCCAGTGGAGCTGAGAAAGATGGGAAAAACAGCTTGAGTGCCGAGGAGCAACAGTACTTGGAACTGTACAGCCAGCTGCTTGTTAGCCAGAAGAACGAATGGAACGACATCGATCTCGCTGGAAGTCTCGACCCTCCGAAAGATATCTTTGTCGAGGTGCGAGTGCTGAGAGATGCTGGCGAGATTCAGACCGAGTATGGATCGCTCACATTGACCAAGAACAGCCAGCTCTACGTTCTACTGTCAAGTGTTGAGCATCTCATTCAGCAGGGCTATCTGCAGCGCTTGACTTGAAAGACTGCTGTAGACCCTCACTTTCGAATGACCTCTTGTGTCTGACACATCGAGCAACAAGTGCTGACAACCACTTCATCCTTTCGGATCTTAGCCACCAGGAAGGCTCCCGGACAGTCGACAGCGACTGCTCTCAGGCAAGCACACGACACCCGATCTGGTTACAACGATAGCCGCATCGTCCGTCGCCCTGTCCTTACCTGGCGCCAGATCGAGTCAGAAGCAACGCGCATACAAATGGTATCCATCGGGCAAAGATAGGACGTGGCCAATTCACAAAACTCAACAAGGACAATCTGCGGTGATGGAAAGGCTTGGAAGCGAAGGCAAAGCGAGGAAGCGGTGGACTAATGCAGTTCAAGGGTTGCATTTTGCAACGAACAACCGCTTTGTGGCTTTGCTGTATCAAAACTGTAACACTGCCTATAGATGCACGGACGACAGAGAGCTCCGATCATGAAATGATTCAGACAGTCTTGCAGATCAACAACTCACGTCTCCGTTCCTTCCAAATTTAATCGTTTCAGTCCTCAACCCCTCGCAGTCACGTACCCCAAATACTCCTTCGGACCCTCCTCCACAAAATCGACGTCTGCCACTTGGGCCCTTCTCCACCTCATCTCCTCCGCAAAAGCACTCATCACAGACAGACAACATGTGCTTTTGCCTCGTCATTGTACGTGTTTGCGGACAATACACGCTTCACAACGACTGGATATGTGAGCGGGCTTCACTGTGTACCATGTACTTTAGCGAGTCAAGACGGGTGTTGTCTGTCTGTGATGAGAGAGATAGGGTAACGATGAAAGCTGCTTTATATCTGCAATTCTTTGAATCGATGGTGAAGCTAGTTCTCTCTGGATTTGTCATTATGGTAGTCATCTCCTGGCTCGGACCTGTTCTTAAAGCGTGGCCAACATTGCATTCTTCATTTCGTGTGAAGGGAGATGATCAGTTAACGGCATCGCGCAATTGAAATGTGGCTGGAGGACCATTCGGAGCAGCGGTGAATTCCAAGAGGACCGGTCGCCACTCTATGATATCGCAGTCCCCCATGGTTGTAGATCGCATTCTGCTGCAGTGACAATTTACATCCGAAGCTCTGAAATGCGAGTCGTGGAGCTAGATGGACGTTGCGAAGTATACCATGGCTGCAGTTTTGCGGAGCTTAGATGGCGCATCTGTCCGAGCAGTCAGCAATAATTCCGTGTCAACGAGACGTAGAACTTACAGTATGATGTTGAAAGTCGTCCTCTATTCTCGCATCGGCATATCACATACTCGTGCGCATGTGTCCATGATCGTGAGCTTCGCCCTCTAAGCTCTCACCCTCTTCAGCCCTTTCTCCTTCCCTTGTCCGAACCTCCGGTCATATCAAAAGCACGATCCAGCTTGGCAAGAGCCTCAATTTTTCCCTTATCAATCAACTTGTCACCTAGCGGCAGACTGCTCAATGCGGAGCTCATCAGCTCGGCAGCCCTCTCTGCGGTGAGTTTCGTCGAACTGAGGCGGGGAGGCTTCTGGACCCCAGCATTGCTCGCTCCAGACGACGAAGCCATGGCCGACGATATGGAACTGGAGGCATGCGCATTGGCTTCCTTCCGGCGGAGTCCCACCTGTCCTTTCGGATCCATGAAGGTTTCATAGCCATTCGTATCCAGCACTTCCTTGGGGACGTCCTCGGTGGTTTCTGTCGAAGCAGGTGCCGTGGAGCCGAGTGTTGAGCTGCTGTTCTCCAGTTGTCGTTTGCTGATTTGCATGGCAGCCATCTGCCTGATCACTTTCGCATTATCGTCGCACCCTTCAACGGCAAAGCGAAGACACATGATGGCATGCTCACGGATGTACGGATTGTGTTCGTCGGGTCGACAACATCCAACCAACGCCTCCAGACCACCATATCTTCGGACCTGGTCTTGCACTGTTCTATTCTTCCAGATCAGTGAGGAGAGAACGAGCACCGTCAGCTTCTTTAGATTCCTCCATTCGAAATCCGAAGGTTCGTCCTGCTCGTGTTGCAGATCATGACCAGCTGGTAGAGCCGGGTCTTCGGGATAAGCCAGAGGCGTTTCTGCTTCGTATACAGGTTGTTGCTGGCCTACAGCAGGGGGGTGTAATGGCAGAGGAGGGAGCTTGTTTTCGTGATTCACCCCAGTCGCGTCGAAAGGCCTTTCCACAGTGGGAGGCGCAGATGCTTGTGATGGGATATGTGCCGGTACCGGTGGCATGGTGGCAGCATCCGCCGACATTGCTCGCTGAGGTGGATGACCTGGAACTCTCCTAGGCATATGCGGAACCACGACACCCATCTTCGGGATGCCACCTTCCAGTTCTCGCAGGAGCGTGACGAGCTCGCAAGCCATTTCCCATTCGCCCAGTATGCCTTTCCACACGCCCTCTTCCGTCAGAACGGCGAAGAACTCCAGATACTGGTACACACCCTCGTACATTCTCTCCATATCCCATAAATTGAGAGGGAAATCCTCCGGACTCGCTCGACCAACATGTATCTGGCCTTGCAAGAAGATAAGAGCACATGTCTGCGGTATGATGTGCTGTCTAAACTCAGTAAAAATGAAGTTTAATATATGTAGATCCACGCGCGATGGTAAATTCGGAACGTTGGTCACCGGCCGAGTGCCCGGGACGAGACCAGTTGTCGCAATCTCCGTTACTGGATGGGGAACAGCCTGGGCGGCGGTTTTGCTTTGCGAGTTTGCTGCAACAACAGCCTTCGCAGCCTCGCCTCTCGCGCGGAAGATGCACGTAAGGAGCTTCATAATGACAGCCTGTGCCGGGCTGATAATGTCCTTCGATCTCGACCTGTCGCGGAAGGCGTGGTAAGCGTAAGGCATGAGGCCGTTCTTGAGGATGGCCTCCATGATCTTCACCATAAATTTAAAATAGAGCTCTTCTTCTCGAAGATCCCACGCCGCCACAAAAATGAGTAGTTCCCGGAGTAGATTGCGACCATTGCTCTGTGACAAGAGTAGATGAGTGCGTACAGTGTGCATGTTCATCAGCGCATTCTTTTCTTCCCTCGTCAGAGTCGACGGCAGATTGGCCGGTGGCACGATGCCACTCATAATGAGCATCGGGAGAACTTCGATCTCAGAAGGTCCTAGGATGAGAGGGACATCGGTAAGCAGCCCACGTCCGTCTTCGGTCGAGCCAGGGTAATCCTCTTCTTCATCTTCCTCTGCTTCCTCACTCTCGTTTTCGTCCTCGTCTGCTTCTTCGTCTCCAGCCTCCACATCCTCGCCACTTTCTTCGAGCAGCTCGTCGGGTTGATCGATGTGACCGTTCTGTTCCGTTTCAGGCTGACCATTCTGCTCGTGCTGAGGTGGTCGAGTTTGGGGCGGGGATACGCCATTCTCGGTTTGCGGCTCGTCGTGATGCACCAGCGGGGGCGATTTGCTTGCACTTCGGGTTTGCTCGACGGGAAGACCGGCATCGTCAGCAGCGGCAGTAGCAGGTCTGGTAGTCACACCGTCAGCGTTCCGACCGGGCGGAAGACTTGGATCGGGAGTAGCGGGGTGCTCGTGGCCTTCTAACCTCTTCATAAGCTCGGCCTTGCCGGACTCGAGTATCTTGCTCCCAGCTTCCGCTGTAAAGAGCATCCTCATATCATCTGCCACGACAGGTCTTGCTGTCAGAGCCGAGTTGTCGAACGTTAGGTGACCGTCTTTGCCGTACATCGGAGGCTCCAATGGTTTGACATCGGCATTTTCGGCCTTGTATTTCTCGGCGAGCTGCTCTTCCAGCATCGCAATCTTTCTCTCAACCTGCTTTGTTTGCTGGGCTACGGGAACATCGCTTCGGAGGACAGGTTGTTGTTCGGTAACAGCGAGCATTTTGGCCTCGTAGACAGCCAGGTCTTGACGGTACTTGGCACTGGCATCCTCAAACAGACCATGCCAGTATTCTCGGTCTTCGTCATTTAGTTCTGCCCATCGGCGTGGCATCTCCAGGTGCATCTCACCCAGTGTTGGGTCGCGTCCACGTTCGATATTGTAGTCTTCCCTGCAGATACTGGTGGCTCTTTTGACATACATAACATAGCCATTGCCATTGAAGCCCTCACCTTTTTGCAATCGATCGCGGCCGTCCAGGGCTTCCTTGGGGAGGCTAGGGTTATCTTCGAAGGGCATGTGGTCCCACAACGGCTGCGCTCCATTCGTATTGACACTCTCATGGCCGTCGGTACCAAAGGCAATGAGAAAGTCTTGCCTGGTCATGGGTGGGAGCGGCTTGCTGTTCGGATTGGAAGGCATATCCGTCAGACTCGCTGAACTCGTTTCTGGCACATCTTCTGGAGCGAAGACAGCCTCAGTTGTATTGTCGAACAGGCTCACCCACAACATCAACTTTCGCCTTTCATTCTGAGCCGCTAAGTTGTTGAGAAACTGCAAACTCGTAATGAGTAGCTTCTTGTACCCGTTCACAATCCACTGCCATTTCTCTTCATCGCCGGTTCCTGCATCGCCATCGTATCCCCTGGCAGTGACACGTACACAGCAATTGATGAGCCTGAAAATCTCTGCGTCCAAGCTGTATGAAGCAGCCAGATCTTGCACTTTGGCGCCCACAGTGAGCACTGTCCGGCTGATGGAAACCAAGTCGTTCAGTCTCTCCAGATCTTTCCATAGGCCTGGGTAGTGGCTAGCAATGAGCGCACCGCTCGTCGACTCGTAATCAACGCTACTGGGGTCCCAGATTGTGAAGCTCCGCCTCTCCAGGCTGGGAATGGCAGCTTTGAGCAGAACAGCGAAATCTGCCCAGAACTTCGGGTCGGTCCCGATAGCATCACGAACAGCGGGATGCTGGGCAGTCTTCTTGAGCGTCTCTTTGCACACTCTCTTGTCCAGGAACTCCAACGTCGTATCTTTCATATACGTAGCGGACTTGAAGTGGATCGTATAAGGCGGAAGCACGAGGCGTAGGAACACGCTGTGGGCGTTGGCAGCGTCGTGCGCCTGGGCGGAGCGGTGGGCGCGTCCCATGCTGCGATTCCGGGAGAGAGAGGGTCGCCAGGCGGCGAGGTCGAGATATTGCTCCAGCTAGTCGTTCGCCATGGATGGGAGAGCATTCGTCGTCGACATGGGAGTGCCGCACGTAACAAAGTACGTGCAGGGATTCAACGCTAGGAAGCACAGAAGGAAGCCGCGAAGGCGCGTGCTTCGGCGCCAGGAAAACTGCATACGACAAGCACGACTCTGCACATAACTCAGAGGGCACGCTCTCCGCTGGCATTATCCAACAACGACGTGTGAGAAAATATAAGCTAGGTAGTGAATCATAAGAGATGCAGGGTGAACGGCGATTGCACTCATGTCTATCGTAAATAGCGGACCGCCCTGATCCAGACTCTATTGCTTGCTGCTCAATACGCTCATCACCGCCTCAATGACAGCGCCGTGCACATCCCTGGGCGCCGCAATGACACCCTTGTTGGCCTTCAGCGTCCGTCCAAGGCTGAAGTCCAGTCTCTTTCCATCCACATCAGTGACTTGTCCGCCAGCCTCACGCACAATCAGGTCGCCGGCTGCGTGGTCCCAAATCTTCTCAACGTAGTCCTTCTTCACAGGCAGACGGAGGTAAAGGTCGCCAGCTCCGCGAGCAATGCTGGCGTACTTGGCCTGGCTGTCCATGCGAACCGAAGGCTTGGTGATGCCGAGCTTTTGCGCAATCGCAGCAGCATCTCCCTGGCTGCTGTGGCCAGCTTCGACAGACTCGCAGAAGGTAGCTTCGGCGGTGTTCGAGACGGGCTTCATGCTGATTGGCGAGGCACTGGAGAGGGCAGCCTTGGTAAGAGGCCTGCTGTTCGCTCCATGGCCCTGAACAGCAGAGAAAAGAACACCCTTGCCCTCTGCGTCGGTGGCATCCGCGCCCATGTTCTCAGTCAAAGGCTCAGAGTCGGAGACTGGGAGGTTGGGGCAGCCCAGTACACCGACCTTGACGTCTCCATTAACCATCAAGCCCAGGCAGACAGCGTACTGTCCTCCGCGCAAGAAGCCCTTGGTGCCGTCAATGGGGTCAATGGCCCATATACGCCCAGAGTTGCCTCCCTTGCTGTCTCCCTTGTCGATGATGTCCAGCATGGCCTCTGCAGAGCTGATAGCTCCACCCAGCTCTTTCTCAGCAGCGGCGTCAGAGAGCTTTGCATTTTGGACCAGCTCCCAGACGGTCTGCCTCAAAGTCTCGTTCTCACGCAGATCCTTGGCCTCCTCCTCGGCAACGATCTCATCGTCGGGGAAGTTGTGTTGCAGAGCAGCAATGATGAGGGCCTGAGCTCCAAAATCGCCAATGGTAACGGGCGAGGCATCGCTCTTGTTGAGGGTGCCCTTTGCGTGGGAGTTGAAGACGGACTTGGTGAGGAGAGTTGCACGCTGAACGGCGAGGAGGGCAATGTTCAGCTCTTCGGCGTAGTCTGGCGCGCCAGATCCCATAGTGTGCAGATGTGAGGTGGAATGGGTGGTGAAGTTTCTGCTGGTAAGTGGATATAGGTGCGAGGAGAATAGGCGGAGTCGAGGGAGCAGCGATGTCGAGAAAAGGAAAGCCAGGACGACCCCGAGCAGCGATAATATGAGGAGAGCGAAGGGTGACTCGCGTCTTACCATTAACAATGCGCAGCGCTGACGACGTTTCAGGCTTGTGTACGGTGTTGTTGCTAGGTGGAGCTCGGTGAGCGGTAGGAAATTCTGGCTTCAGCTTCTCACAGCAGCCACTTCAAGTTCCGGCGCCGACGACAACTCTGTACCAGCACCCACAATTGGCATCAGCACACGCTCGGCGCTGGGTTGTGGCCCTCGACCGATGTGACATGTCTATTATAAGAGATATGCACTCCAGTTATCTACTTTGAGGACGTTGGTCGAAGCACGGACGGCCATCTTCACAACCACAACTCTTTGGAGACTTAGCAAGGGAGGATACGTTGACATCCGACTATGCCAGCCGGCAAGCATACTACAATAGGACATCATCCTGGAAATCATTCTCGAGATATGCCACTTTAGTTTGGACTCAGCCAGGTCTGCCCTGCTAGGAAGATTCACATTCTGGATTGAACTCCCTCCTCCAACGAACCCTCCACTCAGACACCCAAGTCGGACCAGTCTTCCGTCTTCATGAAGTCTTCCAGCTTGCTGAGACCTGCTATCTCCAGGCCAAGCTGAGATCCGGGAGTCAGTCGCTGGACTCTAACACATAAAGAGATAAGGACTAGCCTCTTCCTTCCGCTTGCACGCTGGATCACCGCCATCGTACCCAAATTCCTCACTCCACTGGAACATCTGCAAACCATATCAGCGAAACCTCACAGCCCAGCGAACGTAGAGTGTATACCTCTGCTATCTCTGTCCCGAAACCTGCTGGAAAGCCCTGACCTGCCAATTCCCTCTCATAGTACTCGACACTCACTTCCTCGAACCGGACTGGCTTCCCCAGTGCCTTGCCCCACAGCTCCCCATATTGCCTCCACGATATGAGCGACGTCTCGCCATAGAGCTGAAACCCCGGCTGTATACCCAACAAGGCTTGCACGAATAGTCCAGTATCGACCTTGGGATTCACAAAAGGACTCAGTGTCTCGCCCTTATTCGGCAACCTCAAAACAAACTCCCCATCACTCGCCTTCTGCGGCGCAATAAGATCCACAAATCTCCACGAGTGAAAGAAGACTCCCATGTTCAATTCGCTCATCTTCACCGCAAGATCTGGATACGTCGTCTTGATGTACGTGATCATATCTGCTTTGCTTTCACAGTGCCACAGCTCCGTGAAGCGGCCCTTGCTCCATTTCTTTGGACTCGACAGCATCGAAACCACGAATCGCTCCAGTTGCGGTACCTTGGCGGCAGCATCTGCGATGTTGCGACCCTGTGCGTACTCAATCTCGTACGCCAATTGGCCGATCGATTTGCCTTGCTCCTCAGCTTTTACCAAATTCTTGGGATCGAGAAAGGTGCACCAGAAATCTGTCACCGAAAAGATGACACTCGCGTCCGCGAATGCTTGGACCAGGGAGCTCGGATCATTGAAATCGGCCTTCACGACCTCTACTCCTTCAGCCGTAAGCTGTTGGGAGGCTGGAGAGGATGAGTCCCGAGAAATGCCTCGCAGACGGTATTGAGACCGAAGGTCCGGATCAGAGAGAAAGGTAAGTGCAACGGAACCTCCTTGATTTCCTGTCACCCCACATATCACAAGCAATTTCTTCGCGGACATCGTTTTGAGGGCAGAATGAATGAGGAAAGATGACTTCCACGAGTGGAAATTGTAGTGGAGATGAGCATTATATCCATACTCAAAGCTGTAGTGAGGCTGAACAGACTAGGATATAAACTTCCTGCACGTTTGTGTAGCTGAGCTCTGTCAAGTGGATCCGGCATGGGGAACGACTCCATGTACCTCGCAGTACCGTCCGAAGGAGTCCATCATACATGAACGAGATCAACGAGATCCCATCCATTGGCTGTCCCACCGAAGCAGAAATAATTTTCGCAACACTTCCACGATGCCTCACAGTCGATATGATCTCGATTCACATCTTGTACCACTCCTCATCAAACGACATCATATACAAAGCCCAACGCTCTCTTCTCTAGCATCAACAATTCCATACAATGTGCTACTACCGTAAACTCAGATAAAGTTGCGGCAACGGCGGCGCAAAGCGAACGAGGAATTGTGAAGATCGTGGCACCAGATACTGCGAGGATTACCACGACGACAGGGGTTCAGACATTCAGACTGAAGAGCAATGCGAGCTGTGCAGGCCTAAAAACTATCAATGGGCAGAGCTCTTCGCGTCTTTCTTGGCTGGAGGTTGAAGTTACTAGCCGAAGGTGAAGAGAGGGAAAGGGGATACATCCAATGACAGTCCTGTCGGTTTTCACAAACGATCAAAATGATTTACAATCGTTGTACCCCTGAGCCACTGCCTCAACGACCTCCCTTCCGATCCAATGCTTGCTGCGAAGCAAAATGTAACCTGCACCAAAACTCTCCTTGCCTCCACCCTCTCCCCTTAAACTTCCCATGTGCCTCAACCAACGCATCGTCTACGAGAAATGCGGCTGCACATACCTCGAGCAAACCGAACACTGCATCTACCGCTCCTCCTCTCCCCATAAAGAAGAAATCGATCCTAATAATCGAACTACATACAAGAATTGCATTTGTGACGAGTGTAGAGGTTGGTGGTATGATTTGGCTAAACTAGCCTTAGGCGTTGGAGCGCAGAAGTTCGAAGGATGAATATCAACACCAGTAGTGAATGATAGAATGAACAAGAGAAATTTGTTGTCTGCCTCACATACCATAATACAACATCGATCGAGGCCTAAAGCCGGCGCAAACATTCAATGATCGGGATCTACAAATATGCCTTGATTGCATTACTTCTCTCCTCTTCTCCTCGATATCACTTTGCCATCACAATGTGCCGCTACCGCGAATTCAAGTATGAAATCTGCCGTTGCATCTACCAAAAACCCACGGAACGATGCTCTCGACGCCTCGATCGACGACATAAGGCTCGGCGCGAGCGTGGGTACAGTATGAGACCGGGGATGTGTGAGGATTGTACGAATTTGTGAGTTGAAGCTGTGTCTGATGCGAGGGCTTAAATTTCGTTGCTGATGTTGCTCAGGTGGTCGCCAATCGCCAAGTCTGCTTTCAAGCTCTTCGTCAAGGTTCTCAAGAAGATTTAACGGCTGGGTAGTGAAGGATACCAGGAAGGCAGCAATGTGTCTATCGAAGTTCTCGAAAAGAGCAAGTCGAATCAAAACAATTGCTTGCGACAGCATCGTTCGATCTACATCACATACGTCAACATGCTCTCATATATGTATCGCTGTACATCTAACCCTTGGGCACATCACCCATCAAATTCTCCGTCACTCCTCTCATGCGTCTCCCAACCAAATCCTCCGTCGATCCAAGTCTAGCAATCAACGCACTCCGCGACGCTGCTGGACTCTTGCGACCAGACATGCTGTTCCTCATAATCCTGGCATGATTCCGAGTCGAACTGCTGCTCATGGAGTGTCTCGCCTCCGCGCGTCTCCTACTGTTGGGGTTGATCTCTGTCATCCGCAGCTTGGAAGAAATCTCCAGTGGCTTGTTCTCGTCAATCGATGTTGACGACGACCTCCGGGACTTGGCGTAGCTGAAATAGTCTGACGCCCCTGCATCGCCATTTGCTGCGACGCTTACGGGCTCTTGGGCGTCGCTGTCCTCAAAGGCAGATCGCATCCAGCGACTGCAGTAGTGAATGTATTCCCAGCCTCGAGGGAAGACGCTGACAAATTGCATGAAGCCATGGCTGACACCGTCGACAAAGATAACCTCCACATGCTTCTTGTCGTCGAAGATTGCGTCTTCAGGCTCTAATCCAAGCTCCTGACGACGCTTGAATTCCATTCCGTGTGCTTGTCGTAGTCTACCAGCGAAGATCGCCGTGTCGTCTACAAGAGGATCGCGTTCTCCACAGAGGAGGAAAGTTCGCGGAAACTTTGCGAGAAGGGCTTCCGGCGCTCGTAATGGCGAAAGCAGGTGATCGGTTGCAAAGTCCGGCCTGTTGTGCTCGCCGACATACAACAAAATCATTGCTCGTAACATCTCTGGTGATAAAATACGGTCGTTGAAATATGAAATCATACTGCTCATCGCGAGCCTGGTCTTAGGGCGTCCGTCAACGACCGGGCTGACAGGACTGACTGGCTGGAAAATGACAGTTGAGGGTGTATCGCTTTCATCCTCATCGTCGAATTCGTCGTCCGAGGCATAAGGAGTCCCTGGTGTTAGCCTCCGGTAATCGTCTGACTTTCGGGCTAGAATCCTCTTGTTCTCTCGTCGCTGTTTCGGTTTTTTGAGCAATGCCAGTTGCTCGTCGGACATCCAGTTACCAATATTCATCTCTAGCGCAGGGTAAATGCCTACGATCGCTTCTGGAAGCGGTAGTGAATTGCTTCCACGAGCACCAGGCTCCCAAGCAGAATGTGGCGAGTCCGAGTCCAGTAATAATAAGGTCATCCCGATCGCAAGGTTGCCTCCGGCGCTGTCTCCGCTCACAATGATCTTGGGGATGAATTCTCCGGTAAGGCCGATACATCTGCCGCGAGTTGCGACAACCTGGTAATAGGCATCGTAACATTCGTACAAGGCGAAAGGATACGGATACTCCGGAGCCTTCTTGTAATCCAGTGCCAGTACAGGTATGCCAAGCTTGCCCGCCCAGGCCATCAATTTATCGTCGTGACAACGTGGATCCATGGCTACAAATCCACCTCCTGGTATATCAAACACGATCTTGTCATGACTCTTGAGATCCTCCAACGGCCCGTCAAAGTATAGCCACGCTTCCATTGGTAGAGTATAGTCGCTTGCCTTTGGCCTGGGGATCGTGACCTTCCTCGGCCTGTACTTCATGAGCTTCGGCCGCAGCAGACCGGTGCAGAACTTCAGGAACGGCGTATTAGGTTTGTTCCAGGAGACTCTCAGATGTTGCAGCGTGATATCTCCTCTTACTCTCTTGCACATCTCATCCGCCTGCTCGGCACACACGAGATAGTAGACGGTAAAGATGACCTCGCACGTATGCTTGAGCCAGGCCGGACGCACCGGCATGGCCGTCCAGAAGCCGGCGTCCAAGGCTGTAGTCACCCACGTTGCTCTGAAGAAGCTGCGATCGTAGAGATTTGCAAGCGGCTCAGGCGACTCCAAACCCACAACTCTTGCAAAGTTTCGCGAGGCGTAGAGGGAGACGCAGAAGACGACGAGGGCTTGGTGCATGGTAAAACGGCGCGAGAGCCATCTTGAGATGCGTGCGACGCCGGGTGGGCCATGGCGTTTAAAGCGGGAGAGGTACAAGCTCCACAAGAGGACAACGAGGAAGACTTGATATTTTCGAAAGCGTGTCGAGGGCCGCCCGAGGATGTGGTCTGTGCCGCTAGTGAGAGGGTGTTAAGTGAAGGTCTTGCAATGTTCTCACCTATCATGTCGGCGGGATAGAGATGTAGGAATCGGAGAGAAAAATGCGGGCGTCAGCCGAAGAACCAGCTGACCGCCCTGCGGAGAAAGTGAAAGAGAGGGATGAGGACTACCGTGCTCTCGTGTCCATCGCGCCCATCAGCACCTCACGGAGAGACAAAGGAGGAAGAGGAAGGGGACGGGGACAGGAAGGATGAGAATGGGAAGTCACACGTGGCCATGATGAGGTCAAAAGAGAGTTCTGCCCGATGGGTAAACCCAAACGTAGCTTGCAACGCGATGCTTTTGCATGTGAAAGAGACGCTCGTGGTCAGACTCTCACATCGTCACGCGAGAGAAGCCGCGGCCCGGCAAAAGACTCACACAGAGAAGTCGCGGTACTGGCCAGATGTGAAGGAGTTCTTGGACAGAAGTCTATGCATGACATCTGGCCTCAATTGGGCCAGGGAAACTCTAAGACCAATACCGTTGTTCCTGCGACTTCACAACCCCTCCTTGATCGTTCAGGATGGCGGACGAAGACAAGGAAAAGGCAGAGAAGCTGGCTGCGGCCAAGAAACGCGTTCGTTGCAACAATCACCACGTTTCGTCCACGCAACAGCTGACAACAAGGGGGACAGTTCGAGCAGTTGAAGAAGGACCAGCAGAAGAAGGGCAAAAAGAGCGCCGGGAAGAAGAAGGACAAGGAAGCCGCCGACTCCAAGAAGGAGGAGACTGCAGCCGCCGACTACGAAGCGGTCCAGGACACGAGGGCGGACGAGGAGGAGGCCGCCGATGACGATGGGTTAGGAGACGCAGAGGCCACGCCCTCTGTGTCGCAGCAGTCGAAGCAGCGCTCAGAGTCCTTCCGGCACGGCGCTGGTCCGCAGGCCGAAGTCCAGGAGCTGTACCGCAAACAAGCGGCGCGAATTGAAGAGCTAGAGAAGGAGAACATGTCGCTGAAGGAGGCCAACGACACCACCGCCTTCCGCCTCTCCAAGACCGAGGAAGAGCTCGAGCAGCGGCGCGAGAGCAGTAGCGATGTCGCAGTGCTCCGTACCAAGGCCAGAGAGACGGACCGCCTCACCACCGAGCTTGCCTCGCTCCAGCGCCAACTCACCCAGGCCCAGCAAGCGTCCAAGACTCCCACGCCCCGTCGCCCCTCTGGCAATGCGAACAACAATGCAGACATCACCGAGCAGCTCGCCAGGAAAACATCCACCATTGAGTCGCTAGAACTCGATATCTCCAACCTTCGCAACCAAGTCACTACTCTCGAATCCACCCTCTCCGACCGCGACACCACCGCCAAAGACCTCGAAGAACGCGCCCAAACCGCCGAAGCCGCCACCGAAGCCGCCAAACAGGAACTCGACGCCCTCAAAGTCTCCATCGCCTTCCCATCCGACGAGACCAAAGCCGCAAACGAAGACCCCGAGGCCCTAACCAAACGCATCACAATCCTCGAGTCCGACCTCCGCTCCGCAAACTCCTCCCTCTCCACCGCTGCCGAGCGCGCAAGGAGCCTCGAACAAAAAATCGAAGCCCTCACAAAACTCCACAAGGAAGCCACCACATCCTCCCAAACCAAAGACAAAGAGCTAAACGATCTCCGCTCGCAACTCAAACGCCGCAATCACCCTTCGCACGTGCGCGATGCTTCAGAATTCGAGCTGGGTGAAGAAGAGACGGAGAATGGCCAGCTACACGCTCGCGTCCGCGCACTCGAAGCCGAGAACTTCGATCTCCGCCGTGGGGTGTGGAGGGAGAAACGCGCGGAAATGCAGCCGGGCATGATGGACGACATGCTGTCCTATGAAGACGTGGATTTGAACAACAACGGTCCGTACAGTCCAGTTGCTCAGAGGGGGAGCATGCCGAGACAGACAAGCACGTTCCAGGATGTCATCACGTCTGGTATCAACGCGTTCACGGGACGACCGAGAGACGCCCCAGCACCGCGGGAAAGAGCAGAGTCGATGGGACTCATGAGCGACGATGAAGGCTTCGATGAGGATGCGTTCCGTCTGGCCCAAGAAGAAGAAGCGAAACGTAGGATCGAGCGCATTAGAGAGGTTAAGAGAGGCCTGGACAACTGGAAAGGTTGGAGAGTTGATATAGCAGAGCTCAGGAGGAACGGTGTCGGTACTGGGCCCGTCTTCGAAGTGTAAAACAGAAAATTCCACAGGAAGAGAAGCGTGAATCATTTCGTGTTTGTTTCTGGAGCATCGTAACATTTTCTCTCGTCTATCTATTGCCACAATCAACGGGCTGATGTCTCATACACAAATGCTGGCCATGATATCACATGCCAATCGTCCAAGGCTCCACAATTTAGATGAGCTGCTGGAACGCACGGTTGAGAGGAGAGCGCAGAGGCTTGACTTCCTTGTAGAAGTCGATGGTTGCAACCGCACGCTTGGAGATGCCTTCTGGGGTGAATTCGAATTTCTGTCACCTGAGTCAGTAATGCTGTATCACCAATTAATCGGAGAATCTTGAGACTCACCTTGTAGACCTCGAGGTAAGGACCGGAAGCACCGAATCGGTTGAGACCGAACTGCTCGTGCGAGTACTTCTCCCATCCAAGTGTGCTCATGACCTCGACACTGAGCGCTGGAATGCCGTCTGGGATGACCGACAGTTTGTATTCCTTTGGCTGTGCATCAAAGACCTCAACGCAAGGCATCGACACGATGCGGGCTGAGACGTTGTGGTTCTCCTTAAGGTACTTGGCAGCTTCCAAGCAGAGCGAGACCTCGGAACCAGTGGAGACGAGGGTGATTGCCGCGCCCTCGGCCTCGAGAGCCACGTATCCACCCTTGATGGCCTTTTCGATCGTTGAGCCTTCAAGCTGGGGTAGGTTTTGGCGGGTCAGGGCGAGGATCGAAGGAGTGCTCTGCGAGGTCAGGGCAACGTAATATGCGGCAGAGGTCTCATTGCCGTCAGCTGGACGCCAGACCATCATGTTTGGTAGAGCGCGGAAGTGAGCAAGCGTCTCGATAGGCTGGTGAGTAGGGCCATCTTCACCCAAACCGATGGAGTCGTGGGTGGCGATGTAGATGACTCGCTGGTGAGAAAGCGAGGAGAGACGAACAGATCCGGCGGCGTAGGAGACGAAGTTGAGGAAAGTACCGCCGGCTGGGATGATGGTACCGTAGGCGGCGAGACCGTTCATGATACCAGCCATGGCATGCTCACGCACACCATAGCGGAGATACCGACCGCTCCACTCGCCGATACCAAGGCTGGGAGGCTGGAAGTCGACGGCGCTCTTCCATCGGGTGTTGTTGGAGCCAGTAAGATCAGCAGATCCAGAAAGGAGCTCAGGAACAGCCTCGTAAATGGCCTCAAGCACTGACTCGGACAATTTGCGGGAAGCAACAGCCTTGTCGGATGGCTTGTAGACGGGGAGCTTGGTTTGCCAGCCTTCTGGCAGCTTGCCCGTCAAACGGCGCTTGAGGTCTGCGCCGAGATCCTTGTGCTCGCCAGCGTATTTCTCGAGGAGCTTGTTCCACTCGGCCTCAGCGGCAGCACCCTCCGAGGCGTGCTTGCCGTACATGTCGTACACCTCTTGTGGGACGACGAAAGACTTTTCTGGGTCGAAGCCGAACTTCTCCTTGACCTGCTTGCAGTCATCCTCCTTCAACGGGTTGCCGTGGACACCGCCAGTACCCTGGAGCTTGGAACCGAAACCGATGGTGGTGGTCAGGCGGATCATGGATGGCTTGTCAGTGACTTCCTTGGCCTTCTGGATGGCGGCCTCGATACCCTCAAGGTCGCTGTCTCCATCCTTGACCCACTGGACGTGCCAGCCGTAGGATTCGAAACGCTTCGTGACGTCTTCGGTGAAGGCACACTTGGTGTCACCGTCTTCTCACATGTCAGTATACTTTTCCCACAGGGAGTGGGATGCTGATTTGACTCACCGATCGATATGTGGTTGTCGTCGTAGATGGCAATCAGGTTGCCGAGCTGCAAGTGACCGGCGGTGGAAGCGGCCTCGCTGGCAATACCCTCCATAGCACATCCATCGCCGAAGAATGTGTATGTGTGGTTGTTCACAAGCTCGAATCCGGGCTTGTTGAAGACGGCGGCGGTGTGTGCCTGGGCAATAGCCAAACCGACGGCATTGGTGAAACCCTGTCCCAGAGGACCGGTGGTGACCTCAATGCCGGGGGTGTCGTGAGACTCGGGGTGGCCGGGAGTGATGCTGTCGACCTGACGGAAGGACTTGAGGTCGTCGAGCGAGACGCCGTAGCCGAAGAGGTGCAGCAGGGCATACTGCAGCATGCAGCCATGACCATTGGAGAGCACGAAGCGGTCACGGTTGAGCCACTTAGGGTTCTTGGGGTTGAAAGTCATGAACTTGTTGAAGAGAACGTGGGCAACGGGGGCCATGCCCATGGGGGCACCGGGATGGCCCGAGTTGGCCTTGAACGTGGCATCGACCTGCGGGCGGAAGACATTTCAGCTACGGGGTGGTAGAATGGGTACAATGGGGTGGTATGGGACAGTGGTGATAAGGATTGGAGAGCTTGCGGTGAAGGTGTTTCTCAACGCCTGCCATTGGCGATACACGGCTGATGGGTAGAAGAGAGGGTAGAAGAGAGGGGTGAAAGGGGAGGACTCACGGCCAGCGTCCGGATGGTGTTGATGGCCAACAGATCGGTCTTGTCGTAGCCCATGGTGTCAGATGTGGTGTTGTGTGTTAGGGTTGGTGATGAAAGGCGAGAGGAAGTTGTCGAGTAGGGAAGAGATTTGATGAGGACTCGGAATCAACGTCACACTTTTTGCCCCGCCAATCCCACCGACAGCACAGAAGTGGCGGCACCCCTTGCACGTTGTTCCCCAGAGGCTAAAGTACAATTCACCGCGAAGCTTTTCAGCCGGAAGAATTCTCGACTCCTGTATCGCACACGTAGGACCACGCAATATCGCTCTAACTACACTCTTGATGAGGCTTGCGTTTCTGACCGTGCTAGAGACACAGAAGCAATGCGTGAAGCCCGCGGAATCACCGGATGCCTTACATACCTCCTTATGTCAGGCACCTCGTATGACCAATGGCTGATTCACTCTAATCTCAGCAAAGGTCAAGCTTCTGAACGACTCTGCTGCCAATGTGCTGTTTCTCGACCGCTACTGATTGACTCCCCAAGACCCACGAAACAAGTACATGTGAAATCTGGAGACGCGGGGTCTGTTGGGCACCGCTGAAGTCTGTGTAAGGTAATCTATACATCTCGGTCTCGTATCAGGCATTACACTGTCTGGCTTCAGCATATCGCTATTGTACATTTCATCACATCATCCCATGACGCCCCGCTTGAACGCAATTAAAAGCAGTTGTAATATGCAACCATGTCTGCGATTCTTACCTTCGAATTACTTCCGCCCATCAAACGAAGGATGCTTTGGCGTAGCAACCGAAACGCTCAAGTAAAACTCATCGCCTTCCCTCTTTGAGGCGAGCTTCGGCTCCAAGCCATCGCTCTGCCGCTGATTGTTCCGACCGGGCAATGGCCAATTTGCTTCACTCGGCACACTGCGGCCATACCCTCTCAACGGACTCTCATGCCGTTGTTGTTGCTGCCGCGATTGCATTCGAGCCTTTGCTTCGTCCGTCGGATTTGAGCCGCTGTAGCTAGACCCTTTGACACGGAGGCCCCTTTCCAGATCATGAGCAGCACTGTCGCCTCTCCTCTTAGCAGCGAGAGTAGAACCACTCAATGTCCGCGCTTGTCCGTAAGTCGGCGGAGTGGTCGGCGCACAGTACTCGCTCTGAAATACTGGCGACCTGGGCACTGCCTGCGCGGACGACCGTGGGACTTTTGGGTATCGTATATCGGATATGGGCGAAGTGGCCATTGGCGAGTTCCTCACAGGTGTCAATTGTCGATCCACCTCCTCAGGAGGTGTCGGCTCTTCGGGATCTGTGCTCTCGAACGACGTGCGATAAGACGCGTCTGACAGTCGGCTGCCTCTGGGCGGATACGTGGGTTTTGTGATGTTTATCGCCATCGCTTTTGGGGGAGAAGCTTGTTGTGCTTCTTCAATCGGGGTCGTTGTTTCAGGACTCGATGAAGCTGCACCGGTGTAGGAATTGGGTAAGGAGTTGCTATTTGATTCACGGCAAGGACTTTTCGAGAGCTTGGAATGGACGCTTGCGCGTGGTGGATATTCCCCAGACTTTGTGCGAATTCGCAGAGCAGGTGGAGGCGGCGGGATATGGAATACTTTGTGCGGCTCTCTGTCGGTGGTTTTTGGTGCTAGTTCTCCTGGTCTTGAGCTAATGGCCAGTGAAAGAGGCAGGCTTAAGATCTGAATGGAGTCTGTCCGCAACGGTTTCTTCGGTATCTCTATTGACAGCGATGGCTGTCTCATTATTGACTCTGGGGGTTGCGTGTATTCAGGAGCGTACTGCGGCCGTCGTGAGCTGCGGGGTCCCTTCAATTTGACAGCTTTTCCAGGTAGTCCAAAGACGGGCAAGCCGCCAGACATTTGCGGAGGGCCGCTTTCTTCCTCGAGGACAGTAGCTGGCAACGCGCCGCGATGCGGCGACTCCGCCGATGGTCGTAGAAGCACCCGTTCTCGCTTTTCGGGAATCAGCTGTGAAGTAGTTCGTTGGGAGCTGGCGCTGAAGTGGCTCTCTGGTGATCCCCCATACACATGATTGGGACTGCGATCGATGACCTTCTCGAAATAATAATATGACTCTGGTAGCGGTTGAGTCTTGTGCTGGTCCTGGCCGGGCCATTGCGTGTTGCGCTTTTCCGAAGGATCCTCTACCTGGGAAGTAGCACATTCCTCCAGCGGTCCTCTTGCATCAACGCGGCCGAAATTGAAAGGTAAGAACCTTGGCGGCGCCTCGTCAATGAAGTCGTAAGAGTCGCGATTCTCTTGTTCCTTTCGTGATATTCGTCGCCGAATACAAGTGAAAAGATAGACGAGTGCAATGGCAAGGACCATGCCACCAATCGAAGCAACAGAGACGCCCACAGCTTGTGCAATCGTCAAATTCGAGCCACCAGTGGTACCATTGCGGGACGCCGTTGAGGTAATGTTGCTAGGTGTCGGTGCGTAGCCTGTCGTCGTCGGCTGTGCAATAGTGGTTGAGACACCTTGAAAAGAGTGCGCTCCGGTCGATGTCGGGGTCGTAGTGGTCGTGGTGGCTGTAAGTAGAGACGTTCCGACATCTCCTGAGGTAGCAGAGGCTTTTGGCGTTGAGATCGTTAGGATGGTGTGAGTCGCGCTGGCGGCCTTGGGCTTCGCTGAACAGAGTTGGAACGCGTCAATCTCTTGCTGCTTCGTGATATCCGAGCAGTTTTCTTGCAAGCATACAAATGCGAGTTCTCCCAATGTGAAGCCGTTGGGGCTGTAGTTGGAACACAAGCAGGAGAGGTTGCTATTTGCGCAATCAAACGCCTCGATCGCCGAAGACAAGCAGGATTGTGCACATGCCGGTACTACTGTCTGGACCTGTCTCTGACGGTGTCGTGTCATCCGGGTCTGTCGTGTTTTCGTGCTTGTCGTGGTCTCGGTGTAATGCCCAACAGGCATTGTATTGTGCAGGTTTGCATGAGAGGAAACTGCCGACTAATGGTAGTTAAAGATAAGGCTGCCAGCAGCACGTCGAAATGAAGAGGCAAAGGAAATAAGAAACAGGAAACACAACAAGGAGACAATCTGTCAAGACGCGAAACAAAGGTTGGAAAAAGACCAGAGCCGGGAACATCGAGCAGGTACCTCTTGTCATATTTTCAGGCGAGCTGGCATCCATCGTGCCGCCAGTCTGCTGCGTCATTTGAGGTTCGCGCTGTGCCAACGCGCTCCCGGCGCCTAGCATGTCGCTGAGTGTCGACGGTCGAGGAGGAGGATTATGTACCTAAGCGCCGTCAGATTTGGCGGCTGACGGACCTGGGTCCGGCTGCAACGAATGGTGGAAACGAAGCGTCCAAGTCGGCTTTGTATGCGGACCTGGTGGCTTTTGCAGTAGGGTGGTAGGATGCATGCTTGCGTCGCAGTGTGACATTGGACTCGGAGGCGGATTCTGAGATTGAAGCAGATGGTAAGCATATTTCCTATGTCTCGAAGCCAAAACAACTCATAGCTGGGTATCCGAAGACGACAAACGCCAGAGCACCATGCCAACGACTTGAACCCCGAAAAATATGCACGGAGACAAGGAAACCAAACCCAAAAACCCAATGCGCCAGAAGATATGCATCGAGAAAGTCCGCCCAAAACATGCAAAAGACGCAAAGAAATCGTCCATAATTCAAGCAACCGACACTGCGCTGAAAGGCGCGCTCTCCCGCAAATCGGCGACGAGTTCTTCAACGTTGTTGAGATACTCGCCAAGCATGCTTTGCTTGTACTCCTGCGGCCTGGTGTCGTCGTCCTCTTCGTCGATATCCATAGCGTCACCCGAGTGTGTCCTCGCATGTCCGACAAGCACCCCAAGGCGCTTGTCCTGGCTTCTTCCCAGCCCTGGAGCAATGGGCGCAGATGCCCTCCATGATGGCTCGATGGGTGTTTCTGGCATGAGATAGAAATAGACGAACTCGAGCGAGCGCATCTTCACCTCTTTCGTGGTCGACCTGCTCTTGAAAAGACTCGTCACTGTGAGCAAGCCATCTATCGCTTCGAAGGTCCTTGTGTTGCGCGGGCAGCCGAGCAAGGCGGCGACGAGTACGAGCAGCGTCTTTGACTGCATCTTCGGTGGGTTCGATGGATCCAGTAGGTCAAGCAGAAGGTTCATATGAATTTCGCGGCTGAAGAGGCATTTGGAGGGAGGGTGCAGGAGGAGAGCGCCCTGGAGTAAGTCGAGGGCGGCGAGGATGAGGAGGTCGGTTTCTGAAGGGTTGCCCATACCCATGAGGCACTCAAGGGTCGCCATAATGCGGGAAGCAACTGCAGTTCAATTAGAAATGTGATAATTGAGGTTCTCGTTGCATCGTGGACATACCGTTCCATTGAAAGCCCTCTTGCAGCCGGAAGAATTCTCTGAAGGCAGGATCCTGCTTCAACTCGCCCAAGGCCTTGGTGCATCCTCGGTGGCGGTCATCTAGGGCCGAGCTCTTTCGCTTGTACGGACTTCTGGAGGCAGCCTTGGCGAGGCATATCTGGGCCAGCAAGCCTTCGATCTGTTTGAGGCCCTTGCGGATCTTGAGGCTGTCGCGGGAGGAGATGTTGTCGAAGGACAGGGAGAGCAGCGACTCCATCGTTGAGCCGCAACGACCAGGTTGTTGCTCGATCAGGCGGCGATGATGAAGAAAATGCACAGCCAGTCGAAAGAGCGTTGCGTGAGGGTCCCGTCATGCAGCTAGTACATAAGGTACATGGAATTCTTTCATTTCGGGATTGTTTTCCCTTCGGGTTGTTATGCCAACGCGGATGCGGAGAAACATAGCAGCGAGTCGCAACTGCCAAGTGCGACCGCAACGACTGCCTGAAGAGGAAAGCATGGCGAGCGAGAGAAGGAGCCCGGGCTGTGTTCTTTCCTCCTTCCACCTTCTGCACTTCATCTCCCTCTCGTGCTGACTATACTCTTCGTAATACTCTATTCAGCCGCATTCGACTACCCCTTCTTGCCACTCGCTGCGCACAGAGATGCTCAGACAGTACAGCGGGCCATCATCGCGCAGAATGCCGCAAGCAGGAAATCGAAGCATTCATACCCTATCTGCCCTCTTCACTATGGATTCGTGGTGCGCTCTCCATGCCCCTTCGGCAGTTCAGCCTCCCATTGTCGGCATCAACACTCTCGGACAACTACGCCCTACCCGCGCTCAGGATGCCCATGTTGGCCGATGGTCAACGTAAGGCCAGCCAGCATCCTGTCCACGCACACGAAGCCTCAGCTGTGCTTCTACTGTAGGATGCTTCGTCCTTGGTTGCCTGTCTGCGCAACGCGTATGGCCATGCAATGCTTTACGAATAGATACAAGTACAAAGCTTCGCGAGTTCCCATATATCGTGTCATTGATGTTTGCAAAACCTCAGAAGGACAACGCTCCTGACAACATCATCCATCACAGCAAATGGTATTCACAGGAAAGCCTTCTTCCGGTTGCGAGAATTGCCGGTATTATGGGTGAGAATGGAGCATATCGGAACGGCCACTAAGTTTTGAGCAGGAAATCGAAGAAGAAATGTGACCTGGGAACTCCTACCTGCGGCCGATGCTTGAGGCTGGGCAAGACTTGTGGCGGCTATCGCAATGTTAACGACCTGATCTTCCGTGATCAGAGCGCAAGCGTATCCCGGCGACTGGGAGGTAGTGATCAAAGGTCCAGCGCCCCAGGACCTTCCACCCTTCCAAGCCCAGATCGGGATAGAACGGAGCAGGCTCGGGCATTCTTCCACCAACAATTCAGCGCTCCAGGACATTTCCCCTTTCTGGAGGAGGTGGTTGTCGACGATTTCCTCTTGAGGCCAATACAAGCATGCGCTTATGTTGTCCTCGCCAATCGCCAAGGCCGTGATGCTGGTCTTCAGGCTCTCGCAAGAGAGCACTACGTGGCTGCCTTGGCTGCTACAAATCAAGCGCTCAGAAACCCGGATGAGGTGAAAGAAGACAACACCCTGGTCGCGGTCTTCCTGTTAGGTGTCTATGAGCGAATGGACTGGGAGCGCCGCCACTCGATGCAGTCTCTCAGCTCTCATGTCCACGGGTTGGCCATGGTCTTGCAGCTGAGAGGTCGTGATCAGATTCGGGCAAGCACAGGTGCAAGTTTGTTCAGAGACTTACGTTCCGAGATTGTAAGTCTTGACCGCAATGCCAGACTGGCTTATACTGATTGCTTGACAGCTCGTAGATGCCCTCTGGTCCGAGACAGCAGTCGGCGATCACATCATCCAGTGGACAGAGACGCTAGATCTTGACCCTCTTCAGACTCCAGGGGACAGGCTGGCAGTGCTAGCGGCAAGAGTGTCGAGAGTACGGCAGTCGTACCGGTTACGTGACATCGAAGAGCAGCAACTTTGGAACATTTCCGGAGTCCTGGAGCAGGATTTACTACGATGGCGTGACCACGCACAATCAAGAGGTTCACTTTGCTCCTTTAGCATCATTTCGGATTCCACTAGCCCTCAGTCTTGGTCTGGAACCCGACACGAGTACAGGGATCCGGTGTCTTTTCGCCAGTGGAACATGTGGCGATGTCTTCGAATAGTGCTCAGCCGGATGCAAGAAGCAGTTTGGCGACGGTCATGGCCAATCCTCCAACCTGCGTCTGGTATGCCTCCTCCAGAACATCAGCTTGGCGTGAGGAGGGGTATCGTGGACGAACTCTGTGTGGCTGCTGCCTACGCTCTGGGAAACAAATTGTCCGCAGACCAGGTAATGACCTCTGCGTCCACTGGGATCTGTTTGTTGAACCCCTTGACCATTGCTGGAACCTGTCTCCTGGAAGAGTTGGCAGACGTTTCGACGACTCCGGGAGGCAATCGCATCATCTTACTCGACAGAGAATTCCACGTAGACCCAAGCAACAGGGCATCGAGACAGTTGGCCTGGATTATCGAGCGAGTCGACTACATCGCAGAGCGCGTTGGTGTTCGCTTCGGAACAGGAGTCAGTCGTATCCTTCGCGGGCAAGCTCAAGTGCACTATGATTTGGGCCGATCGTTGGTAAATTCCGACATACCTCAAAGACATAATAGCTGACCATTTTGCCCAGAAATACCACTGCAGATATGTCACAAGAGCCAGCAACCTTGGATTTGAGCCTGATGCAAAGCGTTGGCATGGAAATCTAGAGATCAGATCGGGCCACTGCTGGCGATGCCCAATGTCGATACCTTCCACTTCAATGATATGCCGTTATCCGCGCCGCAGCCATGCGCAATCTATATTCCTCAGCTTGATCTTCGCTGCCAAAGTTGGTGGTCTGGTAGTAGTCACAACAGCTATGCAGAATCATGAAGTCATTCATTCTGCAAGCATCAGCAACAAGGAACAATGACCACAGGCAAGGGTGAAAGTGTTTCAGCCTGCAGCAGTGTCACTGACGTGGCGGTTAACTTTCGATATTGATATACGATCTGTGCTGATTGGGTGTCACCGTCGTATGTGTTACTTGTCAAGCTCGTAGTAGTGATCATATATCGGCTCCGCAAAATGCGAGCTTTCCATCTTCACATGACAACACCACCCGAGGCTAGAAGGTTATACGGCCGTCTGATGCAAGCCCTGTCTATTCATTATCTGATGGTCTCATTGTACGGTTGATTCGCCTTTGTAAATCGGGTGCTCTTGACATGTAAACCCCTCCTTCCTTCTCGTTGCGCGGTGATGCAGCTGTATTGAGTTCGTCGCTCTCGCCAAAGCCCTGAACCCAGAAACCATCCCGTAGAATGTGCAAACTCACACGCTCTTCGTCTTCGGCGCCGCAGCCTCTGCAAAAGCCCTCCTCGCTTCCCGATCCGCCAGATCAGTCAATTCCCAATTGCGTTGTACATCGGCTTTGCGCTCGGCACTCCGTGGTTCAAAAGCCATCTCAAATAGATCCGGCTTGATGATCAAGAGGGAATTGGACTTGTCCAGTGGTGGATCGATGGGACGTTCGTTAGAGTCTCGCTTTTTGACCAAGTTGAATGCCCACAAGAGGCCACCGCATGCTACGAGCGTCTCATCTCGAGTGACGCTTTGTCCCAGACATGTCCGTCTGCCCCATCCGAATGAGGACATTCCCATTATTGTTGGGAATTGAGTAAGCGGCTCCTGATATGTGGGCCATCCAAACTCCAGCCAGCGCTCGGGGCGGAAGTTTTCAGGATCTGGGTATTTTTCCGGGTTGCGGAGGAAGGCCCTGTGCGATATGAGAGACCCGTTCGACAAGATCTGAGGAGCTTACTTACCAGTCGAGTGGTAGAATGCGGGAGCCCTTGGGAATCAAATATCCCTCGTAGAAATCATCCTCTTCGGCCTCATGTGCAACTCCTGTCGGGACGTTGGGCTTCCAACGCATGGTCTCTTTGATGCAAGCGCGCAAGGTAGGCAACATAGGCATATCTTCAAGCTGGGGCAGTCGGGCTCCGCAAACTTCGTCAATTTCCTGTTGACACTTCTTTTGCCACTCAGGGTGATAGACCATGGCCAGCAGGAAGTAGTACAGAGGCCCCGCGACTGTAAAAACACCTACTAATGCCATCATACCGATTGCGGAGGAAGCCTCGTAGTCTCCAGAAAGATTGCCAGTTCGCACGCCTTCGAGGTATGTTCTAGTGAAGGAATTTCGGGCTTGACCCTTGGCCATTTGAGCTCGCACAGACAAGAGTCGTTCCTGAAGCTATATCAGCAAATGCAGCTCTTACGTTCACCAACAAAATCATACCATCCACCACCTCTGCTGTTCGTCATGGCGCTTCCGCTCTGCAATCTTCCATGGATTAATCGGTTCAGGCAAATAGTCCCAGAGCGGCGTAATGACATTGGTGATTGGTCCGGCCGGCGACATTTGAGTGAGAAGACCCCATGCGCTCGGAGTCATGTACTCAGAGAGAGTGTGATCATCCCAGGTCAGGACGCACATCACCTTCGATGCCTAAAGATGGAGAACATGTCAGCTTTGTTTTCCAATAGACGTTAGGAAGACTTTGTACCATGTCTTCCAGGCTGAAGGCGAAATCATCAGGTTTCTCCAGAAGTCGTGCAAGCCAGCGTTTTGTTTCGTGATACATTATGCCATAGTACCCAGCCTCGGAGGCTTCAGTCAAGTAAGAGTGCGTGAATCTTCGTTGTCGTGCCCAGTATTCTGAGGATTTGATCAGTCGGTATCAAGGAACTTGGAGAGTATTACGAACCATTTCTGCCCATTAACGGAAGATACTCCATGGTTCCGGTCGAGCTCTTTGAGTCGAACAGCGACTTCATCTCTGGCCGGTCAGAGAATTTCCTTGCTCGCTTCACCAGTATCTCTTCGGCAACTTTTTCGTCGGAAATGATGATGAAGTTGGCACCAAGCATCTTGGTGCGATACAACGGTCCATATACGTCTGCCCACTCTTTGAACTTGAGCCACATATATTGGATGGGGAGATCATGGATCCTGCCAATCTGTTCCCAGAACTCATAAGCCGAAGATCAGTGATCACACCAGGTGTGTGTTCGTTACCCATGGTATGAGCGTCGGCCCAGGTGGCTCAGTCGACTTGATTTTCCAGGCGTGAGTTGATCGCGCAGCATTGAGCAGTCCAAGCAACGCGAAACCGACCAGGGCAACCAGGGCGACAACAATTGTCAACGTCTGCATGTTGTATCCTTGGTTCACGCAAAAGATGAAGGAGAAAGAGCGAAGTCGACAGACTTAATCGAAGAGTCAGCGGAGGATTTCGAAAGGAGCACTTTTGTCTAAGTGGATCCTGCGAATCTGGGGCCGGTTGGGGCAGATATGGCATATCGACTAGAACTGATCCGCCCGTGCGGGTCTTATACACGGTCATAAATTGATGCGGACCCAAGCCTCCATGGAGGACTCGCTCTGCCTGTGTCACGGCCTGGCCCAATGAAAGTAATTTTGGGCATGGCAGGATTGCATTGCATGGAGAAAGATACTTCAACGCAAGGCACGCCGCCAGACCAGATGCGATGAATAGATCCAATTAGGGTATGAAGAAGACACCACTCTAGGTGACTGACCAATGGTATCTTCCTAGACCCCTCGACAACTGCATAGGCGGGATTCGTGCTGGAGACCCGAGGGCGGTATGCAAGAATCAAAGCGCATTGGGAAAGCCAAATCCGTTACACTGGAAGACGCCATAACGATGAATGGTCTGGTCAACGCCGATATATGCACGGGGCATGTCACGTTGTGCGTCTTGCAGGGAGACGATTGTGAAACGCCCTAAACGATTTTGAGGTGTGCTGCTTGCCAATGTGGAATATGGGTATCGAACGCCAACAACGGTCCTGCACAATCGTCATGCTTGATCATGTAAAGCGAGACGTCAGCAACGGAAGACAGCGCATAGTCAGCTGATAGTCTACGTTGGGATGCGGTAGGAGTCGCAAATGGTTATTGTCAATTGGCGCGAGATGCCTTCGAGCATGTCCATCGTCGCTGACATTTTTAGACTCTACCTCTCTTTTGTTTGGTCTTGTCTAGTCTTGTTCTGGATAGCCGAGTGGACTCCACGCAGCCATTGCCGAAGGACCCAGCTCTCCTGCCTGGTTATAAGCATCTCATTCTCAACAGGCCAACATTATTGGCGCTTGTTCTGGGGAGCTCAGCGGAGCGCTGCAGCTTGGAGGGTTGAGGTTGTGCAGGATGTCGTCTATGACGCGCACCATCGGCGGCAACGTAAAGTTTGTGTGTAGGGAGAATGGCTGCATACAGAGCGCATCGGTCGTCCGTTCGTGAGGTATACGATAGAGAGCCGTGCCGTAGTCTTGGCCGCATTGTTGATGCTTTATCGGTTCATGGCTGTGACAGTGTTGTTGCAGTGGAGTTCGAAGATACTACTAAGCGCTAGCACAACTATTGGTAAGCGTACTCCATCTGAGTGAAGCCTCCTTGCTCCTTCTCAGACCTCACCTCCCCAACCACCAACCACACCTCGCCCGCAATGCGAAGTGTCTTCGAATATCCATCGGCATGCGTACTCGTCAATACAACCCGGCAAGCGCTCAGATTACGTGTGTCATCCCGACGGCCATCCCCCTCGGGACGCTGCCGCACCACGGCAAATGCGTTCTTGCGGCGCGAAGCTAAATTATGAACGGAGAGACTCGCTCGCAGAAGTCGAGGCGCTCATTAGTTGCACGACACCCGCCTGTTACATGCAGGTGAACAAATGCAGGAACTGCTGCCCTGTAGCATAGTGACGTTGACATCTTTTTCTCCGACTGCATCGGCACACAGTGAACTCCGATACCAATGCCCACTCCCGCGTCCGATGCCTGTCATTAGATTGGCACGATCTACTTATACAGAGTCTTCACAGTACATACTGACATTGGTCTGAAGCAAGCAACAGCGGAAAATATGGCAGTCGATCACAGTGAGCCCAAGCCGGTAGGCTCGTACCCTTCTACCAACATCGACGTCCTCATAGTCGGTACTGGATTGGCCGGCCTCACAGCTTCGATTGAGTGCATACGGAAAGGCCACAATGTTCGAGTTCTGGAACGGAGCGGTTCGATCAATACGCAAGGCGACATGTACTTTATGGGCTTGAGTGCAACAAAATTCTTCAAGCACTGGCCGGAAATGAAGAAAGAGTACGATTCTATTGGCCTCCATGATGCATGGATTGAGACTTTCAAGCACAGCGGTGAACCCATGATCCCGCCTCTTTCGGTGGCTGAAAGACTACGCGATGCTGGTCTGGATCCCAAAACGCCTCCAGGAACGTTTCAGATGCGACCCTTAATATACCAGATGTTCGTACGGCAGGTTGAGAAGCTTGGCGTGAACGTCGAGTTCGGGAGACGAGTGGTGGACTACTTCGAAGATGAGGAGCGTGGAAAGGGAGGCTGCATCACTAATGATGGCAAAAAATACGAGGCCGACATTGTCATTGCTGCTGATGGAGTCGGGTCAAAATCACAGAAGTTGGTCGGCGGTCAAGTGAGGGCACGGTCGTCAGGCCGAGCTATGTGGCGAGCTGCGTTCCCCATTGAAGTATGTTGTGAAAGTAGTAACTTCTTTAGCCATATATCGCTGACAGATGTGACCTATCAGAACCTCGAAAAGAATCCCGAAGTCAAGCAGTTCTTCAAGCTCGTCGGAGCCGACGGCACCTCCCCAATTGTCCGCACTTTTCTCGGCCCAGGCACCTACGCCTTGACGCTCACCCGTCCGGATACCATGATCTGGATCATGAACCACAACGCCACGACCACATCCTCAGAAAATTGGAACAACAAGATCGATTCCCAAGAGGTCCTAGACAAGATGGACGAAGACGTCGGCCCCAAGCCTTGGGCACCTATGTTCAAAGAATTAGTCAAATGCACCCCATCCAACACCATCGTCAACTTTGAACTTCTCTGGAGGGATCCTCAACCCAGCTGGACATCTCCCGCCGCCCGCGTTGTTCAAATCGGCGACGCTGCTCATTCATATCTCCCAGCGTCCTCAAACGGCGCCACCCAAGCGATCGAAGACGCAGTTTCTCTCTCAACATGTCTGCAGCTCGCCGGCAAAGACAAGGTTTCCGAAGCCGTACGCTCGCACATCCGTTTCCGCTTCATTCGCAACGCCTGCGCGCAGAAATTGGGCTTCTCAAACGCGGAGCTGCTGCAGGAAACCGACTGGGAGAAAGTGAAGCTTGATCCGAGACGTGCACAGCCCAAGTTGCCCAGGTGGGTGTGGGCTCATGACCCAGAGACGTATGCTTATGAGAACTACGAGAAGAATGTGGAGAACATGAAGAAGGGAATTCGCTTCGATGAGAGTGATGTTCCGCCGAATTTTCCCCCAGGATACAAGTATGAGCCATGGACTATCGATGAGATTATGGATTGCATGTACAAGGGGAAACCAGTTGACATGGGCTCAGGACAGTGGGAATAGAAAGGTGGCGAAAGGCTTGAACTTTGAAATAATTTGCGGGCTATTAAGACCTACTGTAACGAGGATAACAGTCGCAGCCATGTCTCTGTAGCCATCACGGTCGCTGCGCACTAAGAAGGCGCAACCACGACGAGAATGAGACAAACCCAGAGACATCCCAGTGCAAAACACATCCAACTTGTCCAGACCCCGCTTCATCAATGCGTAAGAGAGAACTGACAGTCGCAGAAACACAAAAATAAACTCCACCAGCGCCTCGCCATATGACCTTTGCTGCGTGCGTACGAGACATGGAAACATCAACATTAAAGATGCGCTCAAGAGCTCTTCTGGGCGCGAAGGCCTTGAGTACCGACGCTGCCAACCCGGCCACTCGTCTTGCGAACGCTGGTCTTGCCTTCAGTGCTCCGTCTGATTGGCGAGGAGCGCTTGCTGACGCTCAGGCTGCCAATTCCATTACCACTCTTGGTGCTGGGTGTTTTTGGTCGCGTTGGGCTGGCATTCTGCTCAGCCTCCGGTAGATCGAGCTCATCCACTGTCGCTGGCCGGTTCTCACTGTCGCTTGCATCGGTGGCCCACTTGGTTGTCGTTGTGGTGGTAGTGGTGCACGAGACTGCTCGGCGCTTCCCACTACGGCTCACCGGGGATTGACTGGCCTTGCGCGAGAGCACGCGTAGAGCGGCCTCTTCCTCGCTCTCACTCACTTCAATGGCTTGCTGAACAGTATCGGCTTTGGTGCCGAACGGCTGGTTTTCGGTCATGATGCGCCGCCCGCCGTACAGCTTGTTGGTTTTTCGCGGCTGGCCCGGTGTGGGCGCTGGCAAATTCTCGTCGGCGACTCCCAGGCTGCCCCTGAGATCATCTGTCGAGCTGTAGGCCGTCGCGGATACTGCTGCTGTCTCGTTGTTGGTGATCTCACCCAACGCTCTCCGTGGGCTACTAGCATAGCGTTCGCCATTCGGTGGCGTAAAAGTCTGGCCGTTGCTGGCCAGCCGTCTGTTGTTCGAGGATTGCAACCGCGTGGGTGTAGCGGGTCTCATGCTTGCCATCATCTCTTTTCTTACTGTGTCCTCGAACCACCATTCCCGGAAGGTGCCCTGATTGAGGTGCAGCCAATGTTGCTGCGGGCCAACGACCATGCCAGGCCTCATAAAACGCATGTATGCTATAACCTCGTTTGCTGTGAACCCATGTCGGTAGATCAGATAGGCGCCGATAAGACACCCTGTGCGGCCAAGACCTGCTTTGCAATGCACGGCAATACCTTTTCGTTTGTCGTTGATCATCGAATGCGCCAAGTTCACGAACTTGCGCACGAGATTCAGGGGAGGACATGTGCCGTCGTCGAAGATCATGTCCAGATGTTTGATGCCAAGAGCAGTGAAGTAGCTCGGAGAATAGAGCTCAGAGTTCAAGCGCACGACCAAGCCGATTCTGCGCTCGACAAAGTGGCTGAGAACGTTCTTGAAGGGTGTTGGGATGGTTTTGTCGCGGGCAAGAGCTGACAGGGACCGCGGTAGCTGAGCATACAGAGGGTCGCTTGGCGCAATTACCTCCACGGGTTGATGTTGGGGCGACGCAAAGGCCAAAAAGTCGGGAGAGACCCAATTGAAGTCGCCCATGTCCACGCGTTCATATTTCTCGTATTCTTCGAGACTGAACTCCTTCAGTCCCACCAACCCCTCCTCTTTCGCCTTCCAAATGCCGTAGACAACGTCCTGGATCGTGAGCGAGTAGTCTGCTTGGCTGTAGCCGGCATCGCGGAAAGGCATGCACGGCGGGTCCATCTGTGCGATTGGCGCGAGGGCAAGATGAGGGGGCCAGCTCTGAATCAGGACCATGTAGGTGGCAAGGATACATGCTGCATTCGCTCGGCCTGGATTCTCGTCAGTATATTCGACAGCGTCGCTCTTGCAACGACTAATACATACTTCTCGAGTCCGCATTGGTCCAGAATACCACAGGTCTGTGTTCGTTCTCTGGGGCGCCGAGCACCTCGTGAAGCAATACTGCAAATCGATAAAGATGGCCGATGTGCAATGGCCCAAAGTCCGCATGGAAGGCGTTGTACAGCAGATGGCGGTCGATGGAGAAATAGAAGGGCGGAGCATTGGATGCCGCGTGCTGAACACCCTGCGGTCCGGCAGCCTGAGCTCTGGAGGATCGCTTGCCCGGCGAGCGGCTCTGCTTCTGCGGATACGGGAAGGGCGTCTTGTCATCCGGCGTGTGGCTGTACGAGGCGAGGTACAGACGGTCTGTGAAGTGGAGGATAGTCATGTTAGCAATGCGCCTACGAGCGACGGTAATTGGGGAGCAGCGTGGAAGCGCAAACATACCCTCAATGTACTCGATGACCTGCCCATAGCTGGTAATGGAAGGCACCTCCGCCTGGCTGTGGCGGGCTGCGTGAGGCATCGTCGCCTCTGTGTATCTTCCGTAAGATGCCGGTCTGGTGCTGTGAGATGTGGCTGCCGTCTGTTCGTTCGGTGGCTGCTGCAGGTGCTGGTCGCGTGCCTGAGTAAGGGCGATGCTGGTATGTATGTAGTGGCGGGAGGAATATGGGATTGCGTAGAAGAATGGGATGTACGCTGGACGCTACGCGGACGGTGTGCTGCTAAATGCTTGCAAGTACATGGGCTGCGTCAAGGAGACAGTGATGCCGGGTATGTAACAGCGAACGAGGAGGAATGCGGTGGGTGGTGGTGGTGGTGGTAGTAGTAGTAGTAGTGTAGAGTGCTTGTGTTTTGATGTTATTAGTTCCGTTGCTCCCCGGGTCGTTGCTTCCCCAAAACAGAGCGTAAACACCGGCTCGTCCCGTCGGCCCGTCCCGAATTACGGCTGCCCCGCTTCCCACAAGCGGATGACTTCCACTTTCGTCGAACATCCATCGCCATTCCCGCTTCTCCCATTTCAGTCTTCACAACAATACGACCGAGTCATGCTCATCCGCCGCGGCAAGGTAGAAGGCTGGCTCCAGCTGGACGTCGAAGCGATCCAGGAGTGGGCGTCCGTCAGCGGCATCGAATTCACCAATGTCTCGCCAAAAATCATCCCCGGACGTGGCCTAGGCCTGGTTGCAAATACCGACCTCATTTCGGAGCAAGATGGGAAGCCGTGCCAGCTTCTAAAAATCAGCCAGGATTTGGTCTTGTCGGGCGAGGCAGTCAGATATCACGCTTCGTTTGACAGAGATTTTCGCGAGCTCCTCGAGAGCATCGGAGACTTTGGGAGAGTAGGTCCATCTTCACTTCGTTCCTTTCTTTTGCCGTCCATTTAGATAATGGAATGTAGCGAAATCTTCTTGGACATGCAGTACGTATGCAGCAGCTTTGGAGATGTCGGTATCTTGCTGACCATCCATAGACACCTCGAGGCGCTATCCTATGTTTTCTCCTCTTCCACGCATCTCTTTCATGTCCCTTCTTGTCGGAGAGAGTAGTTGGCGTTCATGTTCCATTCACAGAGTACGTCCACCACTTTTCTGTGCTCGCGCCTGTGAACCGGAGCAAGTCCTCGTTTACCAGCTGACTGTTGTTAGCTATGTCAAGAGCCTTCCTTGTGAGTCGCTGCCAACTTTCTGGACGCCTGAAGAGCTGGCGCTGCTCATAGGAACGACCTTAGCACCAGCTGTCTCCTCCAAGCTCAAAAGCCTACAGCGAGAATGGGATCTGCTATGTTCTTCTGCGACCAATACTCGCTGGTATAGTCTTTTGCAGCCCCATCTCGACTTCGATGACTGGCTACAGGTTGATGCCATGTTTCGGTCCCGTGCGCTAGACTTCTTTGGCTCCTGTATGATTGCTGGAATGGACCTGGCCAGCCATGCTGCGGGAGAGCGCACAAATGCATATTATGACAAGAACGATGGGTGGGCAACCTGATCCCATATGTGGGCGTTCGCTAACCGCGTCGAAGATCTTACCACCTCTGGCTCATGCAGGGCCAGAATTTAATCAGAGGCCAGGAAGTTACCATCACGTACGCCAATCTGAAGGCCAAGAGCTGCACTTTCCCGGCATATCTGCTGACTTTCCACCCTTCGTCTTAGATACGGGGATGAAAAAGGCGCCTGCGAGATGCTTTTCTCCTATGGGTTTCTCGAGGACGAAATGGAGACGGCTGAGACTTTATTCCTGAGTCTCACAATTCCGGAGACCGACCAATATCGGCCCGCAAAAATGAAAATTGCGAATTGTGCCCCCGGCTTCAAAATTATTGATGTACCCGCCGAAGATCAAAGCTCTCATCCAGGACCCCAGGAGCCGGATGGAGGTATTGATTGGGAAGGCGACTTCATTTGGTTGCTTTGCATTGGTCACGAGGATGGCCTTCGATTCGAGCTCGCGCGGACCATTGACAGTCAAGAAGAGGAGCTACAGGTAACCTTGTTCGGCCAAGAATTGAAGGAAGCTGCAGACCTGCGTCGGATGCTAGCCGAGAGCAAATTATGGCCCTTGTACCGACTCCGCGCTGTGGTGATCCTTCAGCAGCGTGTTTTCGACCAAATGCAAGTTTTGTACACCTCACAGGAGGATATCGAAGGCACACCGCGCGGCGGCGAGACAACGGTCAGAGTAAGCAAAGGTGAAACCTGCGCGTTTTGGACATATGCTAATCCAAGCAGGAAGCGGCGTACCAACAAGCTCTCAAATTGAGAAGACTAGAGTTTGAACTTCTGGAGAAGGCTTACGAGGACTTCGAGAGACAGGTACGTACTTTTCGGTGAGGTTAGACCCAGCTCTTGGATGCTATTGAACTCTCGTGGCTGCCACGCACTTTCGCCGAGAGGGGCTAGACTTCGTGTGTGTCGCAATATGGGGCTGACTGTCTCGTATAGAAAACCGAGCTGGCCGATAGCTTCGTCGTTCAAGAGTATCTGGCGTCGATGAATACTATCGAGTCAGATCAGCCGGAAGAAGACCTCTCTTGATCTACACTCTCGTCGACATTCATCATGAGGAAGGTCACTTACGTCGGGATACATGTACGTTGAAAGCTTGACGAGGCTGATTGTTACTCTGGAAAGAGACCTCTTGGGACAAAGAAGGATCGGTTGCGTCGTGTGACAACACAGCTGTCACCCCGCATTAACAAGCAAGTGTGGCTCAAGATATTCCGTCATGCGGCTCCTTTTTCTGTCTTTGCTGGCACTACTGGACCGTTGATCGAGGGACAACAGCACAAACGTGGACCATGAATTCCCAGACGAAATTGTGAAACAATATTTCCCCAGCAGTTCGTCGGGTAGTCGCACGCAGCCGTTGCTTTTGCGGAGTTTGGACGGATTCTGAGCGTTCGCTCTGCTGCAGCTGGCTACACGGCTAACTCCAGTCGCCAAGTACTCACTTGTGACAAATAGTGCTCGTCGGTTGATCCAAGTGGTCGTAATTGGATCGATGATTTCTCCAAAGCAAATTCCAGCAAAACCACTGACGATGAAAGTGAGCATCCTTGCCGTTCAGCTACTCATTTGACAGCCTAATAAAGCTTGTGAAATCGGCCCTTGCGCTCTTCAGAGTAGATGCTGGATGAATCGCCAGGGATCTTCCCCCGGTCCCGGGTCATTCACCGGAGCAAGCCTGAGACGCTTGCCGAAGTTCATCAGGCCGGTTGATGGGGAAGTTCGACGCCATCGATTGGCTCCTTTGGGTGCTTCGACAGCGATCGCTTCTTTTCGGGACGGAGAACGAAGTTTACCGGCAAGTTGTCCAATCATACATTCTTCTCTTACAGCGGGTGGAAGGCTGTTCGCCAATCCCTCCGCATCCTGATCGTGTGAGCGCAGCCATGGTGGGGACCCCAGATTCTCAGGCTGGCTCCTGAGGTACGTCGTAGTAGCAATAGCCGAGTCGCTCCCTCTTTGCTTTATGGTGAGTGCTGCAGAAAGAGACACCACATGCCAGCAACAA
Organism: Mycosphaerelloides madeirae; assembly: GCA_002785995.1. Taxonomy (NCBI): domain Eukaryota; kingdom Fungi; phylum Ascomycota; class Dothideomycetes; order Mycosphaerellales; family Mycosphaerellaceae; genus Mycosphaerelloides; species Mycosphaerelloides madeirae. The sequence continues at coordinate 1,561,353 of NHNV01000001.1, read as the reverse complement.
ATTCTATTATCCAGTGTAGTGGTTGCACCACCGATATCAAGACCCACTTACCCACTTCCTCTCCTTATCATTGACCGCGCGTTTGATTACCACTTTGGCGGCCAGCAGTGTGCCGGCTCCTACCACCCAACATGCCTGGCATTATTCCCATGAAGGTCATCAAGGTGGGAACGAATGCGCAAACAAGAATTGCTCAAGCCTGTGATCGGTCTGTCAATCGAGAACACAACGAGACGTAACTCCGCTCACATTGATAACACAGATGTCGAAGCAAGAAGATACGCTGCGATGGCGTACGACCATGTTGCTCACAATGTGCCAATGTGGGCTTCGAATGCAAGACGAGCGACAAGTTGAGCCGTCGAGCGTTCCCTCGAGGATACACCGAGTCACTAGAAGAGCGAGTTCGTGTACTAGAAGGGGAAGTCAGAGAACTGAAAGAGCTGCTTGACGAGAAGGATGAGAAGATAGACATGTTGTCGAGGATACACTCTCAATCGCCACACCCAATCCAGCTGCCCTCACCGCGCCGGCCATCGACAGTCTCGGTTGAATCATGCTCCGCAAAGATGGATACACCGCAGAAGGACGAGCTCTTCAAAGTCCAGCAGTCACCCTACCTATTGGACGACGATGGATCGGATTCGTACTTTGCCGGAACGTCAAGCGGGCGTATGTTTATCGATGCATTCAAGCACCGCGTACAAGAGGGCGGAAGGTCAACAGCAGATATCGATACCGCCTCACTACTCACTACGAGCATCCGAAGGACATCCGACTCGCGACCGGTCACTCCCAAGTCACCAATCACCTTTACGGCTCCGTGTCGAATGGTTTCTGATCAATTGATCAACATCTTCTTCCAGGAGTGGGCACCACTTTTCCCGGTCCTGCACCGGCCCACTTTCCTTGCACTCTACGAACGTTTCACATCGGATCTGGATAGTGTGACCGACAAAGCGGAGATCGCCCAGATGAACCTGGTCTTTGGGATCGCGGCACTCTCGAGTAGTACAAGGTCCTCGGCTGATCTGGAGAGCTTCGAGAGTCAATGGAAGTCGGCAATCGATTGCATCATGACCGAAAACAACATGGCGACCCTACAGTCTTTGGTCCTCGCACAGCTCTTCTGCGTCCAGCAGGGCGACCTCACCAGACTGCAAACGTATAAGGGCCTGTCGACGTCTCTGTCAGCCCGACTTGGACTTCATCAATCACAGAAGCGTTTCGCTCTTGGGACTTTGACATGCGAAAGTCGTAAGAAGGTCTTCTGGACCTTGTACACGGTCGATAGCTTCACGGCTGTGCTGCTTGGTCTGCCCAAGCATATCAAGGACGACGATATCCAGTGCGAATATCCCGACGATGTCGACGACGAGTACGTCACCGAGCGTGGCTTCCAGCCCACTCTCCCTGGCGAGTCTACAAAACTCTCAAGTGCCCTGGCGCTGTTTAGAGCATCAAGAATCCTGTCCAAGGTCCTTGAAGATGTCTATCCTGCTAAGGCATCGTACGAGTTGTCTCTCAAGAAGTTAGGAGACCTTTCCGATGAACTTGATGCGTGGAGCAACTCGTTACCTCCTCATCTACGTCTTCACTTTGCTCAGGTATGTCTTTGACGCATTGCTTGTGAGGGCTGTACTGATGATACGAAGGACAAGCCAAGCACTGGCACGATTAGCAGCCGCTCGCCTCTGCTCTCACTGACCTACAACTACATCAAAGCCTTGATCCACAGGCCGGTTGTATGTGCCTCACTGGACCGCGGTGTCGCCCAGTCTTCCATGATGTCGCTGGCGAGCTCCTGCAAGCAACTCATTCAAATCGTTCAACTGCTGGATGAGAGAGGACTAAGCTTCTCGTTCTGCCTGAACCGAGACGATCTGCTCGTGCTTTCTGGCTTCGGGCTCCTCTTTCAAGGACTTGCACTGGACGAGAACTCCAAGATCTTGAAAGACAACAGCAAAATGATCACCGCCATCGTCGACGTGCTCAACAAAGCCGAGACTCCCTGCGCTTCTGAATTCGAACGTGTCGCTTTGAAGTTTGTCTCACCAACTCGAGCGATACCACCAAGTCCAAGCACGAGCCACAAGACGAAAATGCCAGTTTTGTCGCGATCCAATTCTGATGGGGCTCGGTCTACCAGCTCGAGCCTGCCTTCATCGACGAGGAAGCAGCTTAAAGCAATAGCGTCTCGCTTCACGTCGAATTCTAAAACGCCGAAGCTGGATGCGTCCGACGAACGACGAGCGACGGTACAGAACATCAGTCTGCAACCGTACAGCTTGCAATGCCAGAGTCAGCCATCTCTTCAACCAGCGACAAGCTACGACCCAGCCTCGACCTCGCGCTCTGAGCCAGCACGTAGCCCGGTGAATATGTATAGTCTCCCGCCTTCCACTTCCACCAACCGACCTTCTGCACCTCCCGCGCAGCCGAGCCGGGACGTGAAACCGAAAGCAAAACCGAGTCTTCAGAAACCACTGAATCTCGACTACCTCTCATTCGGCAGCGATGCTGAGAACACCTCACCACCGGCGACCCGCCAATCGCAGCCGGTTAAAACAGAGCCCGCGCCGACCGATTGGGAGAGACTTTTGGGATCCTTGGATAATGGCGAAACGAATATCTACGATGCTTGCTACGGTGGACCTCCTGTCGACGCTCTTTTGGACGCGCCCACCCTCGGAATGTTTCATGCATCGCCAGCGACTGCAACGGCCGTTGCAGAAGTTGGTAGCAACATCGCATATTGCGCTGATCTGTGGGCGCTATGCCAGACTGACACCAATGCCAGTGGTTCCTCCACGTCGGGACTGACGCCCCCAGGTGGCGAGGCGCACACGGCTGGGAGTATCGTGTCGTTTTCCTCGGTGGACGAGGGAATGAGTAGCGTTAGCACGGACGACTTCACTTCGGAGTGGATGGCTACAGAAAGAGGGATTGTCCTGCCACACGGCGAAGAGCTGGGTGTTTGGGACGCCTCTGGACTTGGACTGTAACAAAATAGAAAAAGGAAAATCAAAAAGACATGGATCACTTTGGAGGCTGGCTTTTGGATGAATCTTGGAATCTTGGAATGTATTATTGGAGTCTAGGGATTTTTGGGTTGGTGGGATGGTGACGGCCGGCTGCGTGTTGGATTCTTGGATTACGATGCTCTATACCACCACGACGAATGTATGATGAAATTTTGTATTTTAGTTGAACTGTTTGGGAGCAATTGAATTGTCTTATCTTCAGTGACTTGTCTGATGAAGCGCGTGATCGATATTTCATCGCAAAAGCGTCGCGTGACTAGATGGCTCGATCATCGTGCGCATCAAGGTAAAGGATGAGGACGTCTTGTTCTTTCTGCCTAGGAAGACGTTCTGGAGCTTGAGTGGCGTCCACGTGTCGCTGGCAGTGGCTCGTTCGTGCTTGCTTCGCCATCTGGCGACGCCAGTGACGTAAGGGAGCAGGTGCAGAAAGTTGGTCAAGCTTTCCTCGCGAACGATGCGCATGTGAAAGGGATATATATATATTAGCTCTTTCTTGGCCCTTATTTAGACCCTGAAACATCTTGATTTTGAAACACAACCTACCGACCACTTTTCTGAAAGATACGAACAAGCAACCATGTCCGACAAGAACACCAGCACTTTGCAGTCCTACGTAGACAGCGCTTCTGCCACTGCGCAGAGCGTACTCGGGTCCATCACGGGAAGCCAGGCGGATAAGGCTCAAGCTCAAGGTATGCGGATTAAATCCATGGAGATAGGCTTGATGAATTGACAGTCCACTTTAGAAAAACAGAACGCCGCCGAAGCTCGCGATGCGGTTTCCCATGCAGGTGCCAGTGTTGGCGGCGTCTCAGTCTCCAGCTCCGGCGTCGCAGCGAACGATCCAAACCGTCAGCAAGGCTCATGGAATCAGACAATCGGGTCTGGCAAGGAGTTTGTAGGCGGCGCACTTGGAATGGAGGGCCTGAAGAAGGAAGGCCAGCAGCAGAACGAAGAGGGCAAGGCACAGGAGGCAGCTGGGCAGCTCAATGATTTAGGCTCTGGTATCGCGAATCGAGTTCAGGGGACTCTTGGAGGTGCGGTGGCCGGTTTGACTGGTGAGTCGAAGCTGCTGTCGAACGATGCCGGGTCGTTTCCAAGCTGATGATATGTTTAGGCGACCGTGAGGCTCAAGCGAAGGCTGCCGAACAGCATGACATTGGCAAGACGCTGCAACGAGGGGTTGAGTCGGAGCTCGATAAGAAGGCGCAGGCATAGATGACTTGCCGGTAGTGGTGCCACTCGAGAGCCGTGATGCGGATATGAGACACGACTAAGCGATTAATGGGGAGCTTGTATGATGATTGAACAGATAATAATTCTCTCGTTTGTTACACTTGCATTACAGTCTTCGCATATCTTGGGAAGGTCGCTTCCTGAGAGTAATCATGCCTAAGAGCGGCAAGCACGAGCTATGGACTTTGAAGATGCTGCATGCATGATTTAAAGGAGTAATGACAATGCATCCTTTGATGGTGCTATTGTTGGGTGGCGGTCCGAAGTTTGGGTGAGCAGACTGTTGAAGGAGTGAAGGGACGGAGTTCCGGCTTTTGGCCACGGCCGGGCTCTTTCGTGCACGACTACCACTTATCACCACCACCACATGCAGCCATAATCTCCAGTCAGCCGCCCGGTCATGTCCACCTCCTCACCTTCTTCACCCGTGCCAAATTCTCTTCCTCCTCTTCTTTTTCACATATGGCTTCTCCGTCGGCACCGCGCCCGCACATGCTGCAAAAGGCTCGTAAGATGCGCCTCCACTCTTAACGCCGACATCGATCTGTAATCCGTCCGCGACCCGAGTAATCAACATATCAATCCGCCTGCACGAGCAAGCATTCAATACCGCAATCGCACGCATATACATCACACATCGACAGCCATGGAAGAGCGAGACTCTTGCCCCGGAACGCCGAACAATGGCAGGAAGACGGGAGGCGCCATCGGCGACGCATTCAGAAAACCAATTCGGAAGGACTCGTTCGACCGCCTGAACGGCTTCCCTCAGGTCGAGTCGACCGCAAGGCGCTTCTCCACTGGCGCGGCTAAAATCCCCATGCCGACGCCGCAGGTCTTCGCGGCGCAAGCGGCGGTAGAGGAGTCTCTAGAAGAGAAGCGCTCGAGGACCCCCAGAGACCAACAGGATCTGGCTTCTTCTCTCTCGTCGCGATTCACTTTGTGCTCCGACACTCCTTCAATTGCCAGACTGGCAGCGCTCACAAGCCCATGCTATTTTCACAAGAGATTCGGGGATGCGGTGGATATTGAAAAGGTCTTGGAAGAGATCAAGGGCGATGACGAGCTATCGCACAGTCGGCTTATGCAGACAGCGGCATCTGTAAGAGAGGTTTCGAGACAGCTACAAAGACGGCCCCTCAGGCGCGCAGTGCGTAATGTTATGGTAATCACAAAGGCGAGAGACAACACATTGGTCTCGCTGACGCGGGAGCTGGCGGAGTTCCTGCTTGCTACGCCCAGATACGCCAAAGACGTCGGTGTCAATGTTTGGGTTGATTCGAAACTCCGCAAGTCGAAACGGTTCGATGTCGACTCTTTGCTGGCACAAGACCAGCGATTCAAGGATATGCTGCACTTCTGGACGCCAGCGTTGTGCCTGGAACGGCCGGAGCTGTTTGATCTTGTCATCACGCTCGGCGGCGATGGAACCGTTCTGTTTACATCCTGGCTGTTCCAGCGTATCGTACCCCCGGTCTTGGCCTTCTCGTTGGGTTCACTAGGGTTCCTCACAAACTTCGACTTCGAGAAGTACAAAGAGCAATTGAACCGCATCATGGGCGATTCAGGCATGCGCGTCAACCTTCGTATGCGATTCACCTGCACCGTCTATCGATCTGCAGCGTCCTCGATCGGCTCCTCGTCTGCGGCGTCTTCCACAAGTGTGTCAACCACTACAAGCCAATACGGCGGTGAAGCTGCGCAATCGGCCAAAATTGAAGGCGAGACACACGAGGTGTTGAACGAATTGGTTATCGACCGCGGTCCGAGTTCATACATCTCCAGTCTTGATTTGTACGCCAACGACAGCCTACTCACACGCATTAGTGCGGACGGGATCATCCTCAGCACGCCGACAGGAAGCACGGCCTATTCTCTCAGCGCGGGCGGAAGTCTCGTGCACCCCGACATCCCCGCAATATTGTTAACACCGATCTGTCCGCATACTCTGTCATTTAGGCCGATGTTGTTGAACGACGACATGGCGTTGAAGGTCGCGATACCTTCGACTGGACGAGGAGGGGCGTTTGTGTCTTTCGATGGCAAAGGCCGCGTCGAACTCGGACGCGGAGACGAGGTTGTCGTCCGTGCTTCCCAGTACCCGTTCCCGACAGTGATGGGACAGCCTTTGGAATGGTTCGACAGCATCTCCAGAACGCTTCGTTGGAACACAAGAGCAGCAGAGCAGAAGGGTTGGGCAGGCGGCGCTGCAGGCTATGGGGACGGCGATGGAGTGGACATGCTGGAGATTGGAGATCACGACAAGGAGCAGCGGAAGCAGAAAGAAGCCGAGTTTGACATTGACTTTGAAGACGACGACGAGACGGTCAGTGCGAATGATAGTGGATATTCGGAGTCTGGGGCGAACGGATCTGAGAAGAGGTGGGGGTGAGACGACGTTTGCTCGGGGTGCGTCTTGCTGCTAGAGGAGGTGAAGCATAAAATGGGCTGGCTTCACAAGTGGGAAGTTGGAATAAGAGTTGACGGGCGGATCATTAAGAGTGCAGATCCACGTTGCGTTTGCCAGAGTCAGAGAATGTTTGGCGCCGGGATTGAGGAGAGGTGGGGGCGGGACGGCAATTCGCATCGCTATCGCACAAGCTCGAGGCGGACGTGCGTGCATATGTGCAGACATGAAAGCGGTGGAGTGGAAGGTGGTGGGAGGTGGATACTTGGTCTTGCATTCTTGCGACGGTGCTGGGCGGCGTTCTTTGGTCGGGCTGCTTTGGTGGAACAGGTACAGGTACAGAGGAAGTTAGAGGCTCTGCATTTTGGGAGGACACTACCCGGAATAAACATTACTAGCATATTTCTATCGCGGCGCACGAAGAGCGTTGTAGTGGAAGAAACTGAATTGTGCACGTTGGCAGCAGTCGTCATCTGTCGCAATCAACGCTGAGAAAAGCACAGATCTCACAACATGGGACGTCTACGGTAGCTACGCGGCGGAGGGTTGCGTCAGAAGATGAGAACGGTGGTAGAAGAGTGTTGAGTGGTGCAGAAAGAGGTGAGGTGTCTAGAAAAGCTTCGTATCCGGCTACCCGTTGAGGGAATGCCGTGCCCAGCCACGCCAGCATATCACAGCGTCCCACAGAACGAAATCTCACAATCTCACTTCCACTACTACTCCATCATCATCATCCCTTCGACTCCCATCGTCGTGCCGGCCGCACACGTCCGCGGGCCCACCATCGCCGTCGCCGTGTTCCGCGCCGCCCATCTACATCGCCTTGCAGAGACTGATCAGTGACGGGAGACGACCCTCGCATCGTTGACCCTACCTATACTTCGGCCAGCAGGCTCACCACCACACCTAAAGCCCCTCGACCCATATTATTCTTCCATCATCATGCCTGCCTGCGTGCTGTCGCATGTGAGAGAGACTCTGAATCGGCAGCAGCAGAGTTGCCCGGACCTAAAACGGCCGAAACACACGCTCGATGTCCTCGCAGCATTCCGCTGTGCCCCGTGCAATGAGAATTGCTTCTCTGGCTCACTCTGTCGGTGTCGTGCTCCACTATTCGACTACTGTGCCCACTCCTCCACAAATTGCCCGGATGGACTCCATTTCGAACTACTGTCCAACCAACCATCAACCGCCGTGCCCACGGACTGCTGCGCTGCGTTCCCAGCGCGCGCGGACTACGGTGGGTCTCCCTGATAGCGACCAGATCTCCAAACGGCACACGGCTTTCGCGCCATGCATTCTCGGTCGCATCTATCCTCAGACTGGTGGGCTCTTGCTGCTGTTGGTTTCTGGTTGGCCATCCCACTCCATGCTCTTTCTCGCCTCTTCACGAACTCGCGGTTCTGGAGAACTGTACATGTATGCTTCGTTCGCCAAATCATCGTTATCCTTCTTCCACCTTCTCCCTCTCATCAATCATCCCGCCACTCCCGAGCGCTATTCTTGCAGAAATTTTCTACTCGTTCAGCTTATCTGGCTGTGCTTACGTCTGTTGACGCTCTTGGCAACTCGGATCGTTCATCTGAGCGCTGCACCACCCTCGGCATATTCGCGGTCTTTCTCGTCTGCCACCAGCCCAACCATTTCGCCCCCCAGCTGGTTGTACACAGGTACCCAACGCTAAGGCCTAGAGAACATCTGCTCGCATCTGCTCTATCTCGGAAAATCGACTGTAGCGCTTCTAGAACACGTTTCTTTGTTCTGCTGTCTATTTTTCGACCGGGACCACAATCACCGGATGATGACCGTCGACTCGAGAAGCTTGCCGGATTCTTGCTATATACAGGTGCAGAGGCGAAGAGGGCACATTCTTTTGTCTGCATCGCAACCTTGACCGACGTTGAAATCCGTCTCAGCGCAACTCGACCCAACCATACTACCGGATCCTGCCTCGTGTGAGCCATCGACCGATTGAGACATATTCATTGTCTGGGCAGTTGGCGAGTGGCTCTCCTCAGGCCGCTCGCAAGCCAACATGTCGACTCCAGTCGAGGAACTGGGTAATCCATTCGCTGACCCGCCAGTGATGGCAACTTTGCCACAACATTCCCCAGACTTCAGCGGCATTGTCACTAGCGCGGAAAGTACCACTCCAGCGACATCAGAGAAACCAAAAGGCAAGAAGCGAGTCGGCTTTACCGGCAGCAACAACAACAATGATGCAGTGCTGCCACAGCGGGTAAGCTACATCGAACCAGCCACAGAATCATCACCATCAACACTATTCGGTCAGTGGAGTCCGAATTATGGGTCACCAGAGGCTAGCGGAGCCACCAGCCCATCAGCCGGACACTCAAGATCGGGCAGTGGAGACTTGCTTCTCCCAGCAGACCCCAGCAAATCTCATCTTCCCGAACTCTCTGAACAACAGACTGAACAGTTGCGCGGTGCCATCACCCGCAGTCTCGAAGTTCCTCGGCCGCGACCTGCCATCCGACGGGGCGGTGCCTCTTCCAAGGCCGACCCTGGCGATCTCACTGAGAACTTGGATGATGATGAACCAAGAGTGCGTAGTGCGCGCGCAGCCTTTGAGCGAGGTAAGAGGTTGGAACAAGATCAACTTATTCATTCCGCGCCGGCTTCAAGGCGATCGTCGCCTACCCGTTCCTATGGGAGGATACCCAGCATCATCGCTCCCGATATTCCATTGGAAGACTTGAATGAGAAGTCCGAGGACGGCTTGGGCGAAGAAGCAGTCCAACTGCCACCGATACAACGACAGCGAAAGGCATCCACGGTCGAGGCGGTCAATCTTGTGAGGTCGCACACTGCCTCCCAAGACATCTGGCATCAGAAGAATTACGCCGACGAGCCTGCTCCCGGCGCTCGATCGGGTGCTGTCACGCCCACTGAAGAACAAAACTTCATGGAAGACTATCAACCCCAGCCAGAGCAGTACCGTGGCGGTATTCTAGGAGCTCTCTTGAAGCTCTACAATGATTCCCAGGAAGGCTCCAGCCGTCCAGGAGGCCCTCCGCGGGCTCAACTTCGACAGCTCAGCGGCGACTACAGCGCTTTCTCCACTCCTGCCGGCTCTCCACCACACTCCGGTTCTTCGACTCCTACGTACGGTCGTTCGTGGTTCTCACACAAGAAAGGCAATCAGTCGACGTCGTCATTGGGGACCTTGGTCGGCTCGTCTGCCAGCTTCGGCGCTCCTGTCATCTCCGGTCTAGGTGAGCAAGTCAGCGAGAGGTTGAAAGAGCAGCAAGAGCAAGCGAAACGACCGGGTCTTGGAAAACGTACGCGAAGCGGCGGTGCCATTGACGCTATCAAGCGCGTTGGTCGACCCAGATCAGATGTTCAGTTCAGGATCACGAATCACATCGCTGAGACGATTGCTCGGCAAAAATATCTGCTGAAGCTGTGCAAGGCTTTGATGCAGTACGGCGCACCGACACATAGATTGGAGGAGTACATGACAATGAGTGCCAGAGTGCTTGAGACGGAGGCCCAGTTCCTCTACATTCCTGGCGCTATGATTGTCTCGTTCGAAGACCGATCAACACATACCAGCGAGGTCAAGCTTGTGAAGGTCAACCAGGGACTGGACCTCGGTAAGCTGCGGGACGTACACGAGATCTACAAAGAAGTGGTAAGTGCTCACGACAGAAATTCAGACGTGCGGTCCTTGACTGACGCGATGCTCTAGATCCACGACAAGCTTGGCGTCGGAGACGCTCTCGAGCGACTGAAGGGGGTTACTAACAGCAATCCCAAACACAGTAGATTAGTCAGACTCCCCTTCTACGGCCTCGCTGCTGTCTGTGTTGGCCCTTTTGCCTTTGGTGCTCGACTCATCGATCTCCCCATCTCCTTCTTCCTGGGATGCATCCTGGGTCTTCTACAGCTATACGTCGCGCCAGCGTCGGATCTCTACGCCAATGTCTTTGAGATCTCGGCCGCTGTCATCACTTCCTTCTTGGCTCGAGCCTTCGGCAGCATCAGAGGGGGCGAGCTCTTCTGTTTCGCCGCTCTCGCGCAATCGTCCATCGCGCTCATCCTGCCGGGCTACACTGTCCTATGCGCTTCCCTGGAACTGCAGTCCAGAAGCATTGTCGCTGGAAGCGTACGCATGGTCTACGCTATAATATACTCCCTCTTCCTCGGATACGGCATCACGATCGGTTCTGCCATTTACGGGCTTATCGACAAGAATGCGACCTCGCAGACGACATGCTCGAATCCGATCTCCGATTACTGGTTCTTCTTCTTCGTCCCAGGCTTCACCATGTGCTTGATCATCATCAACCAAGCCAAGTGGAAACAGGCACCCGTGATGATGGTCATTGCCTTTGCTGGATACGTGGTCAATTACTTCAGTTCCAGACGCTTCGCCGGCAACACCCAAGTCAGTAATACTCTGGGTGCTCTGGTGATTGGAGTTCTGGCAAATCTCTATTCGCGTATTGGCGGTCGCATCGAGAATCGTGGTTGGGATATCTGGGAACAGAATCTTCGACCGGGGTGGAAGGCGTGGAGGAAGAGCATGTTCGGGCTTCAGAGCCGCAAACAATCCGCCAAAGCTCTCGAGGAAGGCAGCAGCAACGGGGCCGCCGGAGACAATGAGTCTGTCTTCCAACCCGCCGCACGAAGAGTTGGGTACGGTCTTGCGGCTGCGGCTATGTTGCCGGCTATCTTCGTGCAGGTGCCCAGTGGACTATCGGTCAACGGAAGTCTGGTCAGTGGAATTGCGAGTGCCAACCAGATCGCGGGCAACGGAACAAATGGCACGCAGGTCGTGAATGCAACGACGCTCTCGGCGACATACGAAGGTCTGAACAGTATTGCTTTTACTGTGGGCTACTCGGTTATCCAGGTCGCGATAGGGATTACTGTTGGCTTGTTTTTGAGTGCGATTGTGGTGTACCCGTTTGGAAAGAGAAGGAGTGGATTGTTCAGCTTTTAGAACAGAGAGAACGATACAGAGAAAAGTCTGGGTTTGTGAGCGTTCTGTTCACGTCGTTTGGGGGCATTTTAGCGAGGAGTTTTGTTTGGGTTTGGGTTTGGGTTGTATAGCAATAGAAGAGGGTCGATACCCGACTAGGTAGGCATGAGTGCGTGTAATCGACGGTACGAAGAAGAGAGAAGAATTCGATCACTCGACGAGGCTTTCGATCTTCCATTAGTACAGAATAACGCAGATGCCTACTACACGAGTACGACGAGCAACGAGCACCGCCTCACAGAATCAGCTGCCGTTAGATGGCCACGTGGATATGGTACGAATCTAACTGCGCCACATCAAATGCATGTTTCCCTGTACGAAGGCACCTGACTACGGCAACGAACAGGTCGTCCGACGGTGCGACGGCGTCGCTAGATGGAGCGTGAGAGGAATGGCAGTCCTGGACGACAACGCCACAGAATCGGCATGAATTGTGGCGGTGACATTCGCTGACGCCACGAACGGGTGGATACTGAGTTCGCGCGGGACCCGAGGGAAAATGATTGGGCGATGTCTTGTTTCAAGTGGTGGAGCTGTTAACTTCAAGATTTTAGGAAGAAGTGGCTGGATGCGATGGGTCGTGGTTTCCAGCTTGTCATTGTAGGAGGTTCTCGCAGTGAGAGGCTATATGATAACAATGAACACAATATTGAAGTGCAGCCGAAGCGAACGTGCCCAGTTTGTAAAAAGCGAAGCGCCCTTTCTTGTTGTTTGCGTGTGATGTTTCCTTGGCACAATGGCGAGTTACTAAAGGCCGACGTCACTACGCATCGTCATCAGAGCATGCAGTGCAGGTGATGAGTTTCCCAGCCAGCCGCTCGCTCTTTCGGGAGCTATATCAGTTCAAGAATCTGCTCTTCCTCCACTTTCTTCCTTCCAGCGCAACACATACCACAAACAACAATACTCCATACCGACTCAATCACACGTACCGACTCAATCACAAACACCGATAACCACCACCCACAACCGCCACAATGCCTTTCACCGGATCGTGAGTGGCTCTTTTTCCCCCAACCTCCTCCTGCCGGATTTTCACGGAGCACAACAGACTGACAGTGAACGACAGCGACATCATCAAGATCATCTTCGCCATCCTCCTCCCACCCGTCGGAGTTTTCCTCGAGCGTGGCTGCGGCGCCGACCTCCTCATCAACATTCTGCTCACCATCCTCGGATACATTCCCGGTATCATCCATGCATTGTAAGCTCTAGCTCCTGCCCTTCCATCAGACGCTCAAGAGCACATGCTAATGCGACACCTCGCAGGTACATCATCCTGAAGTATTAGACGCGTGCGCCTCCCTTCCCGCGACGATGACGAATACCCAGCGATACCCCAACACCCACCTTGCTTCCAGACAGCGACGATGCGTTTACCCTTCATCCATGACGGCATTCGTGACGGGCGGAATGAATTTGGGAATGATGCGCGAGACGTTGTAGCTGCATAATATTTTCTTGCTGTTTTGTTTCTGGAGTTGTGTATAGTAGAGCGTGGCTCTTGGCATGCGACGGCGACTAGATACTTGTACCTGTACACATACGAATCTGAGCCATTCTCGCAACCCATTCTCGTTTCATGATGTCGAAAGGTTGGATTTTTGTAAGAAACGTGATCGCATTACAAAATACATCTCGCCCTGTGCATCCAGTTGCCGGCACAAACGCCCTGTATGGTATCTCAAGCAAACCCCTTCGGAGCTTCTTCCTTCATTTCCAATCCTCACCGAAGCGCCTTCTCGGCGAACTTGGGCAGCACAAAGGCGGCCTCGTGTACCTTCTTGCTGTAGTACTTGAAGAGCTTGTCCTCCTCGTCATCGCTGACACTTCGCAATGGCTTCGTGACATTCCTGCTGCCGTCCTTGGTACACACCATAAATCCGATCTGGCCGCTTGGGTAGGTTGGAATCGTCGTCCAGCCATACTCCGCCACTGGGAACACCTGCTTGCAGTCCTGCTTGAGCTTCGCAATCATACTGAGGTGAAGCCAAGGGTTCTCGGCTGTGACAGAAAGAAAACCGTCAGCAAATCAACGATAGCCCAATGCTCGTGCGCGGCAATACAATTACAACGCATTAACACACTGGGCTTGTTCGGGGACAGGGCTTACAACCTTGGGTGGTGATGACACCGCCTTCGCGCAGTGCACCGTTGAGGAGTTCAAAGTACGGCTTCTGGAACAGGCTCTCCGCTGGACCCTCGGGATCCGAGCTGTCCGTGATGATCACATCGAAGGTGTCCTTGTAGTCCTCCAGAAACTTGAAGCCGTCGCCAACGTGCACCTTGACATTGGGGTGCTGGAAGCCTACGCTCATGCCCGGCAGGTACTTCTTGCTCAAACGAATGACCGCCTCGTCAATATCGCACAGAATCGCCTCTTCCACGCTCTCGTGCTTGACCACCTCGCGCAGCACGCCGCCGTCGCCGCCCCCGATGACGAGAACCTTCTTCGGGTTGGGGTGTGAGAACATGCCCAGGTGGGTGATCATCTCTTGGTAGGAGAACTCGTCTCGCTCGGTGCACTGGACGACGTTGTCGAGGACGAGCACCATGCCGTAGTCGGAGGATTCGAAGATGAGGACGTCCTGGTACTTGCTCTTCTCGTGGTGCACGACCTGGTTGACCTTGAGCGTCATGGCCTGGCCGGGCCACATGTCGCTGATCTCGCGGAACCAGCCATCCTTGATGGTGGGGTGGGTGATTTCTGCCATTGCTCGTATATGCGTGTGTTGGTAGAGGAGTGGTGCTGGAAATCGAAGCGAGCGTGGATGTCGGCGATATTTGTAGAAGAAGGAATGAAGAGAAAGCAAGTTCGGCAGGCGACGAAGAAGTGGTTGCATGCAAACAAGCTTGTGAAAGTTTTCATATGCACGCAGAACTTGGCTCTTAAAAAAAGCCCCACTTCCTCTGACGAGGGGTCGATCGTGGCTGCAGCTGCCAATTATGGAAACGCATCAGGCCTCAGGCGTCAGTAGGTGAATGTTCTGTATATCAGGAACCAGAGAGGTGGGCAATCACAATCTCGAATATCAACATATGCCGCAAGTGAAGACGAAAACTGGAAGAGAGAAGAAAATTCCGTCCTCCATCTCAACAATATCAAATGCCTGGCCAATCAATCGCCAATGATCAATGTCCTTCATCTGAACGTTCGATACTTGATCGACAGAACGTACGCACTGCCGTGAACGCTCTTGGAGTACGGGAAAGAAATGCCCTATCGCCCATTTCAAGCTACGAAGCCAAAAAGCATACTCGAACGAACCCCTTTCCCAACAGATCACAACAATATGAGCATCGAACAGAATTCGTATTTCCGGTACCGAGATTCGACTGGAAGGGGACTGTTAGCACGTATTCGAAGAGGACATCGAGCCATGTGTCCAACTTACACTCGGGTCGTCTGGGAGTTCAAAGTGATTGGAAACCAGATATACTAACCCCTATACTATATCGGAGTCGCATGTGATGAGGACAGCAACTTCTTGTTTGTTTGTAGAGCTCCATTTCGGCTGTGCGTCGGGCGAGCCTTCCTTCGATGGCGGTGTGGTGGGCGGCGGGGGTCTGCATGTGAATTATGTGCGTATCCGGTGGCTCGTGATAGACGGCCCAGCCTCCTCGCACTTCCTGAATGAATTTTACATCCTACCACGAGAAAAACATTTATCCAGTCTCTTCATCTTCAATCCTCCGATAGAGATGGATCTGATACCGCATATTCTCCAGCTCAATTGGATACTTCAGCCCGGGCAGCAACCGAAACCATCTAGAATCGTCCGACACCAGCTTCTCCCATTTCTTTCCCTGTGATTCAACGAGAGTATGATCAAGCATCCACTGCATCGGGTACTTTTTCTCTGCTCCGTTGATCGAGATAGTAGAATAGCTCCCGGGGCTATCGACCACCAGCAGACACGCTCCAGGTTTGAGGTCCGCTGTGAGCTGCAATAGCATTTGCTGCGTCTTGGGCATCGAGGCTGAATAGAGCTCGTTGAGAGTGAACATTAGTGTTACTAGGTCGGTGCTATCGAAGATCCCTTTGCCCTGGTGAGCGGACAATTGCAGGACGTCGAGTTGTTGGAAGTCGGAAGTAAATGCGTCTTCTTGAACCAAAGCTGTGTTCGCCTCTTTGACAGCAGCAGAGGCATACTTCGACAGTTCTGGAGGAGTCGTAATGGCTCGGTGAAGATCGCTCACGACGGTATTCCAAGTAGCGATATCAATGAAGTGGGCATGGGTTGTGCCTACGGACTGAAGCAGATGTTTCCATCCTGCCAGGGCAACCACTTCTGCTCCAGCACCGCCACCCAAGCAGACGACTTCCAAGGGCACCCCACCAGTCATCAGGGTTTCTTGAATGTCCGTCAAGACTTGCAAGTACCCGAGCGCTCGACTCGGACTCCACCGTGAGGCATAGACTCGAAGGTAGTCTTCTTTCCCGAAGGCGGCAGCAAAATCGCGGTTGTAGAGATGCCGCTTGACTTCCTGCAGTACTGTAGCATCCTCATCTCCGGGCTTGAATGCGTCGCGGAAGATATCGAGGCATTTCTGCTGGAGTTGGAGTGGTATGTCTTTCGGCACGTAGACAAGCGCTTCGGAATTTTTGACTGACTTGTTTTGCTTTGGCTTCTGTGCGGATTTGTTGGCTTTGGCGTCGCGGCTGGGACCCCGCCATTGTTTTTCCAGCCTCATTTGAAGCTGTTGAGGGTTTCTATGTCATGAAGAGCGGTATGTAAACGTTTTGGTGCGAAGAGTTGTGGTGTGGGCTCAAGGTCCAAGTTGGAAGCCTCGCTTTCTCGCCCGAAGCTTCCGAGCGAGAGGCGTCGATCACGGCATTTTCACTGCTATGACTCGAGATTCCGATAGTAAACTATATGTTACAAAAAATGTTACTGTAGAAAGAGCACAGACATGGTGACAGACTGATTGAAACTCGTCGAGATGGATCGAGTGAGAAATAGAGAGAGCGACAATTGGGTATCATTTTGAAGCATTAGTCCATGCGTGTTCGAGACCATTCTTTTCCCGCCCAAGACCATATCACAGCTTTGCATGTTTTTCAAGTCACATCGCCTTCAACTCTTCCTCGATAGCAGTCTTGAGCTTCTCTGGGCTGGAGGTGCTCGCCCAGCGCTGCTTAACCTGACCATCTCTCCCGATGAGGAACTTCTCAAAGTTCCACTTCACCCGCTGCAGTCCCATGATGCCCGGCTTGCTCTTCTTCATCCACTCCCATACGGGCTCGGCCTTGTCGCCGTTGACATCAGTTTTGCCGAGGACGGGGAAGGTGACGCCGTAGTTGAGCTGGCAGAAAGACTGGATGTCGTCGTTGCTGCCTGGATCTTGGCCGCCAAACTGGTTGCATGGGAAGCCGATGATCTCGAAGTCGGGGTGGGAGGGCTTCAATTCTACAGGATAACAGTCAGATGCGAGATTGGTCGAAGAGGAAGACATATGTATACCTTTGTAGAGCTTCTCCAGACCTTCAAACTGAGGGGTGAAACCGCATTTGGAAGCAGTGTTGACGACGAGCACGACTTTGCCTTTGAGATCGGCCAGAGGGTATGGCTCGCCCTTCTTGTTGTTGGGCTTGAAATCGTAGAAGGTAGTTGCGGAGGCCATGGTTGCGGTAAACAGTCTCTTCTGTGGATAATATTGTTGTTGGTGTCGGTGGTGGGAAGGAAGAGAGTTTGTTGGGTAGCGATGCTGGGGTGGAAGTGGGATGATATTTTTACTAGCAGCAGCTCGTTGGGAGAATGGTGAGACGGCCTTCGATAAGGACGATGACGACGACGAGATACCTCGGATACGAATGGAACGAGGTGGAAGGAGTATGCGAGGCATCAATAATGCAGGTGCGTCCAGGTTGTGTGACTGCTGCTACTTGGAATACTCAGCCAGGTGTCGCCTTCCTCGACTCACCTGTCCTGCAGGCGAGCTTCACAAACACCACGGATTCGAGCTTCTCCGGCTGCGGCCGTAAGACTAATGCGAGCAAACGACCGGGAGAGTTACTGTATTTGACATGTTCGCCTTGCCACGTTCTTGCGCTCCATCACCACCGCAGCAGACATGGGTCGCAGCGGAGCCTCTCGTCGACGGAACACAACATTGCCATCAATATTTGATGGCGCCCAATGAAACAGCCCTTTTCTAGACCACATCCCATCCCATTCAGGCGCACTATTCGCACAACGACGATGAGACTACATGCCCAAGTTCCTCGTCCCGCACCGCACAGGCGCCCACCGCATCGCTGCAATTGCCCTCTTCCGCGCCCTACTCACCCAATGTGCTGCTCTCCAGCTCCTGCCTTCCCAAACCACTGAGCTCCAGAACATCGTCCGCAACCGCTTCAAGGCCCAGCGACATGTCATCAGCCATCGCCAGCTCGTCGTCAGCTTCACTGCTGGCTACGAAGCCGTCGACCATCTGGACTTCGCCGTAGCCGGAGACGAGGACAGCAAGACCTATCTGCTCAGCCTGGCGGAAAAGACGCAATACAGCGCCAAGCAGACGCCTCCGCCCCCGCTATGGGTGCAGAAAGAACAGAAAGAACTTGCGAGAAAAGAGAAGGCGCGGCGACATAGGGAGGCTTGTGGGAAGACGGATATCTTTGCACGCCCGCTGCCATTGGAAAGGTTGACCGGCGCGAGACATATACCCGTTCTGTTCAGTGCGAACCGCATCCCAGTCCTGAGATTCAAGAAACCGCAACCTCCCCACTTGTCTTCGTACATCAATTCACGCATTGTAACGAGGCAGAAACGCCAGAACCGAAAAGAGTACTTGGAAGATCTGGTCACTTTGGCTACGACAGAGGATAGGTGGGACGCGATTGTCTATTCGATGCATGGTCTTGATTCGAGGGTTGGCGATGGGGGGATTGGCAGAGATCCTCTGTGGCGGCATGAAGCGGAGGTCGCTATGGAGGAGGTGCTGGAGCTGCTGGAATTGGAGAGGCAGAAGAACAAGGAAATGGCTGAGAAGATGCAAGCTGTCGTAGATCGAGAGACGGCTTTGGCGGCACACGAGCAGGCGGAGGATAGAGCGAAGAAGCCCAAATCGACACGACCAGGGAAGCGTGAACGAGAATTGGAAGCTGAAGAGGAAGCGAAAAGAGGCTCGGCTGGTCAACATGCGGATTCGTGATTTGCATTTCTGGGCATATATTGTCCCTGCTTCAGCCTCCCTCGGATTTGACAGTACGCCTTCTTCGCACACAAGAGTCCGGCTCCTTGATGCGACACAGCCTCGAACATTGTCAACAGCCTTCGGACGTCGGTCAAATCAATCATTTCCGCACCCTCTCCCGCACAGAACACAGTGTTCTTGTGTTTGTGGTACTTCTTGCACAAATTCGTCTCCCATGGAGAGCAGACATCTTCAACATAGACGGCCTTGCCAGCATCCTTCATGGACGTAAAGACATCCTCAAGGAACTCGATCGGGCCGTGGGCGTGCTCATGTGGCTCATCAATGCCTGTGCCTGTTGATCGTCAGCAAAGAAGGACGCAAAATGTTCCGATATCCCGATGAGACGTACCTTGGGCAGCCCACACGTGCAAATCCACAATTAACCGCCTCAAACGATCTCCCTCGGCCGTGTTGCCGTCAACGTCGCTGGCGAAACCAGTCGGATAGCTACGCTCCGAAGGATCCTCCTCGAACTTGTCAACGATAGCGTCGATGACCTTGTTCGCGAAACGCTCATCGCGAAACTCTAGGCCGAGGAAGTACATGTGAGCAAGACGCTGCCACTCTGCGTCTGCGTTCATCGTCACATGCTCGTTGTCGCCTTAGTTGTCGGGAATCTGCGAGTAGATGTTGCCGTCGTACAGGTAAGAGCGATAGAGCTCTACCATGGTTGGACACTGTTCTGGGTGCCCGATTGGAGTAGGAAATTGGGGCATCCGGCGAGTGTCGATATAGTCGAAAGTCTGAGGACGTGCTCTATTTGAGTGGGAGTTGACTCGAGCGCCGTTGGGTCCCACGAAGATTGGAAGTCAGAATTCGCCATATCTGCCATGTGTTCAGTATAAGAGGGCTGTTTGACACGAAAGGGGAGACGAAGTGTGGTGTTCTGGCCAACTTTGCACGGGCGTTGGGCGAGCGCTGCTGCTTTTTGATCCTGTGCAGCTCATCTTGTGCGTCTTTGAGCTGCTGCTTGACGATCGACAGCTTCGTGGTGCCATGCTGACAGGGGCGAGGCGCGCTGTTGTCGGTGATTGTCGAAGTGTGAAAAGAACAATGAAGACATTGTCTGAGAAGTTGAATATCAGGTGCGGTTCGAGCGATGTGAGATATGATACCTCGAAGTGATGTTTTAGGCTCGGTAGCGACTTCGAAGTAAGGTTTGACGAAGTGAATTATGAGATAGTCTGTTATGTGAAAGTGAGTGAAAATACATTGACTAATCGGGGGCCAAACACTTCTGACTCGTTTGTTGAGCTTTGATTCATCGTTTTTAGCAGCAGAAGGGCAGAAGGGGAGTGAGAATGCTTGTTTCTCTCGCTAAGCTGGGAGGCCGCTTGATGTAGACGGATCTAGTGATGAAAAGAGAAAAGACCCAATGCATCACATCCTTGTTGACGTACCCGGTCCAACATTTCAACTACAATCTCCAAGAATGGTGCCGATTTGTTATTCCCTTGAGCAGTGTTAGCTTAAGCATATTGAGTCTGGTTGTCCTTTCTTGATGTCAGGTATGAGATGGATGTTCTGCAGCAGGGAAGGTTAGGTGATGTTGTTGGCGTGATCGATCATGGAGCACGATCACCAAACCACACGCAACGGTCTTCCTGCTTCTACGGTTCGCGTTTCATCTTTGTTCAAACGTCGACGTTGTGAAAGCGGCTCGGCATAACAACCGAGCGAGATTTTAGATGTTCACACGTGAGCGGAACGCAGAACTTCCGGTAACGGCCGGGACGAGAAGGCCGCTCTGGATGCCTCTGATCAGGGCACTAGTTGTCGAGATATTGTCTCTACTAAACCTATATATTCGTCTCCTTTATACTTCTTTCTTTAATACTATATATACTATCTAAAACCTTCTTATCTTAAGCGAAGCTTTTTATTATAGGCTATACCTAGTTGCTTAGCTTTACTATATATACGTACGTATAGAAACTAATAGAGGGAGAGAGAAGCCTACGGGCTAGAATATAAGTAGGTCTACCCTCTATATAGATTATAAGGAAATAGTTCAAATAGGATAATATAATACGACTATAGTAGCTAATTCTAAATACTTAATATTACCTTAAGAAGAGAATTGAGAGAAGAAGTACGAGGCTTCTTTTATATATATAGACGCTAAGCTGCTAAGTTAGCTTAGTAGTAGATCCGAGATATCTCTAATATTCCTTAAGAGATATAGTACTAGCATTCCCTTATATAGATACTTCTTTTTATTTTCTCTTTAGCTTATAATCTAAGTTTATAGACTATCCTTTAGTTGAATAAACCTTTCGTATAGATCTCTTATAATTACTATGAATAAAGAATATATAATAATATAATCTCGATATCTATATTCTTTAGACTTTATCCTTTTATATACTTATTAATACCTTAGGTATCCTAGGAGCGTCGTTTATTAAAGGAAATATCTCTTTACTTTTATCTCGTCTCTTCTTATACTCTTTATACTTTATTACTTTAGAATACTTAGATAATTCTTAATATGAAAGTATATGATTTCCTTCTTTAACTAGCTTTGTATAGTTTTTCAGCTCTAGAGTTAGAGTTTGTAGACATTTAGAACTAAAGAATCTTATATTTATAGTAGTATTAAGTACTCTTAATAATAGTTAGATATCTATAATAATATGAGATATACGTTCTAAACGAAGTGCTTTTCAGCTGTAACGCGTTAAAAACAACTATAGCACAGATGGCTATAAGCAATACGGTTAGGGCCCTCTCCGTAGTAATTGAGGCCCTCTCCCTAGCCAGATAGGGACCTTCCCGTAGTGTACGAGTTATATTTTGTTTGAAAGCTATCCGGTTCCACAAATCGGAGTTCCACAGCACGAACTGTCATGGCGCAGAAGGATCCCGAGGAGGTGATGTCGAAGGTGCATTCAAGCGAAATGAGGTGTTGTCGCCAGGGGTTAGCGTTACTTATGGAAGGCTGAAGTCAAAAGTTAAAAGCTTCGTTTAGGAGTGCACCGTGCACGCTCCAGCGCTGAGAGAAATCGGATCTGGCTTGGCCGATCTTATGGAAAACAGCCGGGTCGTGGGAATGGGGTAGAGATGCGGTATGTACAGGCGACTTCGTACTCTGGATGCGCAGGGTGATGCAATGTTGGGTATTACGTTGCAGCTTCGTGTCCAGCGATGCAACTCTGCGGAGTATACGAGAAGCAGAGAAGGACAACAGCCAGAAGAGAGGTCATCACAAGCGTGTCGCTTCCGGAGAATTTGTAGCTTTGAGGTCTTAGTTTCTTGGTTTCCTGGGACGCATGTTGTAGTACGAGACACTCCATGGAAGTTTCCCCGTCGCGTAGGTGGAATTGGGAGTATCGAGCGAAGAACCTGGGAGGCACAGCAAAATAATCTTCTGCTAGGCCCATCATCTCCACCGCGCTGCAGGCCTGACAGATTCTTGGAGAAGGAGCGAGGTGAGATAGGATAGGTGTCAAGAAGGATTGAGACTCTGGGCGAGCTGATCTCGGAAGGAAATGCCTCGTAGCTCTTTTTCTGATGAACTGCTTGTGATATACGAAATCAATTGAGCATGTGCCAGTTCAAGGCGCAGACTGACCCACCAACGTTTCATCAATGAAAGTAATGATGAAAACGCCTGGCGCTCCATCGTATTTATGTGCTAGCGCGCTGAATGTGCCGACGACCGGACACGCTACGGACAGTTGTCAGCCCGCCAATGAAATCTTCTCCTTCCTCACCATTCATCTCATCCATCGCCGTTTTGGGAGCAGATGGCATCCTGTTTCAATAATGCTTCCCAACCATACTGGATAAATCACACAAGCGATTGGCTGTCCATCTCCTACCGCTCGCATTTTGGTAGTCTGGCTCGTTACTGCTGGCCCGGCTGGACATACACGCCTGACGAGCTGGAATGTGGAGGTT
The DNA here is from genome assembly GCA_002785995.1 of Mycosphaerelloides madeirae. Lineage (NCBI taxonomy): Eukaryota > Fungi > Ascomycota > Dothideomycetes > Mycosphaerellales > Mycosphaerellaceae > Mycosphaerelloides > Mycosphaerelloides madeirae. Next base: position 1,538,555 of record NHNV01000001.1, on the reverse strand, counting down.
CTGGCTCACCACAGGCGCGGGAGACGTTGGAAGGCGACTCGGGAGTGGAAATGACGAGCCTGGAGATACAGGCGCCATTGCTCACCACGCCACGGATCCATAGGACAGGCGATTGCCGTGTCAGCACAAGCCATTGAACTTTCTGAGTGCGCATGTCGCGCATTACCGGCCAAGGCCCACCACAGGAACGCAGCACGCTGGACTCAGGAGGACCAGAAATAGTAAAATGCTCCTGGAGAATTTGCGGGACTTTGGCCAAGGCAATCAGTCACCCCTCTACCGCTCCTGTCTCCAGCCATCGCCATAAAAGTTCAATGACCCAGCGCGGCGCAGTATTGGCAAGCCGGGCGGCAAATAAAAATGTGAAAAGGAGAATCCGAGAAGTGATCCAACAAGATGAGCCAGAAGTCAGGACGAATGCAGAGCAGATCAGATCCAAAACGGGCAGCAACTAAGCACCAACAAGTGCTGGTGGAAACAAGGCCGCGGGAGCTAGCCCTTCTTCGCCCATCTTTGACCTCACGCTCTCCTCGGACCACGCAGACAGCCGCACTAACGCAGGACTCGATGCCTGCTAACGAGCCCTACCCTTCTGACCCTCTCTGAGGCTGCCTGTCAACTACTGCGCACATGGTTGTGGTCCGTGACAACGAGGCCGCAGCGCACATCACGCCCAAGATGGGACGTTCGCTGAGCTTTTAGGGGGAATTCGCCGCTGGCCCTAAGGCTGACTACGACGGGCGCGAAAGTCTCTTTCGTGTAGTATAGTGAGCTCCTGTTGCCGCATCATGGCCTGCTCTCCCTTCTGTTTGCTCGTACACCACCAGCCGTAAGGCATTGTTTCGTCTCTTTATTGCTTTCATTGCAGGCCTCACTCGCTAAGGGTTTGTAATTGCATCTACGCCTTCTATTCGAATCGATCGCATACACTAATTACGCATTCTTCGCCACCCGTTGGAGAAGTGAGAGATTTTGAGCACTTTTGTCGGACGAAGGAAAGTCAAGATGAGGACCGCTTTGTGGTCGCTCCCCGCCCTGGCTGGCAGCGTTGTCGCTGTTCCAGGCAATGCGCCAGCGTACTACCCGGGGACGAACTGGACGGACACTACCTCTGCTACTGAGCAGAAGTCGGCTCTGCCCACTGCCCCCGTCTACCCACTCCCCTACGGATCGTCCTCGAAGTCGTCCTCGAAGTCAACGTGGACCTACTCATTCTCTGGCAATTCTTCTACATATGCACCTACGGCGACGGGAGGCTATGCTGCCCCCGGTTATGGCGGACCTGGATATGGAGGCCCATCGTCCACCGTCACTGTCATCACCAGCATCTACGAGACCGTCTGCCCTGGCGTTTCGACCTACACTACCGGCGGCACCACTTCGCTTTCTTCCTACACTACTACTTCGACCATTACCGAGTATGTATCTGTCACCCTTGCTCCCGCGCCAGGACACAGCCAGGGCTCTCCCAATGGACCTGGAGCCTACCCATCGCAGAGTGAAGTGTCTGCTCCCAATGGCCCTGGAGCTTACCCATCGCAGAGTGAAGTTTCTGCTACCTCTTACCCATCGACTGTTTACACCTACGCAACGATGTACACGACCGTTTACCCAAAGACCACTACTGGCGTCTATGGCGGAAAGACGATCACTCGGACCTACGAGAGCGTCTCCACCGTGACTTCAACCTGGTATGAGACCATTATCTTGACCGCCGTTCCGACCGGATATGCTTCCCAGTCTGTGCCGGTCTATGCCACGGAAACTATTCCAGGCGGCTACGCTTCTGAGTCCGCTCCTGTTTATACCTCCCAGTCAGCTCCTGGCTACGTATCTGAGTCTGGCTCGGCGTCTGCTAGTCCCACCGGATACAGCCCGATGGAATCGAGCGCGATCAGCCACACTCCATCTGTGTATGTGACGACGATCACTCAGGAGCAGACCGTCATCGTCCCGAAGACCACCACAGCGGTTGTTGGAGAGAGCACTGTCACGAGCGTATACAGCGGCACCTCAATTCACACCAGCATTTACACTTCTACCTGCACTGAAGGTGCATCGACCATTTGGACGACCGGGCAATGGGGCAGCGTCGGATATTCCTACACCCTTTCGAACTCAGACTCGTCTTCCTCTTCGTCTTCTTCCTCGTCGACAGCTGGTCCGGTTGAAAGCACGTCTTCTTCCGAAATTCCGTGGTACCCCATCCCATCGTCGTACAGCAATAGCTCCCCTTACGGATATGGATCTGGTTCTGGCTCCATGCCAAAGCCAACTGGGACCACGTCCTCCAGCAAGTCATACCCATCCGGCTCTGGAAGCGTGCCAACTCCTTCCGGTTCCGTGTCTTCCAGCAAGTCATACCCATCCGGCTCCGCAAGCGTGCCAACTCCTGGCTCTCTGTCATCCAGCAAGCCTTACACTTCAGGCTCTGGAATCGTGCCAACTCCTTCGGGCTCCATGTCCTCCAGCAAGCCTTCTGGCAGCGCCAGCGTCCCAACAGTCTCAGGCTCCAAGCCTGTGAGCTCTGCATCTGGATCGCCATCTAAGCCAGTCAGCTCGCCCACTGGTTCTTCGCCAGTTAGCACGCCCTCCAAACCTGTCAGCTCTCCATCGAAGCCAGTGAGCTCGCCAAGCGGCAGCACGCCAGTATCAAGCCCCATCTCCAGCCCAAGCAAGCCAGTCTCGACCCCTGTCTCCAGCCCAAGCAAGCCAATCTCGACTCCTGTCTCCAGCCCAAGCAAGCCAGTCTCGACCCCTGTCTCCAGCCCAAGCAAGACAATCTCGACTCCTATCTCCAGCCCAAGCAAACCAGTTTCGACTGCAGTATCTAGCCCAAGCAAATCAGTCTCGACGCCAGTCTCCAGCCCAAGCAAGCCGGTATCAACGCCCGTTTCATCTCCAAGCGCCACCAAGCCAACGTCGTCGTTCGTTTCCAAAAAGCCAGTGTCTGTTTCATCGATCAAATCAATCCCCTCAAGCTTCACTAAGTCGAAGACGTCCACTAGCAGCACCAGCACCAGCACCTGTGCCACGCCTACTCCTACGTCGGCCTGCGTTCCATGCGAAGGTCAGCCCGGCAGCAATCCAGATGAGTACTGTGGCTACACAATCTCGGACAACTGGTACGATGTCACGCCAAAGACTTGCAGGACGGTCGAGTACAACTTCGAGATCACCAACGGAACTGTTTCGCCCGACGGTATTGAACGCATTGGTTTCATGATCAACGGCCAGATGCCAGGTCCCAAGATCGAGGCCAACTGGGGTGATACCATTGTCGTCCATGTAACGAACAGCCTCACCACAAACGGCACCAGTATTCATTTCCACGGTATGCGCCAGTTTATGACCAACGAGATGGACGGTGTCCCTTCAATCACCCAGTGTGCTTTGGCACCCGGCGAGAGCATGACCTACACCTTCCAGGCTACTAACTACGGATCTTCCTGGTACCACTCTCACTTCGCCATTCAGACCTACGGAGGAGTCTTCGGTCCGATGGTAATTCACGGCCCTGCTACTGTAGAGTACGACTACGAGGAGACTGTCCTTGTTCAAGATTGGAACCATGTCACTGATGACTCGCTGTACGACCAGCAATCGGTAACGGCCGGCGCTCTCACGCTCGACACGGGTCTCATCAACGGCCTGAACGTCTGGGGTGGTGCCGATGGTGCCGTTGGCACTACCGGCCAACGCTTTTCCATGACCGTCATTCAGAACAAGCGTTACCGCATTCGCCTCGTCAACACGGCCATTCAATCATCTTTCAAGTTCTACATTGATGAACATAAGTTCCAGGTGATCGCCATGGACTTCGTGCCAATCGTCCCATACGAGACGACTATCGTCAGCATCAACATCGGACAGCGATACGACCTAGTCTTCACTGCTGATCAGACGCCTGGCAACTACTGGATGCGTTCCGACAACCAGAACATTTGCGCTCCCCTTAAACAGCCTACGAACATCAAGGGTATTGTCACCTACGAGGGCGTTACTCCAGCCACGCCAAGCTCCACTGCGTATACTTACACTGCGGGGTGTGTCGACGAGCCGTATGCCAGTCTGGTTCCGTATGTGCCACTCAATGCCGGTGCCACGCCAGACGATACCATCTCAGAGGTTGTCAGCAATAGCAAGAACAGCGCAAACCTCTACAAGTGGTCGCTGTCCGGAACTACCTTCCAATCTCAATGGGGCGATCCAACCCTCTACCAGGTCTACCACAACGGCACCATCCCGACGTACTCTGGCAGCTTGGCCATCGAGGTGCCCAACCTCAAGGAGTGGGTCTACATCATCATCGACTCGGCCATTCCTACGCCGCATCCTATCCATCTTCACGGACACGATTTCTTCGTCCTTGCACAAGGCGTCGGCCTGTACAATCCCGCTACTGCTGTGTTGAACACGGTCAACCCACCACGACGTGACGTCGCCATGATGCCATTCCAATTGCCACCGGCTGGTCTCCCTACTGGCGGCTATTTGGTCCTTGCTTTCGAGACTGACAACCCAGGTGCATGGTTGATGTAAGTAGAGCGAAAGCGAGAAGCTCCCCTTATGCTGAGGTTCTTACTGATATTCTACCCCTAGGCATTGCCATATCGGATGGCACGTTTCCATGGGCTTTGCGCTCCAGATCATCGAGGGTACCAGCCTCATCAAGGACACGGTCAAGGACAGCTGCCAGCTAGACGGCACCTGCTCCTCATGGCACTCTTACGCTCAGGCCAATAACATCATCACTACGGACTCGGGTGTATAGATGGAGAAGAGGAGAAACAGCACTCGGAGGAAGAAACAAGGACGGAGAAGTGGAGCAGATGTTGTATTAATACCTCACCTCTTCTTTCTCACCTTCGCCTACAGTTCTTATGGATAGATGTCAGCGTTGGCGCTCATTGTTCATGACGGTGTTACTTTTACGATACAAAACGGAGACGGCTTTTCAATTCTTTTTCTTCTTCTCCACGAGAAATGTCGAAGATGCTGAGCCGCTTTGCAGGGCAACAGGATCCGGTGGATATATAGGTAGGATAGAGGACTCCATGACAAGGGAGCGTTTTGTATAGAAACAGTATGACCGTCTCCTGGCCACGTTTAGTAATTATAACAAAAGGCAAGGGTGATGATGATGAGTGAATGATCAGTAGTCAGCCCCGCAAAAGGGGTCGAGGCTGCGCCGGTCCGGTTTGGCAGCAGCCGCGAAGAGCACTCCATGGGGCTAGCTTTGCGCCTGATCGGAACGGGGTAAGAAATGGCAGGAGGTCCGCCGTCACTCCAGTCGCACCGTGTAATGGAGGAACTCACTCCTGCGAACAGGCAGCAGATACACGCGCCGAACGGCGGACGGAGCAAAATAAACGGCGCTTGCATGTGTTAAATAATTGTTTGTCTCTTCTTCACCTCCCCTCGACTACCTCCCCTACTGCACCCTCCTACTTTGCGCCAACCACCGCCATGTCGATGCCACTGCGGATCTTCGGCCTTTCGTGCGGCACGTCCGGCCTGTTGGTCAAGTATGCGCCTCAATACTCGTTAGGCCTCGTCACTACGGCCTTCCTGCTATTCTTCGCCCAGATAGCCCTCTATGCCGCCTACTGCGTCGTGCTGTATCCTCGGTTCTTCAGTCCCATACGACATATCCCGACGCCGCCTGGAGGCACTTTCTTCCTGGGACAGACCAACCGTATCCTCAAGGAACCCTCTGGCTACCCGATGCGAGCTTGGAGCGAAACGGTGCCGAATACCGGCCTGATTAGATATTCCATGTGGTTCCAAGAACGCCTTCTGGTGACAACGCCGGCAGCTCTCAGTGAGGTGCTCGTGACGAAGAACTACGACTTCATCAAGCCGCCGCAGGTCCGAAATGGTCTCGGACGTATTCTGGGTATCGGGGTGCTTCTGGCTGAGGGCGACGAGCACAAGATTCAGCGCAAGAACTTGATGCCTGCCTTCGCGTTTCGCCACGTCAAGGATATCTACCCGATCTTCTGGCATAAGTCTCAGGAGATGGTGCGATGTCTCGCCACAGCTGTCAAGTCGAGTGAGTCCGCAAGTGCAGAGAATGCATCCGACACGGAGAACCAGGCACAACACGAATCCGGGGCAATCGATGTTGGCACTTGGACGAGTCGCGCCACTCTGGATATTATCGGACTCTCTGGGATGGGACAGGACTTCGACTCTCTGAACGATCCCACTAACGACCTAAACAACACCTACCGCAATGTCTTCAATCCCGGTCGGGCAGGTCGGTTCTTACAATTACTTGGCGCTTTCCTGCCATTTTGGCTGGTATCTAACCTTCCGGTCAAACGCAACATGGAGGTCATTGCGGCACAGAAGCATATCAAGCAGGTGTGCCGTGACTTAATTGCGAAGAAGCACAAAGCTATGGAATCAGGCAAGAGGACTGAAGTTGACATCCTTTCTGTGGCAATCGAGTCCGGCGGCTTCCAAGACGAGGAGCTCGTGAACCAGATGATGACATTCCTGGTTGCAGGACATGAGACGACCGCAACAGCTATGATCTGGGCCATCTACCAGCTCTGTTTGAAACCTGAAGTCCAGCAGACACTCCGGGCCGAGCTCAGGGAAAAAATCCCGTCCCTGGACAGCGAAATCACCGCTGCTCAGATTGACGACTGCCACTACTTACAGGCTGTCTGTAATGAGATCCTACGACTGTGGGCCCCAGTGGGACTGACACTTCGCGTGGCCAACGTCAATACAAGCATTGCCGGAGAGTTCGTTCCCGAGGGCACCCTCGTGATCATGTCCCCACGTGCCACCAATACATCCACAGCTCTGTGGGGCGAAGATGCCATGGAGTTCAAGCCAGAGCGCTGGCTCAACGCCGATGGCAAAGCCAACGCAAAGGGCGGCGCTGATTCGAACTATTCCATGCTCACTTTTCTCCACGGGCCGCGCAGCTGTATCGGACAGAAATTCGCCCAGGCTGAGTTTGCTTGCCTTTTGGCTGCTTGGGTAGGGAAATACAAGAGTCGGTTCGAGGAAGGAAGTCCGTATCCGAAGGGAGAGCTCGAAATCAAAGGCGGAATCACATCAAAGCCTAAAGGTGGTGTCTGGGTCAAGCTGGAAGAAGTGCCTGGGTGGTAGATGGTTCATAGGTACATACGAGCACAGCATTGACGACATATTATTGAAATGAGATACATGAGATGGCGAGCGCGCTCCCAGTCAATCTGATTAATGTGAATCCTGTCCTGCCCCGTTCTCCACCTACCCTCTGTTGTGTGCATGACCATGCCAGGCATGCGCATTTAAGGTCGTCTCGTGTCGCCTCATCATCAGCGTCATCAAGGACATTGTCGTAAGAAGATCAAGAGCCACCTGGCGATTGATCGGCTGCATTCGGCGTGAAGCTGGACTTTCACGTCAACCGAAAGGTACCGTTCGGAAGCTGGTATTGTTACACGCGTGGCCCCTAGCCACCTTTATAATCGGTCACCATTGTCAAAACTCGACGAGGGCGCGGACCATAGGTAACGACGGCAAGCTGCGGCCCCAACAATGGTTTGCTGAGTACGTTTCATCCAGAAGGCGTGCATAGAAAGTGGTCATCTACCTTCTTCGGTCACGCTCCAAGTTCTTCGACATTCACCATCACCGCATGACCTTCCAGGTCTTCGGCCTACTTCTTTCTGACAACGCGTGCACCAACACTCGTCACCCACCTCATAATTCGACCTGCACCCGCACTCGCAGAAAGATACACTCCGAGATCCAGATTGCCCGCGCTCAAGCACACGAAGCCTCAGCCAGAACTCCACAGCTCTTGATATCCTCGAATCCCCTCTCACAAACACGAGAAGTTCCCAGACATCCAGTCCACCAGCACTCTTTACGGCGACACCTTTGACATCTCTGACACCCCTAACACCACCCGCGACCCTTCGTCAAGACCAGAGATCTCTTCACCGCCTCGACATTCACCATGGCACCTCAGCCAATCACTCAAGCCACCGCCAGCAGCCCATCCACCACCTCAGCAACCACGGCCGGCCCGGGACAGCGCACCAACGTCTACCTCAACTTCCTCAAAGACGACAAGACCAAGACCGGTGAGTTCGTTCGTGACTAGGACTGTTCCTAGTGTCTCAGATCTTCGAGTAACGAAGCTAACCACGTACGAAAGCCAAATGCAAGCTCTGCGGTTCTCGCATCAAGGTTTATTCCTTCAAATGCGGCCACTGCATGAAGCGCATCTGCTCCGAGTGCATCGAGGAGAGCGGCGACCGTGCTGCCGCCAACAAGGCCATTGCGAATGACAACATCAACCACGGCTGCTGGTGCGGCTTCAAAAGTGGCATCAATGTTGCGTTCAAGGAGAGTCTTGCCGTTACGCACAGCGAGCCAATCGCCGCCGCCAAGAAAAGGCAGCCCGCTATGCAGAAGCCTCCCGCCTCCTCTGCACGCACAACGAGGTCCTCAAGCTCTCCGAAGACAGGCGTCGTTTCAGACACAGGCGCTACAGACGGGCGTGCCTCGACCCTTCAGGGGACTTCTGATCAGCTGAGTGTTTCCGACACGGGAGCAATAGATGGTTTCTCGCCGCCCGAAGACACTCCTGATCAGTTCCACGATTCCGGAGACGCTGAGGGCCGCAGTAAGAAGTTCTATGTTTCACGAGCAGCACCCACCGCTCCAACCAAGAAGAGATCAGTCTTTACGAGACCGCCGAAGTCGAAGAAGCCATCAGTAACTCCCGCGAACGCCGAGTCGCCAGAGTCCGGTGACTTTGAGATTATTGGTGAGTCATCAAGAAACATCCTGCAACCACCCGCCGAGAATGACAATGCCGCCTCTACGGAGGCCATCAAGTCGAAGAAGAAGTCGCCTTCTACTGGTGACACCAATGAGACTTCTGATCAATTGCAAGAATCCTTAACTCCACCAGCCGCCGACGACATCCTTCAACCTCCCGCTGGGCAGCAGAAGCTTATCTCCACAGATATCACCACGTCCAAGAAGACACCGTCTCCTGCTCCTCAGACCGACACATCATCTCTATCAGAGGAATCTCCAGATCTGCCAGCAGCCACAGTTGCCGGCTTACCGAAGAATGGTACCAAGCGTCGCAGCAATACTTCCGATTCCAGTAGTCCAGAAAGTCTGCGCAAGAAGCGAAAGACGAACGTCCAGCAAACCACTCCAGATTCACCCGCTGAGAACCAAATCTTCACGCGAGGGACAAAGCGACAGCGTGACATCGACCCGGAGCCGGACAATGCCAGCTCACCAGCGAAGAAGCCAAGAGAGGTGAGAGGCAGGCGTGCACCATCCACGGGCAAGAACACAGTCATTGTCGGTGCTGGTGTCATCGGTCTCTTTACTGCATATGAGCTGGCCAAGAAGATCCAAGGCGAGAAAGACCATACGATCACAGTGGTCGACATTAATGAGAAGCAGTTCAGCCTCGCTTCCGGTCAGTGCTTCGGCTTCGTTTCCATTCACGGCGCACCAGATGACTGTCAACCTCTTCTGAAAGTATCGCTACCAGCATGGAACGAGCTCCTGGAATCGACCAAGTTACGCAAGTCTTTCGCCGCCACCGCCGAGAATTACTCCTACGAAGGCGAAGAAGCTGGCCACGATGTCCCTTGGTTTCGCAGCGGTCCTAAACCATTGCACCTGGACGAGCTGACCTCCTTTCGAATCCGTTCTTCTCTGCTGGGTCACTGGCTCCGTGGTGAATGTGAGCGTCTCAACGTTCAGTTCAAATTCAACATGCACCCAACGTCAGTCGATCCCCTACGCCAGATGAAGCTCAGTAACGCCAATGGTGGTAAACCTGAGTTACTCTCGTGCAACGACATCGTCCTCGCTGCCGGGCCGTTCACCACCGAGCTCTTCTCTCGGCTGTTCAAGGAGAGCAACGTCAAGCTGTCCAACTCGGTAAAGTCAAGTGAGTGGACGACACTCCCGGCCGGAGGGGCGGTAGAGAACGACGTCGGCATCCTCCTCCCTGACCTGACCGCCGAAGAAGAAGCCAACTTTGAGAGTCCAATTACGCTGGTCTCCCGCCGTACCGCGCAAGCTGTCAAGATCTCGGCTTGCCGCAAGCCAGATCTACGCAAGAGTCTCCTGCTGCGCGATGCAGTCGACCCGCCTCGCAGTTGCTCTGTCCAGCTGAAAGAAGTCGCTGCCAAACACCTCGTCAATTCCAAGGCAACCTCTCTCAACTCCGGCGCGAGGTATGTGAGTACCGGCAGGAAGGGCAATCCAGTCATCGGTAGTGTTCCAGGCCTTGCTCTCGCCGATGGGGAGACCCAAAGGCGAGTGTACGTTTGCTACGGCTTCGGCAATTTTGGTACGGTGCTAGCTCCAGGTGTTGGCAGTACTCTTGCGAGGATGATGCGAGGCGAGGAGGCCAAGGTGGATCTTAGAGAGTTTGGTGTTGGCAGTTGATAGTTTCTTGACGGAACGGACATTGAATGCGAGCTTTTAGTTGGACTCATCCTCCCTTTTTCATTGGATGCTTCCAGTCAAAATGGAGACTAAGGCGCGAGAAAGACCGGTTGGGAGTCATCATGACTTGAATTTGTGTACGTAAACATCGAACGCAACTCACGAAAGTACATGCCCTGAACTTTGATAAATGGAGATAGTACGACTTGTGGTGAGAGCAGGAGAAGTTGAAAGGTGACTTCAGCAACGATGGCCCCTGCCGATCTCTCACGTGCCAGCGTGGGAAAGCGCGCTCAAGTACCGTTCCTTCCCTGGCTTGTTTTGGTTATGAGGCGTTTCAATGCATGTCTCGATATCATTCTTCTCTGCTCTTCCACGCATCCTCCGCACTCACACCCAGTTCCGTGATGCCACCTCTGTCGCAGAGGAACCACAACAGCATGGCCCCAATGAACAACGGAAAGCGGAAGCGGTCAGAAGAGATCGATCTGACCATCAGCGACGACCATGCCGCCAGCGGGCCCGTCAAGTCCCGCAAGAGCTCGCACCCACCGACTGCGTCCCGCCAATCTGCAGCAACTCTGCCCACGCTGCCGACAAGTAGTTATCAGAGCGTATACAGTGTGCCGAGTAGCTCCTTCCAACAGACCAACGACCGCGTCACCCGGGACTCATGGTTGGCCGACGAAGACGACGCCAACGAAATCATCGCTTCTTCTCAGGATGATGCTGATGGTAACGAACTCTTGTCCTACCACTACGGTGACTTGTCCACGAAGATTGTTGGAGTGCAATATTACAAAGGTCTTGCAAATCATGGCGAACAAATCTTGATGCGTCGAGAGCCAGGCAACCCGTACGACCGCAACGCGATTCGTATCGACAATGTCGGCCACACCCAGATAGGCCATATCCCACGTACTGTGGCCAGCAAGATCGCGAAGTATATTGACAACAAATGGCTGTCAATGGAGGGGCAGCTTGCGGGTTCGAAGGGTTTTTACGATTGCCCCTTGACTGTGCACATGTACGGACCAGATTATGCCTCAGAAGCGGGACAGATGATACAGCAGCAAATGAAGGCAGACAAGCTACCAACAAAAGCCCTCCAAGAAGCCGAGAGACGCCGCAAAGCAGAAGAGAAGGAACGTCTGGCTGCTGCGAGAGCTGCCGCTTTGGCCGCCAAGAAAGCAGAGGGGAAGTTCACAAGTCGAGCCATTTCCGGTGGCATTCAGCCGCTTGACATGGAGGGCCTCCTGGAATCATCCCAGCGAATCAATCCTAGAGAGGTTGGTCAAGCTGTTGACAAGCTTGGCTACTCTGAGGATGAGCTCAAGGAGACGCCAATGGCAGACAAGCCTAGCGGAGTGAAGACGACCATGCTGCCATACCAACTACAGGCATTGCAATGGCTTCTTCAGCAAGAATCACCTGCACCGCCCGGTCCCGGAACAGCAGACAGCGTTCAGCTCTGGACCAAAGCAAAAGGCTGCTATACCAATCTCGCTACCAACCATTCGCAATCTGATACACCGAAGCTCGCATCGGGCGGTATTCTGGCCGACGACATGGGGCTTGGCAAGACTTTAGAGATGATTTCGCTCATCATCGCAGACGCCGAGAAATTCGGGCGTGGAACCACTCTTATAGTCGCTCCAGTGTCCGTCCTTTCGAATTGGTCGGATCAGATTGCGTATCACGTCGAGGAAACAAGCATGCTTAAGTTGTATACTTACCACGGATCCGGCCGTGTCAAGATGAGGGCGGAGGATTTTGAAGCATACGACATAGTACTCACCACCTACCAGACGCTCGCTTCAGACTACATGCCTGGTGGCAAAGAATCGAAGGAGCCAGAGCGCAGACTACGCCCGACTGGCCCGTACAGCGTCAACTGGAGACGGGTGATTCTGGACGAAGGCCACGTTATTCGGAACTCGAGAACGAAGGTTGCTCTAGCATGTTGCGCTTTGATGGCGAGATCGCGCTGGGCTTTGACAGGAACACCAATTGTCAATACGATCAAAGATTTATATTCCATGCTACGGTTCATTGGCATCACAGGTGGTCTGCAACAGCTTCAGATCTTCAATACAGTACTTGGCAGGCCTCTGGCTAACGCTGACCCCGATGCGCAACGCCTCCTGCAGCTGATCATGAGAGCCTTCACGCTACGCCGTCGTAAAGACATGGCATACATTGACCTGAGGCTGCCAGAACTACGCGAGTTCGTCCATCGGATTGAATTTTCAGAAAAAGAGCGAGAGCGCTACGAAGCTTTGCATGCCGAGGGTCAAGGATTAATGCATCGTTTCGACAACGACAACGCCAAGAAAGATGCTCCAACATACAATCACTTCCTGGAGATTCTGCTCCGCATGCGTCAGTGTTGCAATCACTGGCAACTTTGTGGTGAGCGGGTGACCAATCTGATGGAGCAGCTCGAGCAGTCCAAAGTCGTCGCGCTCACTCCGGCGAACGAAAAGGCACTGCAGGACATCCTCCAGGTGAACATTGACGCACAAGAGGAATGTTCTGTCTGTCTGGACACGCTTCACAATCCATGCATCACTGCTTGTGGTCACTCCTTCGGACGCGAGTGCATTTCGCGAGTGATTGAGCTTCAACACAGGTGCCCATTCTGTCGTGCAGAATTGAAGGATGAGGGCGTGTTGGTGGAGCCGAGGAAAGAGGAAGAAGCGGAGAACGGTAAAGACGATACGCTCGATCTCACGCAGTCCAGCAGCAAGATGGATGCCCTGATGCAAATCCTGGACGCGGTCAAGGGCGACGGAAAAAAGCAAGACAAGACGATCATCTTCTCACAGTGGACCCGGTTCCTCGACCTCATCGAGCCTCGCTTGGACGAAGCTGGTACGAAGCGCTTTTGGAAAGTATGCCCTGGGCACGGTGGCTAATCTTTGGCAGGATTCAAATACTGCCGTATCGATGGCAGCATGCCGGCGAAGAAGCGCGATGCAGCTCTCAAAGCTCTCGAGGAAGACTCGCACACGACGATCATGTTGGCTTCGCTCAGCGTGTGTGCAGTCGGGCTGAACCTTACCTCTGCCAATAACGTCATATTAACGGATACGTGGTGTAAGTGCCCCCACCCGAGTTACTAACGTGGGCATGTGCTTTAATGATCCTACGAAAGGCTTGACCAAAGCTTGAGTGGAAGAAAGTTGAGATGACTGACTTGAGGAAATGCAGGGGCGCCGGCGATCGAAGATCAAGCAGTCGATCGGGTGCACCGACTGGGACAGACGAAGCAGACGACGGTGTTCCGATTGGTGGTCGAGAATAGTGTAGAGCTGACGACGCTCGATATTCAGCAGGAGAAGCGCAAGCTGATGAAGATGGCGTTTTCGGAGAAGAAGAGCAAGAGGGACGATGTGCGTGCGGGCAGGATGGCCGATATCAGGAAGCTTCTTGCTTGATGAGTTGGAGAGTTTCGAAGCAAGAGTTTGGTCCTTTCGTGATTCGTTGCCGATTTGACGACGGCGTCTATCTTATTCAATTGGCTGGTGGGGCGGTGGATGGGCTGTGGCGCAATGCGGCGCTTATCCGTCACTAGGAGCTCCTGGTGGTTTAGGCGATAGAAACTTCGCAGACATGGTAATATACTGTAGGTGTCGTGTCGACGGTGATGGATTTGAATCAGCGATTGCTCCTGGGACTTTTGGACCGAGCATTACCTTCATTGACAAGTCTACGGGACAGAGAAGGTATTCGAGCGCGAGGAGACCGTGGACTTTGAGAATGCAGGGACAGGCTCGAAGAGTCGTATGGTGTGTTGTGGGACCGTTTCGGCAGAGGGTAGGAATCTCTTCGAAATTCCGATTCTTGCTGTGCCAACAGAAGATCACACACTACTACTGCACTACAACGGCAGTCGGTGCGGATCCGAATGGCAAGGCCGACCTCACTAGTAGGTAAGGGAGATCAAGTTTGTGCGTGCTCTCATCCCGCTCAGGGAATCCCATCCCTCCGGGGGTATAGCAAGGACGACGGCAATGATGACCCGGAACACGGCAGGCAGGTACGTTTACCGTGGAGGTTGATTGTTTAGACAGGCTTGTCTCACATTAGCTCGTGGTTCGGTCCCGGTGAATGCGCAGAGTGCTAAGGGTCATCGGGGCTGGTGCGAAGTCTCTTGGCTGTGCGGCTGTGTTGCTGAGCGTGGGTTGTGCTGCTGCTGCGGCGTGGGAGGGAGACGATGAAAGCGGCGTTCGATGCGATAGGATACGGGAGCTCGAACTGCCACATTACTTATTGCATGCAGCTTTGCGTATGGAGCTAGGTATGGTCAGCGGATTGTGTTGGAGAAGGAGCGAGCGTTGGAGGGTGAGAGAAGGTGGAAGGAACGAAGGACGAACGAACGAGGCAGGCGCTACCGTAGCTACCGTAGCTTGCCCTCTGCGCTGCCACTCTCTGCTCTGCTCTCTCGCCTCTCTCGCTCGGCCTTCCTCTTCCCTTTCACAATCTTTCCTCCCCACCACAGCGCCCGTCCGCCGCCCTCAACCCCCTGTTTTGTGCTCGCGACGCCCCCCAACCCGGCCATCTACGGCCAGCGCCCCCTTGGTGCTGTGTCAGGCCTCATCCGCTCTCCGCTCTCCACGATTTGTTAGGTGGCCCCCCCGACCGCACTTTTACTTGGCGCTGGCTGCCCGGATGGACGACTTGTGAAGAACCCCCCCTACGCGTGCGATATTCTACTCAACGGCCGAGCGACGACGACCACGACGACGACGACGACAACAACAACAACAACAACAATAACGATTACATTTTTATATACCGCTTCCAACACCCCCGGGCACGCTTTTATATTATCCTCGCTGCGTGCGTGCGTGTGCGCTTCTTCGCCCGCCCGATAAATCCCTCACGCCCGCTGCCGATCCCGAAAGCGTCACTTCAACGCCTGCCCGAGCCTCGCATCCTGTGCCTCACCCGGAATGGTTGTCAAGGAAGATGGCTCCAAATGGGCGTGCTCCTCCTGTCTGAAGGGCCACCGCGTGAGCGGTTGCACCCACACTGGTATGCATTCCGCTCTCCCTTTGTTCTATTTCCCTCATCGCCGTCGCCACTCCCACCGCCGCCGAGCCTCGCTCGCGCATGCGGGTGTGTCGTACAGCATGCTGACCTTCGCCTAGACCGTGAGCTCACGCTCGTCCCCAAGAAAGGTCGTCCCGTCACCCAATGTCAGCACTGCCGTCTTGAGCGCAAGAAACGCTCTGCCCACGTCAAATGTGACTGTGCCGAAGGCGAGAAGCAGCATCATCCCAAGGAGAAATGCATCCATTTGCGCGAGGCTGAAGAGCGCGCCAAGGCTGGCTTCCGCGACGACCAGAACACCAAGCCCGCTAGCGAGGACCCTCACCATCTCGCCGCCGTCGCCGAAGAGCAGGGTTGCTGCTGTGGACATGGCGGTAAGTGCTCCTGCTCACTCATCAAGAAGGAATCCCACACCAAAGATGGCTCGCCTCCTCATGGCCCTGCTGTCCACAAGCCGCGACTGGAGACTACGAGGTCTGATGGTTCGCTGACTGTCTTTGCCAATGGACACCACAAGCCTGTGCACAAGAGGAACCACGCCGCCCACGAATGTGGGATGCCGTACAAGATGCCAATGCCCAGGAACCACAGTGAACAGAACACTGCGACTCAAGCGCGACGCTCTGTCGACAGCCTCGCTCTTGACAGCAACATGTCATGGAACCTAACCGCTCCTGCCATGCCAAATGGTCTGCCTTCTGGGAGTGGTCGTGAACGGCGCATGTCAAAGTCGGAACAACCTTCGCCAAGACAAAACGCCTGCGGATCTTTCAACGGCGGTTTGACGGATGCCAAGCTTTTGTCGATCGACTTTAGCACTCTCGGTCCTGTCCAGACCAACCAAAGCATGGACTCCATGGCCAGTGAGCCGTCGTCCATGTTTCCTCCCTTTGACCCCATGTCGGGCATGGCCGATGCCTCTTACGATCCTTGGTCTGCGTTTCCTTCGGCCGATTCCAATGGCATGCCGAACAACAATCCATTCGGGGTATGGGCAACCACTTTCGACAGTAGCAACGTTGCTCAGCCTGCTCTGACTGCTGCCTCTTCCGGAACGCAGTCAGAGATTGATGAGATTCCCAACGTCGACGACATGTACGGATTCTCAATGCCAAGCATTCAAGAAGATGGTGCTTTCAACATGGACGGCACATCCGGCGATAACAGCAATTCTAACAGACGCAGCTTGCCGCCCAATTTCTTCGGGAACATCGACTTCACCGTTCCCAACATGGCGGCCGACGAGTTTCAAGTCCCTGTTGGCACATTCAGCTCAGAGATCGACAAGGACAAGTCCATGGGCAACGACCAATCGTTGGAAATGTCGGAAGTATGGAACACACCTACAATGCCTTCCATGACCAGCATTGCTCAGCGCTCGACCCCCGCGGCTTCGAATCCCGGCCGTCCTACATCGCACTCCGTTGGACCGGGAAATGCACCGAGCGAGGATATCATCAAGCAGCTCTTCCCAGACTTTGAAATTAATAATGGCCTTTTCGCCTCCGGCAACAGTCCTGCAGCGATGGACCTTTCTTCCAACAAGCGTATGAGCAGCTTGCCCGTACATGCATCCTCTATCGGCATGGACATGGGTCCGATGGACGAGTCTATCGGCTTCACCTCTCAACCGTGGAGTGACGGCTCTCTCAGCATGCCCAACGACGCCTTTGCCAGCCCCTTCAATCTCGATCAAGACTTCACAACAAGTCAAGATTTCTGGGGCAGCGGACCGTTTCAATAACCATCAGAGGGCGGGTTCTACCGTCCGACCTTTGTGTGAACGAAGTGCGCATATTTTTAGTCCAAAAATTCATGGCATGGGTACCAAGGTTACGAACGACTTGCTTCTTTGTGGATTATTATCAATCGACAGAGGGCCTACTGTAAATAGCTGGGTTTGGGTTTGGCATTTGAGCATTGAACGTCTGTCTTCTCTCTCTGCACATGCTTGCTGTTCCTAGTCCGTCTGCACCAGTGACGGATACGTGTGAGCGACAGGCGGCAATAGTCTAGGGTCATGAATATACGAGCCCTTTATCTATTTAACATCTTCGGTAGTCCCTGCCAACCCGCCTTCTGGTCCTTACTCTTTTTGGGGGCGTATGGTGAAACGCGTGGCAAACACAAGCCTTGGCACTGCAACCTCACCTCACCTCTTGCTTCAATCCCAACAATACATCCAAAGTACCTCAACACTTAAACTTGTCTCGCCCGACCAAAATGGGACTCCGCGACCAACTCACACAGAAACTTCACGAGTTCACAGACCAAACCAAACAACACCAGCAGCACCCACAAGATTCCACCCCCTTATCCTCCTCAACGACTAATCCTCCCCCTTCAACCATGTCCACCCCCATATCCAAACGCGGCCTTTGCTGGCGCGTCGGTAATCAAGAAGACCCCATCCACCCCTTCACCAAACCCGGCTCCAAAATCTCCTGGCTCTACAACTGGTCTCCACACCCGACGCCGAACTCCTCTTCCCTCGAATTCATCCCTATGACGTGGGATGCCGTTTGGCTGCATAAACTCGCCGCTGATTTGGAGGCTACGGGTGCGAAAACACTGCTCGCGTTTAACGAGCCGGAGTTACCGGATCAGAGTAATATTGCGGTGGAGGTTGCGGTGCAGAAGTGGATGGAGTGGATTGAGCCGTTGAGGAAGGGGGGCGTGAGGGTGGGGAGTCCGGGGATCTCGAACGCGGGGCATGCGGTGGGGTATCTGCAACAGTTTTTGGCTGGGATTAGAGCGCAAGGTAAATACTCTGTTGTGTTCGTAGAATTGAACACCGACTGATATCATCTAGGCTCCGACATCGACTTCCTCTGCTTCCACTGGTACGGCCCCGACCTCGGCGGGTTTTACGACTACATCTGGTCCACACACCACCAACTCGACGCTAGCAAACCCGTCTGGATTACAGAGTTCGCTTGCACAAACTGGAACGAAGCCGCACCGTTGCCCAAAGACCATGTAGAGAACTTTGCCCGGGAGAGTGTCAAGTATCTGGATACGTTGGATTGGGTGGAGCGGTATTGCTGGTTCGGACCGTTTAGCAAGATGGCGAATGTGGGCGTGCATGCGAGAATGTATGATGATGAGGGGAAATTGACTCATTTGGGGAAGGGATATAGGGATGGGTAAGGTAGGTGCGTTGATCTTTCGTGTGGACTCTGTACATCTTTCTACATTGACCCAAGCAATCGTTATGCGTGTGACGGCCTGTGATTTTCATCATGCAAAGAACGCTGAAACGCAAAATATAGACATCAGAATCATCCTTCCCATCCTCATCATATCCTGGTATTCATCTCATTCAACGGTCGTCTCTGGTAGAAGACCAGATATGCCTGGTCGTTGTCCAAAGCCTTCGCAGAGCTCAGTCCCTCTGGGTTGAAGTCGGTGGCCGTGACATCGTTGAAGTACCGCCAGCCTCCTCTCGCTCTATCTTTGACCGCGGCGGTGTAATGTCCGCTTCGCGTCGACTCACCCAAGTGTCGCACCACGGCGTAAGCGTCGTAGATATAGGGCGGCGTCAATGATGGGTCTGTCTTGGCTTGGTCTGGTCCGTATTTAGCCACAATATCCTGCGCTTCCCGGGGTGAAGGTTGTGGCAGAACGAACTCCTCGATATCGAGGCCTTCCAGCGGAAAGCGGACGGCAGTGTGGAGCTTGCGTTGCTCTCCAGTTCGAGGATTCGTCTTGAATCGCTTGAGACCAATGACAAGGCATGGAGGCGCCCGCGTCATGGTGAGCTTTTTCCGTGCCCGTCGAGGCTTTTTACAATTTGGACAGGTCCATTGATTGTCTTCGTCGAGAAGCTCATCACTAAAGTGCTGTCGCAAGCAATCCTGTAGCTTGGCCTCAGACCGATCTGGTATCTCGACTTGCAGGAGCGCCCAGGCGTCATACTGCGTGCTTGTAATGCCGCACTGAGGACACTTCAAGCGCGAGGAATGCTGTCCATAGAAGAGCGAGGTCAAGAACGAATTCTCTCGATGGCTGTAGCGACCCCACTCAGTCTTGGCAACGACGACCTTGGGCATGCGCTCTCGCCTCTGCTCCTCCTCTTCACTCAAAGCTCGCGGCGGAGACCGAGCCCATGCAGAATTGAAATCTTCGTGCAAGACGTCAACGATCATGCTGAAAAACTCCTGCGCATCTTGTTGCTGCCCAGGGTCCTTGAACATGCTATTGAGACGCCCAACAAAGGTGAACAAGGTTGTCGGCTTGATGCAGTTGACATCACCCTGCCATAGCGAGCGTACCGTGTTGCTGTAAATGTCGGGGAGCAGCCCTTTACTTCCTTTCCAGTTCTCCTTTTGCACAAGCTTCTTGTAATTATTGTCGAAGAACATGATGGATAGAGGTATGGTCGCAGAAAGTGCCTGTAGAGTGGCGTTCATGTAGCATGTGCTCCCAAAGTTGACAAGACCAGTCCGTGGGAGGCGAATGTTCGTAGCCATATACTTGGGCGGTATGTAGGGCACCAATTGGCTCGATGTTCTGGGTGCTGGTGTAGTTTGGGATACTGCTCGGTCGCTGACACCTGTATAGCTCATTCTCGGTGCCGCTGGAGCTGGCCGCGCTGGGACTGGCGGGTAGACCGAGTGTGAGGGAGCGGTAGGGTACTCTGGCATAGGCGGTGGGATTTGAGATGATGATCGCGGAGGTAGGCTGGTGTACATCTGCTGACCGATTGATCCCGCCTCTGGGAAGCGTGCGTTAAAGTCTTCAATGGTGGTATCATTGGCGGTGCCGTCCTGGTCGTCTCCTGGCACGAACTCGTCGTTTTCCACTGGCGGGACCAAGGCAGCAGTCTCAGGCACACTCTCGCTTTTCGCCCGCTCTCTCCACTTCCGCTCTTCATCCGCATCGAGAGGGTTGTATTCTCTAAGCCGCCGTTTTGGCATGCGCATAGGTCCGTTACGCGGCAAAAGACGCCTCTGAATCGGCCTGCCTGGCTTCGCTCTTTCCTGAGTATTTGAGACCACAAGCGCTTGGTTCCCGATGAGATCGACCCAGGCCGTTATGCCACCAGCAAGTAGTATCGGAGGCCTCTGCAAAGGCTTATCTTCGTTGAAGTCGTGAAGCGCTTCATGCAAGTGGCGTAATCTTGACCCGGAGTCGCTCGAGGGTCGCGTGAGATAGCTGTCCGATGCGGTGGAAGAATCGTAATAAACCACAAGATCGAACTTGTCCCGCTGCGAGAACAATTCCTGCTCTTCTTCTGGCGAGAGTACAAGCTTTTCGGCGAGTTGCTCCGCGCTCATCCCCTGGCGCATGATCATGGGATCGACGCAGACAATATTGCGCGTAAAAATATGGCCCTGGTCAAACTCTTCACGTGTTCGGAAATCGATAAGCAAGATGTTGAATCGTTCCAGGTAGTCGTGGAACTTTTGTGCATCGATGGTCGCCTCGTTTGACATATGTACCGACTTCCGGTGTGGTAGCTGTCCATTCGGGGGACCGTTGGCGATACTAGGGGGAAAGTAATCGATCGATCCATTGGGAGCCGTAGCCGAAGCTGACGAAGAAGGAATCAGGGAGGATTTCCGGCTGCCTGCCAGGCTGTACGCACTATACCTCGGAGGCGCGATATTACCAGTGGTCTGCATGTTACGCGCGGGACTATAGGTTGGACTTGGTGCTTTCGGCATGGCTGCTGCAAGTTCAGTGTCCAGGGGTAGTTTCAGGGGCCGAGCAGGACCTGTGCCGTTCTCAGGCATGCCACGAGGGCCTTGAGGTCTTGATTGGCCGGAAAATGTCGTGGGTAGGGACTCTACGCTTCCTCCAAAGTCACTTGCGGTGGGCATCGAGAGTTGGCTGCTGTGCATGGAAGCATTTGAGCTCCGTGAGTCCGGCCGGGGAGGAACATCAGGTTGAACAACTCCGCGAAGCTTGGCGAATCTATCCGAAAGCGCCTCCATAGTGGGCGACATGAGACCGCCATTTGTATTCGCGGTGGCATGTGCTATGGCCTTTGCATGTAGCTTTTCCGGCTTGGGTGAAGGCGATGGCTTCACCTTAGGCATTCCGACTGCTGCCATTGCTCCATCGGAGGCGCCTCGGACATGGCCACCGTTGACTACGAATTGCTGCGCATTACCCCTTGGAACCACTCCTGATCGCGCATTGTTCTCAATAATCTTGGCTTTGATGTCCTTGAAACGCTCGTCCTGGGCGAGAATCTTGCGCTGCAGGACGTGTAGCTTTTGGCGGCCATGTTGATCGTAGGTGAACAGCACGTAGTCCTTGTGTTTTGGTATCACCTCGACGGCGATTTCGGTCGCTCGTAGATACTCGACAAAGGCGAGGTCGGGTCGTCCGAAGTCCACATTGGTTATGGCTTGGCGCAAGGCGGCCTCTGCACGCTCATAAAGCTGGCCAACAGACTGGCTCGGGTTGAAGCCAATGAGCGCGTCGGCCTTCAAGTCCTGGATGTGCGCATACACACGACCACTGGCGCCATTGCTGGTGGAGGGGCGAGAGGGCGGACGGCCGTTGACGGAGGTGGAGGGATGTGAGGGGGGCTGCACCGGGCCGGCAGCACTCATGGTGGGGAGGGATGCGAAAGGCTGCACGGCATATCTATGCGCAGACGACGGGGGGGAGAGGAGGCGTGCTCGTGTGCCGCAAAAGACAGGCGCTGCTGTGAATAAGCGGTCGTAGGCAACGGGGAAGACGGGTGATGTTGGCGGTGACGGCGGTGGTAATGGGGGAGGCGGTGTTGGCTGGCGGAAGTAGGGCGGGCGGAGAGATGTCAACAGGTGTCCTAGCGGTGGTGGGTGAATCGGGCAATTGGGGTGGTAGGAATCAATTGTGTGGTTTATTGAGAGCGAGGGCGATGAGGGATCCGTCTGGTGTCAGCCAAGCGGCAAGACGTCACCCAGTTAGATACGTGCATGAGGCTCTGCTACCTTGTAGCTCTTCCATTCACCAACACCACCACGACTCTTGACCCGTTATTTCGTCGTACTCCCATCATCAGCAGGGTTTCGGGCGAGCCTGTTGAAGCACCTTGATTTCCACCCCCTCCCACCCCCACTGTTCGCCGTCCACCGCCACCCCCATCAACGACAGCAACAGACAACCATGGCGGGCTGGTTTGGCAGTGCCGCCAACGCGGAGCTGGACGTCCAGGTGGAGCGGGCGACGGCGAGCTCGTTGGAAGATATCGCCCTAAACCTGGAGATCAGCGACATGATCCGCAGCAAGAAGGTGCAGCCCAAAGAGGCCATGCGCAGCCTGAAGCGGCGCATAGGCAACAAGAATCCAAACGTTCAGCTCGCCGCCCTCAACTTGACAGACACCTGCGTCAAGAACGGCGGCTCGCACTTTCTGGCCGAAATTGCCAGCCGAGAATTCATCGATAACCTCACCAGCATTCTCAAGGCCCGCGGCTCTGCCGAACCCAACCACGACGTCAAGTCCAAAATCCTCGAGCTCGTCCAGAACTGGGCCTCTGCCGCACAGGGCCGCGACTCGCTCAGCTACATCTCTGAGGTCTATCGCTCACTGCAGCACGAAGGCTTCCACTTCCCGCCCAAGCAGGAGGTCGCCAGCAGCATGTTCGACTCGTCAGCGCCCCCCACCTGGGCAGACAGCGACGTGTGCATGCGCTGTCGTGAGAAATTCACCTTCACCAACCGAAAGCACCACTGCAGGAATTGTGGAAATGTCTTCTGCGGAGCATGCTCGAGCAAGTCGCTGCCGCTGCCTCACATGGGTCTTATGGAGCCTGTGAGAGTCGACGACGGCTGCTATGCGAAGCTGACGGACAAGAGCCGCGGAACACCGGGTCCCCAGAGCCCCAGCGGAGGAAACAATAAGACGCTGTGGCAAGGGTCGAGCGCAGGGTCAGAAAGGATGCAGCCGCGAGGAGCTAGGGTGGCCGAGGACAGCTTTGACGCCGATCTTAAGAAGGCTCTGGAGATGAGCTTGGAGGAGAGCAAAGGACACGCTGGTGCTGGCTACGTTCCCCAGTCCCAGATACAAACACCCAAACCACAGACCAACGGTACGAGCAAACCGAAAGAGCCGGAAGAGGAAGAGGATGCAGATTTGAAGGCAGCGATAGCGGCGAGCTTGCAGGACATGGAGGAGCAGAAGAAGCTACACGCCAGAGAGCTGAAAGAGCAGGCCTCCTCGACGGCTGCGGCGCCTGCACAATTCAGACCCAACAATCAATTCGAGCTGAGTCCTGTCGAGGCCGAGAACATCAACCTGTTCGCAACTTTCGTCGACCGGCTGCAACATCAGCCTCCTGGAACGATTCTGCGGGAGCCGCAAATTCAGGAGCTGTACGAGAGCATCGGCACCCTACGACCAAAGCTTGCTAGGACGTACGGAGAGACCATGAGCAAACACGACACACTGCTTGATCTGCACTCCAAGCTCGCAACGGTGGTACGATATTACGACCGGATGCTAGAAGAGCGCATGGCAAATGCGTACACCTCTGGTCGCTACGGGCAGTCGCAACGATCGAGTATGTACCCCAGTATACCGGCCCTACCGGAGAGTCAGAGCGGCGTGGAAAGCTATTACAGCGGCAATGCTCCACAGATGGATGGATATGCACAACAACAGCAACCTGGTTATGGTGGCTATCAAGCTCCTCAAGCACCTTATCCTCAATTCGATAAGCGCTTCTCAAGTTACGGTGCACCGCCTGCGGACGCTGCCTACTATCAGCAGACTCCCCAAGGCTATCCACCACAACCGCTTCCCTCACAAACGCCATATCCTCAACAAGCTCCGCCTGAGCAGCAGCAGCCTCAGAGGCGAGGCTCAACCCAGCATTACTCGCAGACTTCGTCCCAATACGCCCCTAGTCATGCCTCACAACACTCGAATCCGCAAGTGACTTCGCCTCAGCCCGCAGATCCAGCCGCCAGCTTCTACTTTGGCGACCAACAGCAGCAAGCGCCTCCGTCTGCTCCTCAGCCTCAGCAGCAACCGCCCAGTCCAGAAATGTACCATCAACCTCCACCTAAGCAATACCAGCAACAGCAGGGCCCCCAATCATATCAACAAGCGCCCCCTACGCAGCAGCCGCCGCCGCCGCATCAGGCTCAACCTCAGCAGCCACCATTGCAAAGACAACCCTCACAGCAATACTATGCCCAACAAATGCCTCGTCAAGCATCTGGTGTGGCTGCTCCACAAAATTGGCCTCAGGCTCCAACTACGCATCAAGGCTACGGACAGGAGAGTTTCCCGACTGCGCCTCAGCACGCTCCTCAGGTCAAGGAAGAGAGCCTGATTGAGTTGTAGATGAAATTGCACTTACTTGTTACTATTTTTCTAGATACCCCAGCATCAGATTGCATGTGAGAGCACTATATCAAGCATGTTCATGTCAAAGCATGCCCCCGTGGGGACCTCGCATCTTCAACGCCCAAGACGAACGACATGACAACAGATGTATACGAGCGTAAATTTCGACACAATGATGCGCTCCAATACAGCAGTCTTGCGTACCTAAGTACCGGCATCCAGAATCTCACTTGCGCTCTATCCGAGCGAGCCCGAAGGAGGGGTTCTCGAGGGGAGCTTCAAACGTCATGGTGGAAGCGGAGTGAATTCCAAGGGCGGAAATGGATCGCTCCCGCCCTTCTGTCGTGCGTATTGATATGATCTCGTGCTATTAGTTCGACATCACTGACTCTTCCCATCTCTTCGATTCAACTCATCAATCTCTTGTACATCATCTCAACAACATGCCTCACGCAGAATCCTACACCGAATTCACACCTGACCAGTACCCTCCCTTCCCAGACTCCCCAGACTTCCCCACCATCGACCTCCAGACCATCTCTCTCCGCAAATTACAAGATGGTGACTCAACCGAGCAAGACCGAGTCCTAGACGCCTGCAGAAACTGGGGCTTCTTCTACCTCGACCTCCTCGACTCCTCCCAAGGCCGCGTGATCGCCAACAGAGCAGACGAAATCTGCCGCGTAGCAGAAAGAACTTTCGCATTACCCACAGCAGAGAAAGCCAAATACGCCTATGAAGGCCGGCAAGATAAGAGTCTTTTCGGGTACAAGCGCGTCGGGCAAACTCTCACAGATAAGAATGCGACGCCGGATACGGCGGAATTTTTTAATGTGGGGAAGAATGATATGATTGTTTCGGATGAGCAGATGGAGCAGAAGTGGCCAGAGGTGATTTTGGAGAAGAAGGGGTTGTTTAGGGAGTATTGTGTGACTGCGCATGGGATTGGGATGGTGATTTTGGGTGTGCTGGCGGGGAGGTTGGGCATCGAGAGAGAGGAGGTGTGGGGGAGGCATAGGCGTAAGTTCCTGTGTGACCAGGTCCCTTCCTGCGTCTCAGATCTTCGAGTATCGGTCCTAATCACGTACGATAGTGGAGGAGAAGGCTGGGGATCATGTCAGGATGACGAGGGGCCCGCCGAGGAAGACGGCGGAGATGCCGGAGATTCAGACGCCTAGTCATACTGATTTCGGTAAGGGAAGAAAGCGAACGGGAGGGAGAAATGTATGCTCGCTGATATTTCGCGTTCTAGGCACTATTACTGTTTTGATGAATTGGCTCGGCGGCCTCCAAGTCTACGGCTCCCCTAACCGCATCCTAGGCAATCTCACATACGACGACAACACTTCCGACGCTCAATGGCTGTGGGTGCGCCCTCGCCCTGGCTGCGCGATCATCAATCTCGGCGACGCGGCGGTTAAGTTCACGAATGGGGCGTTGTGCTCCGGAAGGCATCGTGTTGTTCCTTCGCCCGGAGAACAGGGCAAGTGGCCGAGGTATTCCGTGGTGTATTTTGTGCGACCAGTAGATGAATGTGAGATGAAGACGTTGCTTGGGGAGAAGGGGGAATCGGAGGGGGAAGGGGTGAAGGCGAAGGAGTGGATTTTCCAGCAGTCGATGAAGTTGAGGAATGGGGCTTGAGGGTTAGTGAAATATTTGTGTATATGAACTCTTCTGTCTGTATGAGAATGGTTTTATATGAGAATGGTTCTGCATGAGAATGGAAAGTGAACTCGCTGTGGTTCGGGTTCTTCTTCCCCAAAGGGGACCTCAGCTTCGACTCCACAAGATCCTGGTTATTGAACATTGCCGTCAATACCCAACAACTACCTCATCGTTAAAACCTCTTCTTTCTTGATGAGAGACTGATGCGGAATACCGAGCTCACCTAACGAACCGCCCATGCTGCAAGACACGTCTGACGGCTACAACTTCCCCTCCAACGGAAACGTATTTCCCCAATCACGTACTCCGCAGTTCGATCTGCTCGCCAAGCACAACAAATACCCCCAGTGATCTGCCGAACACGGTCTCCGTCTGAGGAGGAGAAAGGTCAAGTGCTAGTAGTCTCGTGGTTGATTCGGGACGTTGTTAATCCGAGACAGAGTTCGTATATAAAGGTAAGAGGACCTCTCTCACGTTCGTTTGAAGACGCTTGCGAGCCTTTCCCAATGGCGACGATGATTAGTTATGGTTTGCTCAGCATTCTATGCTGCTCTATGGCCGCTGCTCAGCAATGTCCACCCGCAATCCAGATCGATGAAAAACCACAGGTCTTCATTATGAGCGACATCTCCAACGAGCCAGACGATACCATGTCTTTCATTCGACTACTCGTTCATGCTGACCAATGTAAGCACAATGCATCGCCCTCTGTTTTCGACATTTATTAACCCTCGCTTCCAGATAACATTACAGGCATGGTCGCCGTAACCTCCTACTGGCTCAACTCCACCGTCGTCCCCTCACAAATCCACAACACAACCAACGCCTACAGCCTCGTGATCGACAATCTCGATACCCACTCCGCCGGAACCTTCCCCACAGCGGCCTACCTCTCCTCCATAATCAAATCTGGCCACCCCGTCTATGGCACCGCAGCAATAGGAAGAACACCCATGTCCTCCGGCGCCTCGCATCTAATCGACGTTGTAGACAGCCTCTCCGACACCTCAATCCTGCACTGCCAAGCCTGGGGTGGCGCAAACGTATTCGCCGAAGCGCTGGCGCACGTCCGCTCGTCTCGGACGGCCTACGATCTCGAGAAGTTCGTGCGCAAGCTGCGGTTGTATACGATTAGCGACCAGGACAACACCGGACCTTGGATCCGAATGAATTTTCCGACGATTCCGTATATCGTTTCGCTTCATGGGTTTAATCAGTATAATTTGGCGACATGGACTGGAATTAGTGGAGATGCGTACTATAATCTGGATCCTGGTGGGCCGGATTCTTCGCTTGTGACGAATGCGTATGTGAAAGAGCATTTCCAGATTGGGCCGCTGGGGAGCCAGTTAGTTGTATTCCATTCCATCGATGAAGAGATTTTTCCTGACGAGTGATATAGTTATCCGGACATAGCCTACACAATGGAAGGCGACTCTCCTTCTCTTATGCACACCATGCAGAACGGCCTCAACGGCGGTCCCTTCGATCAACCTTCCTGGGGCGGTTGGGGCGGTCGATATACCCTCCTCGATCCATCCAGGCAAACAATGATATATTCCGACACCGTCGACAGCGTCCTCGGAATCGATAACCAAACTCATACTTCCAACCACGCTACAATCTGGCGCTGGAGGCAAGCGTACCAGGATGAAATGTCCGCGCGCATCCAATGGACGATCCAGTCGAATTACTTCGCAGGAAGCCATCCGCCCGTCGTGAGCGTGAATGAAAGTTGCGGTAGTGGGCCTTACATCGTGTTCGTCGACCCGCTAGAGGAAATAGTCCTGGACGCATCAGCAAGCTACGACCCGGACGCGAATCTCACGGACCGCAACGCCCTGGCGTACAAGTGGTTCCAATACAGTGAGATATCCGCTTCGCAATCGAACACAGCAGCAGAAGTCCCAACCCTCAATTTCACCTACCATGACACGGACAAGCAAATCGTCTCGACGAAATTGCCAGCCGCGGAGGTAGCTTGCAAAGCGCCCGCAGCCCTGCAGAATGCCGGCGCGAGCGTACAAGAAGAGTGTCAGCAATATCATGTGATTCTAGAAGTGACAGGGAGCGGCTCGCTGCCGATTCGGAGGTACAAGAGGGTGATATTGAAAGTGCAACCTCCCATCTCGACGAGCAATGTCAGGATACGTAAAAGAGACGAGCTCTAGTTAGTCGTGCGCTTTGTACAGTTTCGGAGCTCCTCTTCCACTTTCCGTCGTTGTGAATGGTCTTTTCCCGTTGACGTTTAATGCTCCGCCTCCGTTAGTCCTCTTGACGAGAGCGAACTGGCCGTAGTTACCGTATGCATTTGCAGGGATCTCGTCTTCTGGTTCGCCATCGGCATCGATGGTGCCCTCTTCGTCGTCTGCGTCCATGACCGCGCCGGGGTTGGGAGGTGTTTCGTATGCTACGGGAGTTACCCCTGTGGACCCCTCGGTATGCGCTTCTCGGGTTCGTGGCATCGGGCCTCCGACGTTCCCTACGCAAACCGGAAGAGAATTAGCATAATTCTGAGCAAACGAGAAGGCGTACGGGGTTCTTACAGACGCTCCCGTTCATCACCATATCATCCCCGATACCGTTGCGTCTGATTTCTTGGTATAACGAGGGAACATTGTTGTTACCGGTGTTCTGCTGTGAGGGGCGAGCCGGCCGAGTCGTGGCTCTGATTGTTGACCGCCATTGCGAAATAAGGGCTTCCGCGTCGTAGTTGAGTTCCTTAATTCCGGAGCTGAAGTTAGTGGGCTTAACCTCCCGCATGGCATCTGGCGTAATGGGCACGGTATTGGGGGGATGCATTAGGAATTCTCGAGGTAGCTGGCAACGTGATAGTCGATCGTACTCAGCTTCCAGGTGGCGGACCCGCTGTTGAGCATGCTCCACTTCTGTGCGGAGACGCTGTTTCTGCTGCTGGGCACGCGTGAAAGACCGCAAAATCTCGAGTGTCCAAGCTGAGCTGCGATCGCTTTCTGTCATGTTTTGCCAGTGCTCCCACGCTCCGGACAGGTGAGAGTGGTGTTTGAACGCCACAGAATCGGGAATGTGTTCGCTCTTCCGCTTTGCTGCAGTTCTTTCGTTCACGTATCGGATCATTGCTTCGTACTGTCGCATAGCAGGAGGTCCAATCGTCCATGATTCGGCAGAGGGGAATGGGGTGGGACTGAACAGCGTTCCTGGAGGTGGCAGGATCGCCAGACAGAGACCCGGGAAAGACAGCGAGTAGAAATCAAAGTCGTCGAAGAGGCTCTTGGTCTCAACCCTCTTGTTCGCAGCTTCGAGACTGCCCAGGACTTGCCGTAAAGCCATTTCTGCAGCCCTTCCTAGCTCTGCATCCTGCTGAAGCCTCCACATGCTCTCGCTTTCATATTCGGGGCGTTGGATCCTATTGCCTCCAGTGTCGCGCCTCATCTCATCGATGCGCCGGGTTTGTCCGCTTTTTTGCCGTTCGTTGCCGTCATTACTCCTCGATGGCGCTCTGGACGGGATGTTATTGATTACGCCCGTGGCCTGCCAATTTGCGTGATTGAGCAGCGTCTGGCCTTCTTGGATGTCCTTCGCATTGACCGGCGACACGATCGGACTGTCATCTGCCACATGCGACTGCGCTGTTGCCGGTTTCGTTGGCGCCACTCCAACGCTCTCTTCCCGTCCAGGATCTACAGAAGCAGACGACACCCTGGCTGTTGTCCTTGGCTGCCTCCTCGTGATATTGCCACGAATTTTCCGAATCTCATCGACATCATGCACGCCGTCCGCTGGCTTAGGGTTTCTGGGTCTGATGTATAGATCTAGGTGTCGTCCCAGGCTCGACGAGGTGAAAGCTTGCGCGCAGAAGGGACAGGATCTGTCTTTAGGTGCCTTTGCCACGCTTTGCGGGCCCGAGCCAGAATTTGGGGTCGATGCTGAGGTATCAGGATGGTTGCTTGCGCCTTCTTCGTCAGCCATGGTGCGGCCGTGTGCTGCAGTATTTGCTTTTCTAGCTCGTCTTCGTCTCCGTCATTCTGAAGAAGGTGCCAAGGTGCGTGTCTTGATGCTGGGTTCCAATGCTGCTGGTTCCAATCGATCGCCAATGGTCACGTATGCGACCAGCGCGCGAAAGAAACGATGAGCGTGTAGGGAAAGGGAGGATATGTGCAGAGAAAAGTGTGAGAGCAGCGGAACATCTATCATAATGCGCAAGGAAGCTCCGGAGCAAGCTAGTGCCGTGCCCGCTTCGCATTGCCTCGTATAACAATACAAATGCCGTCTGTTTCTGTTCGCTACTGAGAAACCCCCAATAGGAGGTACGATGCTTGCTGATACGTTCGAGTGCTTGGAAGGCTAGACATTACTGCTATTGCTGCTATATTACTGCAAGAAACAAGCGACGGATGGGCATTCCCAGTGCTTTCCTCAAATGCCGTCGGCGGTATACTCTGTCTTTTCATGCATGTCATTCAATGTGACCCGCTCACACCTTATCGGCAGTCGCTACACCCTCAGATGCCAACGTAGTGGGCGAGGTGGTCTCCCCAGCACCGGTAACACCAGTGGTTCCAGTCTCTTGCGCGGTGGCAGATGGTGGCAGTGAGCTACCGACCGACGCACTCCTAGATTCTCCCTTGCCCACCGTCGGCGAGCTGGGTGCGCTGGAGTCGGGCATATCGTTCGTGGTCTGACCAGCAACGCTCGAAATGACAGCATGCCACTTCAACGCGTCCGCAGGCGTGTGAGCCTTAAACTGGAACTCGTGCGAGCGCGCCAGCTTACTACCGATGGCACCTCCACTGCTATCCTTGCCGCGAACGTTGAACTTGGTACCGTCAACTGCGCCAATAAGACAGTCGGGCAAGTACAAGCTGTTCTCAGCACTCGGGTCCTTGGAGAAGTCGTCGTCCGTCTTGAACTCGTGCAGGTACTTCGATGGCGTAACGACGTAAAAGGACGTATCATACTTCTTGAGCAGGCCACTCTTGCGCTCGAGAGAACCCGCAATCAGTGGCTGGGTTGCGCTGTGGTCCTGGTTTGCGAATGAAAGATTCTCGATAGTGCGTTTCGGGGCGCTCGGGTCGATTAGAACTCCAGCATTGCGCTTCACGAATCCGTTCCATTCGAAATCTGGAGGAATACGCTGCACGGTGCCGACCATGTCTCCGTACATAGTGCGCGTTTGTTCGGCCTGGTGGGTGACGGCTTGATGGAATTGGTTCAAGCCGTTCTGGAACGTCTGCAACACGTGCGCCTCGAAAGAAGCGAAGTTGTTCTGTACCGCGAGCATATCGTCGCGGTTGTTGTTCTCCTCCTGCACCTGCTTGTTCAGGCGGTGATAGACCTGTCGCTGGATGATATATGGGTCATCTCCTGCCTTGACGTTGCTTCCAGCAGAGTCGAATGATGCCGTGTGCTGGCCCAACAGTTCAATATGCTTCTGCGAAGTATTGCGAGCCTTGTCAACGGCCTTGCCACCCTTGCCAGCTCCCTTGACCAGCTCTTTCGTCTTGTTCTTGATCTCGGTATGAAGTCGCTCGAAGATGGGCAGCACAGAGCTCTTCAGTGTCTTGGAAGTCTCGGCATTCATGTTAGCAATGCCCTGCGTGTTCGAGCGGACATTGTCGAAGAGTCCGGCAATACCACCCAAGTTTTGGTCGAAGTGATGTCCTTCCTTCAGGGGGCTGTTGACGCTCTTGAGGACCTTTTCGTAGTCCTTTGAGGCAGACGCGTACATCTTGCTGGTGGCCTCGATGTAGTCCTCGAAGTAGCCGCATGCATGCTTCCATGCTTGTAGACGCTCGTGGAAGAGCTTGGTAACCTCGCTGCTGTCCTCGTCAGGAATAGCATCGTCAGTCGAGTTGGTCGCGCTTCGCGTGGGCATAGTCGTGGTCGGGGAAGCCATCATGTGGGAAGTAACGTGTTGCTGTAATTGTCGTTAGTCTGAGGTTGGGGACAATAGCAGGAGAGGGACAAGCT
Organism: Mycosphaerelloides madeirae; assembly: GCA_002785995.1. Lineage (NCBI taxonomy): Eukaryota > Fungi > Ascomycota > Dothideomycetes > Mycosphaerellales > Mycosphaerellaceae > Mycosphaerelloides > Mycosphaerelloides madeirae. Next base: position 1,506,149 of record NHNV01000001.1, on the reverse strand, counting down.
CGACATCTCCTTGGAAGCTGTTCGGCAGGAGGGGGGGTTTCCTTGCGGGAAATTGCTACCACGCGACTCGTCACCCCTTCCCAAGGCAACTGAATGCCTCGCTGTCGGTTGGGACACTTACCAAGTGCTGGGTAGACAAATCAATTATTTGTTCGGTGTGATTTATCAAATTTCCCCAAAGGAAGCACGCGGCATTTAATAACCTTTCTCGTTCACCTACCGTTCCTCCTACGTCATGAAGATCTGTCATTCAGAGTTTTGGTAGCTCGAATCGCGGTCTAGCGTCGTGGCTGTGCTCTGGGATAGGGGTCTCGAAAGGAGAGTCTAGATCTTCGACTTTAAAATTCGACTTGAACACACGAAGATCTTCATCAGAGTCGAGCAAGTACAACGATGATAACGAGAGATGCGAAGGGTCGCCTTCAAATCTCGATCGTGGTCCGAAATATACCCAATTGAAGAGGGAAAGGCAAAGATGCAGAAGAGACTACACGCCCACATGTCGACCACGAGCTGCAAAGTATGTGGTATGCTGCCGAACCACAGAATGGAACAAGATCCGAGAGCTCGCCCGCGAATTGCTGCCCGACAGCAATGACATATGCACCTATGCACACCGAAGGTTTGTGGCGTCGAATAGTAGTGATTCAACTTTGGATGAAACCAGAAGAACATGGACAGTGTACAGGTGGCTGTTGACCTCATGGTGTGGCCGATCACTTCCTGGGAGTTGGAAGTTGGCAGCGCCGACGCCGACGCATCGAAAAGCACCAGAAGTCTATGGCACATGTCCCTCGGATGAGAGGGAAAGAATGAGTGAGGACATTGATGATACCCTCCATGATAGGAAAATGTATTTTCACTTACCTCAAGTCCACCTCCCCTCGAGCAGCCCAACGCATGAGAGACCTGAGACAGCCAGCCAACCTGTTTTCCTGCAATCGGTCATCTACGGACAACACACCATGGCAACGGCCATGAGGAAGAACGCTGACGGGCTGCGGGAAAAAGGACGAGAAGGAATCGGCCGGAGCCATGCGAAGGCTGTTGGCAGGCATATGAGCGATGCCAGGTGATACTTCCTTCGGCGAGGCGTATGGTCCAAGTGCGGGCAGCTGTGGCATGTTTGCATGCTTGTTCCGCTGAACAAATGGTAGAGAATCAACAAACGTAAGCGACAGACTGACAGATGCGAATCATTATACATAGAGAGGCATCGATGAGGCTGACGCGAGAAGGGGGAATATGTCTGTCTGCAGGGTCCCTCTGTTTCAATCCCTCTGTTTGTGTGGCTTGATGAGGGGCAAGGATGAAGAGATACGAGAACGTGCAGACAATTTAAGCGCTCAGACACAGATCCATCCGCAAACTCACGACATTTGCATACCCTCTTATCATTGAAGAGGCGCGGGGTGGGCGACGGCGGTGACGATGCGACCACCACTCTCACTGCTAGGCAGAGCTCTACGCCGCCAAAACTCGCCCGCCGATCTCGCCCTCTCTGACGCATCAAGATCACTAGCACGCGCCCTCGAAGAAACAAAGCTTGCGCATGCAAGTTCTTATAATATTACTACTGGCTCATCGAAGTTTCTTTTCTCCCTTCGATTCCATCGACCCCAACGACCTTTGCCCTCTCCTACCCCAAGACCAGCCATGACTTCTGCCGTCGCCGCAGCACTCCCCGCCTTCGTCCAGAAGGCCCTCTTCTCGCAATGCCCCAGCAACAAGGCTTTGACCATCGACAACATCAACCCCCACGTCAAGGAAGCCAAGTATGCGGTTCGTGGCGAGCTTGCCATCAAGAGCGAGAAATACCGTTCCCAAATTGCCAAAGGCGAGGGCAAGGACCTGCCCTTCGACTCTGTCATCAGTGCCAACATCGGCAACCCCCAGCAATTGGATCAGAAGCCCATTACCTTCTTCAGACAAGTAACCAGTATATTGGAGAACCCACAGCTGCTGGAGAAAGAGGATGTGTTGGAAAACGGGTTGGGCTATAAGAGTGATGTTATTGCGCGGGCGAAGAAACTGTTGAAGGATGTCAAGAGCGTGGGCGCGTACTCCCAATCGCAGGGTGCACCTGGCATTCGTCAAAGCGTTGCCAACTTCGTCGAGAGACGAGATGGCTTCCCTGCGGATCCAGAACACATCTTCCTCTGTGGAGGTGCAAGTGCCGGTGTGAATGCTCTGCTGAGTGTACTTTGTGCCTCTCCGGAAACTGGTGTCCTCGTTCCAATTCCTCAGTACCCGCTCTACACGGCCACGCTGAGCTTACTCAACGCCAAGGTTGTGCCATACTACTTGAATGAAGAGAGCCAATGGAGCACAGACGTGCAGAGTATGCGAGAAGCGCTCAAAGATGCTCAGAAGAAGGGCATTGATGTCCGTGCGGTAGTCGTGATCAACCCTGGAAACCCAACTGGTGGCTCACTCGCGCCTGAGAACATCAATTCCGTACTGGAGCTGGCCGCGGAGGAGAAGCTCGTTGTCATGGCGGACGAGGTATACCAAACGAATGTCTTCGAGGGCAAGTTTCAGAGTTTCAAGAAGAGCCTGCGTGAGCTCCAGAAGAGTGAAAAGAATAAGGAGGGCAAGTTTGACAACATCGAGCTTGCCAGTCTGCACAGTATTTCCAAGGGTATGGTTGGTGAGTGCGGACACCGTGGTGGTTACTACGAGATGGTCGGCTTCGATCCGGAGGTAAGCTCGCTCGAAATGAGAACGATATGTACGTACACTAACGGTGGTAGGTCGTCGCTCAAATCTACAAGTTCGTCAGCATCATGCTCTGCCCGCCAGTCATCGGTCAATGCATCGTCGAAGTGATGGTCAACCCACCCAAGGAAGGCGAACCGTCTTACGCCCTCTACAAAGAAGAGTACGACGGCATCTTCAACAATCTCAAGTCTCGCGCCCACGCCCTCTACGATGCTTTCAAGCAGATGGAAGGCGTCGATTGCCAGTCGCCACAGGGGAGCATGTATCTGTACCCCACCATCAATCTGCCCTCCAAGGCAGTTGATGCTGCCAAGGAAGCTGGCAAGAGTCCTGATGAGTTCTATTGCCTGAGGTTGCTGGATGCTACCGGTGTGTGTATCGTTCCTGGATCCGGCTTTGGGCAGAAAGAAGGAACCCTCCACTTCAGGACGACTTTCTTGGCTCCGGGCACCGATTGGGTATCGAGGATCACCGACTTCCACAAGAAGTTCATGGACGAATATAGGTAAATGATGAGGACATGAAGCATATGCATGGACGGAAAGACGGCGTTGCAGGATATGAGATCTTCTCTTAGCCGTTATAGGAGGTGTCCACTGTCAACAGCATTAGCGTGATGAATAGAACTGGGCCTTCGACAAGCCTTCCACATCACTATGCTTCTCAATATTGTGCTTGTCTGTGTATTTGCTGTTGACTGATACTGGATGAATAGTTCAAGTCTATTGCCCTCTAAATCGGTCACAACACGTGCGCCGCATGTAGCTTCCCCAGATGCCAAGGCCGGAGCGAAGAGAGGACGGCAGTGGTCCCTGAATTCTAGGGAATTCTATAAGTTAAAGACTACGTCGGCTCAGCTACTGCTCACCTTCATCCTCGCACGACGACGCATCGCACCCCTCACAGCTATTACGCCTGCATGATTTGCTGATACGCCATCCATTGACCGCTGCCCCGTCTCCCGCCCATTTCGACTGGACTTACTACCGGATTATACCCAACATGGCCACCACCTCGACCGACGCTGCGAGCGACATGTCTGCCGCCGAGCGCTTGATGCAGTTGCACGCCGCCAATGACCACCACGCGACCGTCGAGGAAGTTCCCGACGAGGACGCCATCGCCCATCCACCGCCCGCCGACTCCGCTCCCGCGGAGCCAATATCTGCCAAAGCCGCTGGCAAGAAGCCCGCTGCTGATCCGCCAGCCCCCAAGAAGGCCTTCATCGATACCCAGAATGAGGAGCTGTTCCCGGCCCTCGGCGCCCAGAAGGCTACTCCTGCGGCTACCCCGAGCATGTGGTCGAAGAAGCCCGCAGCCGTCGGCAAGGCCGCTAACGGTACGTTGCATTTCCTTACTACCTCAGAAAGAGACGCTGGGATGGCATGAGATGGGGCTAGCAGGGAGCATCCATGAAGTTTGATGCTGGTGGTCCTCTTGCAGACGAACCAACATGAAGCGTACTGGATGGTGAATTGAGACCCATGCTGACGGTAATAACAGGTATCAACGGTGTCACGAACGGCAGCAATGCAGCCCCACGAACCTCCACCCCGACCGCCGGCATGAGAACTCCCGCCTCTGCCGCTTCTGCAGGACAGGGTCTCAACCTCCCGGGACGCTACAGCGAGAAGCTTCCGATCGATGCCCAGAACCTGATTCCACGAAACGAGATGAAGAAGCCAGTAGCGGACATCTTACGCGAGATCAACAAGCGCTCTAAGGCGGACGTGAAGATTGTACCTGGTCCGGCTCAGAAGCTGGTCCTCGAGGGTACTGGCCCTATGGATGCCGTTCGTCTGGCCCTCAAGGAGTGTGCGAACCAGCTGTGCGCGAAGCAGAAGATCAAGGTTCCCGTCCCACAGGGCATCCGTGGCAGAATTGTTGGCAAACAAGGTGCGACCATCCAAGCAATCTCGAAGCGAACGGGCGCCAGGATCAACATCTCAAAGGAAGAGGCAGCCGGTATACTTGAAGATGACGAGCTTGATGCTACTGTGGACGTCCTCATCGAAGGTGACTTCATCGCTGTGCAGCTGGCCAGGGCAGACATCGAGAAGATTGTCAATGAGCACACTCAGTCTGTCAACACCCGGCTGAAGCATGTCCCGGCCGAGTACTATCCCTTTTTGGCCGACCCGAGCAACGCTCGCCTTCACGCTCTCCGTAGCCAGCAAGGCTTAAACCTCAACATTCCCGAGTACCACTCTTGGAGCCAGCAAGCTCCTGCGATTCCTGCGAACAACACACCTGCGGCTTTTGCCCCTCAAGCGGGACTTCCGATCACTCTGGGTGGTGACAGGGAGGCCGTTGCTGAAGCGAAAGATGAGATTGATCGTCTAGTTCAGGAATTGCAGCAGCAGCTCAGTTTGGAGCAAATGCCCATCGAGCGCGGCCGCCATCAATTCATCGTGGGTCCCCGAGGCACCTCGATCGAGGACTTCATGAAGGAGACTGGATGCTCCGTAATTATTCCACCGGACCATGACGAGACGGAAATGATCACCATCATCGGCCCTCCTGAGAAGCTTGAGCAAGGAAAAGACAAGGTCATGGACTTGACATCGAGCATGTTCATGGCGAATGCCGACGTTGCCCGAGCACATCAAAGCGCTCCCCGAGGCGGACAGGCGCATGCCCAAGATATTGCGAGATACCTGCACCAGCGAAGAGCTTTCGAGGAACTGGAGCGACAACACGATGCCAGCATTGTGCCAGAGAACACTGGTGCATGGCAGATATACGCGCGCGACAACAAGGCTGCTCAAAAGGCGCGTATGGATTTGGTCAACCTCATCAACGGCCACCCACCTACTCGATTCCACCCTCTGAATGTCGACCCATTCTACCATCAACACCTTCGGGAGCAGGCTGCCAGACAAGTTCGGGATCAGTTTGGAGTACGCATGGTTGTGCCCGACGAGTTCGACGATGCTCCTATACTGCTTGTCTTCGAAGATCGCGTGCCTTCCCCGGAGTACCAGCTGCCTCGAAGAGGTCCCTCTCCTCAAGAGGTGCAGGCTTTCCAGAATGCGCTTAGGGAAGCCGAACAACACATCATGGGCCTTGTCGGTGGAAGCGACAATATCGTCTCCAAAGATGTCGAGGCTCCACCAAAGTTCCACGACAAGATCCGACGACACATCGATCGTCACCACCAGGCACTCGACGGCAGCCGGATACCAGTTCAGGTTGCATACGGCGGGCCGCGTCAGCAGGGACAAAAGCGATCTGCACCGGCACCAAATGTCAGCCTGCGTGGCCCCCAAAACGATGTCGACACCCTCTTCCAAAGCCTGTTGGCCTTTATCGAGCAGGAGAAACATGACGAGCTCGAGCGAGGTTTCACACTTAGCTTCGACTTCCCCCAAAAGTTCGCTCAACACCTGATTGGTAAAAAGGGCGAGAACATCAATCGCATGCGTGAGGAGTTTGATGTTGACATTCAGCTCAATGACGGAAAGTGCGAAATCAAGGGACCCGAGGCCAAGGCCAACGCTTGCAAGAAGCACATTCTTGACCTTGCGAAGAAGTTGGAGGACGAGGCCACATATCACCTGCACATTCCTTCGCAGTTCCACAAGGATCTGATCGGCCTACAGGGTAGCCAGGTCAACCGTCTCCAAGAGCGGTACAATGTGCGTGTCCAATTTCCGCGCACCAAGCAGAACGCAGACGACGATGGGGCCGAAGACCCTCGTCGTAATACCCAGAAGTCGGACGAGGTCGTCGTCAAGGGCCCAAGCAAGGGCGCCGATGGCTGCCGCGACGAGTTGCTCAGCCTGTTGCAGTACGTAAAGGACAACTCACACACCGCTACTGTCTCTGTTGCTCAGAACCAGCTGCCTTCACTTATCGGTGCTGGCGGTCGTGAAATGGAGGCAATGCGTCTCGAGACCGGTGCTGTGATTGACGTACCAAACTCGAGGGAGGCTGCGAACCCCAACGGCCGAGCTGAGATCAAGCTCAGGGGCTCCAAGAAGGCGGTTGAGGATGCGAAGAGGATGATCGAAGAGAAGGCCAAGATCTTCGACAACACCGTCACACGGTCGCTGGACGTCGAACAGAAGCATCACCGCCATATTATCGGTCCACAGGGTAGCAATTTGCGCAACATAATCTCGCAAGCTGGAGGTATGTTATTGCGCTCACAACTTGAAAGTCGGTTATCAACTAACTTTCTGTAGGCCCTGATGACCAGCGACTCCACAATCGCATCATCCGTTTCCCCAAGACCGAAGCTGAGGGAAGTATCATCCGTGTCGAAGGACAGCAGTCGATGGTCGACAGCATCTGTGATGCGATCCAAGCTATTGTCGCTGAGCAGGCCTCTAAGGTCACCGAGATTGCGGAGGTCAAGCCTGAAAAGCACAGGCTTCTGATCGGTCGTGGAGGCGAGACGCGTCGTCAACTCGAAGAGAAGTTCAATGTCTCTATCAACGTCCCACGCCAGACTGAGACCGGACCACAGCGCTCGCAGGTCCGTATTGCCGGATTGGCCGATAATGTCGAAAAGGCCAAGGCGCACATCCTGGAAATAACCAAGGATCAGGAAGGCGAGAGTGTCGACATTCCTAAGAAGTACCATCACATTATCGCTGATAACGGTCAATTCTTCCGTCGTCTGAGGAATGACCATAAAGTTACTGTTGACCACAATGGCCAGCGACCACCGCCGAAACCATCTACTCCCCAGGCCAGCCGTGCAAACGGGAGCGCAATGCCTCTGATCACGGATGATCCTTCGGTCGGTGAGAATAGCCACTCGTGGGAGACACACGACTTGCATGGCAGTGTAGAGGAGGGTGAGATTCCATGGGTTCTCAGCGGACCTTCTTCTGAAGCTGTGGCTGCTGCAAAGGCGAAGCTCGCCGCAGCTCTCGAGGAAGCCGCCGGCCAAAACACAGTTGGCTTCCTCATCCTACCCGACCCACGAGCCTACAGACATGTTATTGGCCCTGGCGGACAGGAGATCAACCGCATCCGCAACTCGACGGGTGCCAAGATCCAGGTTCCACGGGACCAGAACAAGGGAGAGGCCATCTCTGTGACGGGATCCAAGGAGGGCGTTGAACAGGCGAAGCAAATGATTCTGGACGTTGTTCAACAAAATACATAGAATGCGAGGGTTCGGGACAACAAAAAGTCGCTTGAGCGCCGGGATTCAGTTTTGAGCTTTTGTGTAAAAGAAGGGAATTTGGCATGGCTGGGGGTTTGTGTGAGTGAATGAGTGAGTCTGATAAGTCGTAGTAGCAGTAGTGGATATAGTTGTGTATTAGATAACTTTGTGAAAGGGCCTGTGCCTTGGACTGCTGCCTCACCTTGGTGGCACCTGACTTCACGTCGACTTCTCGAAAATCATTGAACGCTGGGAACGCCGGAGAGATCGAAAATTTATATGAAATCAACGCACGGACGGTACTCAGCCTTGAAAAAAGTGGTGAACGACGTTACACATTATTGCGTGCATCCAAACGACCATGCATATACCTTCGAGCGGTTCTCTTGACCAAATTGAAGACCTTCCAGAAGTAGCAAAAGACCGGAAACACGTGAAAGGCACTGTCGAAGCCAATTTGCTGCTCTTGGCAGCTCGATCACCGAAGCTTCGGTTGCTTGGCCTAACCCAGACAGCATCGCCGGCGTAGCGCATGTAACGCTGCCTTTTGGACGGACGTGGGATATGCGAGAGTATTGACAATGAAGGAGAAGAAAAAACCGGGGATATGGGATGAAAATATAAATGAGAGTCCATCCTCCGACGATGGGAATGTAAGAGACAGCGACAACACCAACCATCGTGCACAGTCGAACAATCGTTTACTCGTTTCGAAACATATCCTTCTTTTCAATCGCTCCTCTGTGCAAGATGGTTTCCTCAACAACTCTCCTCTCAGCCCTCGTCCTCGCGGCCACCAGCGCCCTCGCTCTCCCCCTCGAAGTCCGCCAAACCACTTGCGTCTCCGGGCTCTACATTATCGTCGGACGCGGTTCTGGCGAAGATCCCGGCGAGGGCAAACCGGGCCAGGTGGCAGATATGATTGTGTCTCAGGTTCCAGATAGTACGAGTGTGGCTGTTGAGTAAGTTATCACAAGATTGTATAGGAGGAACGGATGGATAAGCTGATGTGTCGATGAAAGTTACCCGGCCACACTGGACGACTACCCAAGTTCAGTAACGGACGGTATCAACGACACCAAGACCAAGATCATGGATTACGTTTCTGCCTGTGGCGATTCCAGCCGTATCGTGCTCTTAGGCTACAGCCAGGGAGGCAATGTCATGACTGATGTTCTTGCCGGTGGTGTTGACAAGCCGGATCCGATTGGTGATGAGTACAGACCCTACAGTTCGTATCGCTCTCCACTCCTGCTTTACTCGTTACTGACAACATATTTTCAGTCACGGCCGTCGCGGTCTTCGGCGACCCATCTTTCACCGCAGGCCAGGGCTTCGATGCCGGCAACAGCACCTCAGACGGCGTCTTCGCTCGTTCCGAGGGCGGTGACAGTTTGGCTCTGCTGAACACGTACGCAAGCGTGGTGCGGTCGTACTGTGATGAACACGATACCTTTTGCGCTTCTGGAGACAGTTTGGATGTGGTGAGTGCGAATCTTGAGAGAAACCCAAGATTTGAGGCTAACGAGTTGTTGAAAAGCACTATGCGGAAGTGATGGATCACGCTCAGGAGGCGACGGATTTCGTGGTTAGCCTTGCTTAAAGATTGGAGTGGTCATCTTTGATCTTTTGACGATTCATTCGCTTTGTACCTGTTCTGGAACTCTGTCGTTTGATCTCAGGTGATGGTCGCTCGAGTATGTCTCCCAGAAGGAAGAGACCGCCCCGGGCTCCATAGCGTAGTCGGAAGTTAGTGCAAGAGGGAGAAGAGGTAAGCCGATTCGTTGACTACGTTGAGATGGGCCGGGATATGGATTCTACTGCCTAGGAATATTTTTGCCGTCGCTGTGGTTCCGACGCAACAGGTCAATCGCTCATAGCCAATGCTTCATTATCCATCGGATCCTTAATACGGCTCACAAGCCCTCCTCCTTCCCTCCACTCAGAACTCTTCTCCAGTCAAATCCTCAAAGATATCGATGACGATCTGATCCCTCAGACTCTTCGTCTTCTGACTACCAGGCGCCTTTCCCAAGATTCTCTTCGGGCTATGCTTCTTGACTGGTTTCTTCACCGGACTGCTGCGGTTTGCCGCATCCTGCGAAGCCTGCAGCGGTTGCCTTTTCTTCGTCGGACTGATCATCCTCGACTTGTTGGCAGGCGAGACCTTCTTCTTCGCAGGACTCTTGTTCTGCCCCGGTGTAGTGGTAGCCGCGATCAAATCTTGCGTGACCTGCGTGCTAAAATTGAAAGCATGAGCTTCATCCGCCTCTTTCGCAAGATCCAACGTCCATCCTCTCTCGTCAACAAGCGCGAGGAACTTTGCCAGCAGCTCATTATGTTTCAGAGTTTGTCTAGATCCCAAGACGACGAGCTTAGATCGTGCTCGTGTGAGGGCCACGTTGACACGTCTCCAGTCTTTGAGGAGCTCGCCCACAACACCAATCTCGTTGCTTCGCACCATGGAGAGAATGACACATTCTTTGTCGCGACCCTGGAAACGGTCTGCGCTGTCAATCTCGACCTCGGATGGAATGCCGGCTTTCTTATACAATTGCCGCATGAGAGCCAGTTGCGAGCGGTAGAGCGTAATGACGCCTATCTCACCTGCTGGAACACCCATTGCAAGAAATGATAGGACAAGTTGGGCCGAGAGCGTGGCTTCGAGCTGATTTGTGATGTTCTTGCCGCCCGAAAGCGTCTCAAGCGCTGCTTTGCCCATATCGCTCGTATTTAGGTAGACGACTTTGCAGGCAGGATCGGTGGTTTGCGCGAGCCAACAAGTACTATCGTCAAGACATGCCTGCTTGGAAGGTCCTCTGTGAAAGCGGCCAAGAGCCCTGGGATCACGGAGATGGAGTGCACGCTTCGCAACGGCCTCACTTCCACAGCGTAGTTTTCCGTGGTAGATTAGCTCATTCGACAGCGTCATTATCTCTTCACACATTCGGTACTGGCGCCCGAGTGCAGCCACTGCGCCTGGTTGCTCTTCGCTCAGCTGTCGGAACAGAGACACATCCAGCCCGCCTTCCAATGCAGTCTTGTTCTGTACTAGAGGCGGAAGCTGAAAATGGTCGCCAACCAGGACAAACGTTCTCGCGTAAAGTAGTGGTCCCAGGCTGGTGGGCAGTGTGATTTGTGAGGCTTCGTCGACGATACACACGTCGAACGACCGGCGGTGGAAAAGCGCATGGTTGGTACCCATACACGTTGTTGCCACAATCTGGGTCCCCATATAAGCCTCGTCAATCTCCTCGATCGATTTCCGGGGTGTAGATGCCAACTGGCAGAATTCCTGAACTTGAGTGTTAATCTTCGCCGGAACTCCCAGTCGCAGAATACCTCCCTCGGGCGCGATGTCGCGGATCTTCAACAGTATATTGTCGACCGCAGTGTGTGTGTAGGAGGTTAACAGGATGGATTTCCCCTGAGCGAGCAGAGCTCGAATGATGTGCGCAATGGTGGTCGTTTTCCCCGTTCCGGGCATACCGAGGATGAGGGCATAGTCGTTGGCAGAAAGGACCTTGTTCACAGCAGACTGCTGGTCGTCATTCATCTGGCCGAGCTGAGTCGGCTGCAACGCTGACACCCCTGAGGTTGATAAAGTTTCGAATGTAGGACCCGATCCAAAGATGATTTGTTCCCTCAGTTTCGAGTGGATGGGGTGGGTGTTCATAAGAGACACGAGGCTACTGCGGACCAGCGCAAGGCCGTTCGAGAATTCGTCTTTGTCGAGGCGGTATAAGGTCGAACCCTCGTTCGGCGTAGATGGACCGATGCTGCTTTGACCAACCGTCATAGTCCCTCTGAATGCCTGGTTGTTCTCCACGTCGAACCCTGCGAGTCGCTGTCGGGAATTGCCAAGCTTACGGTCAACAGCAACGGTGATTTTATGCTTTGTGACAGCGACCACGTACCCATTTGCAAGCGCCCATTGGCCTTGCTCCGAAGATATGACGACCGGCTCCCCGATAGTCAACTGGCTGCCTTCGATAAAGCTACCTCCTGGAGCTGAAGCAGCGCGAGTGAAGACGTAAGCGAAGCGATTGATCTTGCCACCGCTGCCCTCGATGCCGTCAACTGCCTGCGTGACGGCTGGCGCTGTGCTGGTGAGGTCTTCCGCTAGGATGAGATTTCCGAAGCATCTACCCAGCGCTTCACGCGCAGTCGAGCCCGTTGTCCAGAGCTCTTTCTTCAACCGCGCCTGGTCGCGTTCCTCGAATGTAAGCAGTTTGTCCCATTTGGCGAACCACTTCGCCAGCAAATTGGCGTGAGTGGCGCTTCTCGAGGTGGAGATCACGTGGCCTACTGCCTCTCTCCAGATTTGGCTATGGTTCTTTTTCTGGTCATCAACCATACCAGCGGTCGCGGCGGTGCCATTCTCAACGAGTGCGTGGTATGTGAAGCATGATTGCTGCGCATAGCACCGCCCGCACTTGTGTGGATTCTTCAAGAGACCAGGCAACCCGCTTTCTTCGAGTTCTTGGGACATGGCCGTACGATCGATGGCATCAGGCGATCCCGTTTCCCCTTCTTGGATGGGGCGTGGAGGGTGGCGAGCATGGAAGATGTATGCTGCCAATCGATTACGTTGCTGAATCATTTGCCGCAACTCAATTAGGGGCGGAGCAATGCGTGACATGCTTGAGCTTTCCAGGTAGTATAGAATACCAGCTTCGACGTCGACACTGTACCTATCCGAGAGTAAGAGCGTATAGAGCGCTGTTTGCGCACGATGGGCAGCTGACTGCGTGGTCCGTCCAGTTTTGACCTCGAACGGAACGATCAGGTTCTTCATCGCCATGGTTGAGTTGTCAAATAGGGTTGTCTGGACAGTGGCGTCCACATTGCCTTTCAGGCCGAATTGCGGACTCCATATGTGCTCTTCGATTGCAATAAGCTTGCTGATGCTCATTAGAGTCTTCTCGCCTTGTTTGTCGTCGACGAGTGAGGCACTCGAAGGTTGCTCAGCAACATAGACGCTCGCCCACGCAGACAGCTCGCCCATCTTGGCTCTGATCTCCTCGGCGGCCAGGTTCGTATCGGCCATACCAAGCTCCCACAGGCCTTCCAGGTGGTTATTCACAGTTCGTTGGACCAAAGCAGACAGAAACACTTCATCCCACTGATTGAGAGACAAAGCCTGTTGGAAGATCTCGTGCAAGATCTTGCCATAAATCATAGCTTTGCTTGTCTCGCCCGAGACCTTGATTCGATCTTGCAGCACAGCTTTTCGGATACAGTCGAAGGAGTCGGCGACGGTAGTGGCAGAGAGCATATGGTCTGGATGCAGCACCAAGAATAGGCTGGAGGCATCATCGCTGATCAATATCTGTCCTCGCGGACTTGGGGCACTCATCGATCCTAGAGCTCGACGAACATCAGCGATATGGATGATGTCGTTTTTACTGACCACAGTCCCGGTCCAGGATCCGCGGAGGGTGACTGCGGTAGTCTTCGATCCGGCTTCATCTTCGGCAAGGAGCACCTTCTCTTCACATCGGCGGCCATTATCGTTCGTGTATTCGCTGTCAACGACGTGCTTGACAATGTACCGTTGCAGGTGGGCCGAAGGGGAAACTACTCGACCCTGAGGATTACTCTGCGAGCGATACTGGCAAGGAGATCGTTTTCGAGGGGAGATCTACACATATATAGATAAGCTATCTACCCTGCACACATGGAAGATCAAGAATGATGACGAACCCGTATAGCTTGAGTTGCGCTGAACTCAGCTTGCATGAAAGAGTCCTCGTCGACATCGTCGCCAAACTCATCGTCGTCATCAATCGTAATCTTTTGTGGTTGTACTCGCGGCGCAGGTTGTTGGTGGATCATAGGCGTCACTGCTGATGGATCAGGATGCTCCGGAATCTCATAAAGTGCCCTCTTTCCCGGCTGCTCTAGCGTCTTTTGTGAAATCAACTCGTCCAGGTCGTCCGCGGTCATATCAAAATCGTCGTCATCGAATTCGTCGAATTCCCTCCTAGCTGATGGTTTGGCAGGCTGGGGTTGGATCGGCTGGGCTTTAGGTAGACTGGGAGCCCGCGTAATCGACGGTCTTTTGTATGCTGGCAAGGGCGCCTTGTTCTGAAGGTGGAGGACTGCTGCAGTGCCAGGATCCAGAGGATTGCCTGCTGGTCGCGTGTTGTCGAGCCGAAGCCCTCCGGACGGCGTGGGACGAATGTGGCCAGACAGCCTAGGCTTCTGCGGAACGCTCTCCAGTGGCTGTTTTGATGCTTTGACAGGACTTCGAACATTCGGCTGGCGAGCTTGAAGCGGACTGATGACATCTGGAGTTGGGAAGTCCTCGGCCCCTACCTCAGGAAGCGGACTCGAACTCGACGGAGCATCCGCTGCAGCAGGGTTCGATGTGTCCTTGTCTTCTTCGAGACGCTGAGTTGCAAGCTTTGCTTGCATCTTCTGTACCATTGCTGCGACTTTGCTCCTGCTCCCTGACTCCACCGTCGTCTGGTCCTGCCATACTGCAATGCTTCGACCGGTGGTGGTGCATCTGCGCTTGGTTTTGCTCGTAGGCCAATCATTCCCGGTGCTAGCCCATCTTCGCAAAGGCCCACTTTTGACCGGCGTCTCCATCAGCCTTGGCGAGGCTTGGAACAGCAGGTTGCTAATGCCGGACGGTCTCGAGCTACTATCGTTTTGCTTGCCTGTTGCGTATCGTTGCCAGAGGTCGGTGATCGGGTCTGCTGCATGCGTCTTCCTGACAGTCGACGGCGCACCATTCTCACCGAAGAAAGCCGACGCAGCGTCCTTTTGCGAAGAGGTGTTTGGACACGAAGGAGATGAGCTCTTGGCGCGCTTTCGTTTCTTTCGATTGGGTGTGTTTGAGCTGTTTGGTATCCAGCCTAGCTGCTCTTGCGGGGATACATAAGCCGGCTCTTCTATTCTTGGCTCATCACAGTTGCCGATCAAATCCTCAAGCGGAAGACGCGCGCCTGGTGTGCAGGGGAAAGTGTTCGCATGCAGCAGATTGGGAGCCGTAGAAGTGTCGGTAATGGACGACCCCGACCCACCAGAAGACGCGGTTCTCTCCATGACACCGCCCTCCTGCTGCTCACTCGACGCTTCCATTGCCGCGTGGAGAAGCCGTCCGGCGTTCTGTAACGGTGCAGGCTCGCTGGGCACGAATGCGAATGGCTTGAGCTTCGCAGTAGTCTCCGTCGTGGCGGGGATGGGGGGTTTCGGCGGGGGCGGAGCGGTGTTGAGCGCGTGGACAGCGGGATGGTGCACGTACGGACGGCGAGTCCACTGTCCTGGGCGCGGCTACGGCTTGTCGTCAGCCAGATTCCAGAAGCCTTAGAGAAGCAGCATGAGTCGTACTTTGCGGTTGTCCTTGTCAAAGAAGCTTTTGGTGCGCGTGGACATGTCGACAAGCGAAGTCCCGTGCGGTACACTGGCGGGCGCACATGCGAGACAGATACGGTAGCGATGCTGTCGTTGTCGTGGTGGGTGATGTTCTTGTCGTTCTTGTTTCGTGGTGTAGAACTGGGATGTTGTGGCGGTCGACGCGTGCTAGAAGTGGAATACGCGCCTCGACCGAGCTTCAAGCGATTTTCAGCCGGGATATGAGCGACATTCACATTTCATCACACCACGAATTCACATGTATATCTTCTTATTACGTCCTACCCCTTATGCATGGCCTGTGTTCAACGTCGGCTTGATACCCTGCTTCTCAGCATCCACCTCACGATCCTCCGCCTCCTGCTCTTCCTCATCCTTGAATCCATCCCGCGACCGCATGCCTGGCGTGACCTTGCTGTTTGCATTGCCACTACTATACGCCCCGCCCTCCTCGTCCGCTTCCCGTCGCTTCCTCGCCATAACCACCTCAGGCCGCTCAGGCTGCCCGCCCATCGAACACAGCACAACATCTGAGTCAGCCGTGGGCGAGTCTAGAACCAGAAGCTCGTGCTCCGTGAAGATCCGGGGCAAGAGGACCCATCGGAGCGGAATCAACGAGGTGATTATGACAGGGAAGCCAATAGCCGCAATAGTTTGCGAGATCGCAACGCTAATCGCAACTCCCAATACTTGCCAAAACGTGAAGTACAAGATCCGCCACTTTTTGATCGTGTTGCGCGGGTCGTTGGGATCGACGAAGCGTTTCTCGCTCATACAGTACAGCAGGTTCTGTGTGATATTGAAGCCCGGAATGCCACTAAAGCCAACAACGAAGAATACTCCGGCGAAGAGTGCTCTCGGCATGGTGTGCAAGACGACAAGCAGAGGCCCGGTCATGCAGCCGACGAATGCGAGGAACATCAGAAAGTGAGAGACTCGCTGTTCACGGACTTCGACTGCATCGACTCGCTTGTGGTTACGTGTAACCCAGTCTGAATCAGAGGCGTCGTCCTCCTTTTCCTTTGTCTTGGTCAACGAATCTCGATACTCAACCAGTG
Organism: Mycosphaerelloides madeirae; assembly: GCA_002785995.1. NCBI lineage: Eukaryota > Fungi > Ascomycota > Dothideomycetes > Mycosphaerellales > Mycosphaerellaceae > Mycosphaerelloides > Mycosphaerelloides madeirae. The sequence goes on along the minus strand of NHNV01000001.1, from coordinate 1,489,886 downwards.
AGTCGGTGTGCACTGGAGCTTGGGGTACCAATCCATTTGGCAGTGGGAGCCCGATAATTCCGGCGATGAATGAAGTGCATCCCAGCAAGAAGAAGTCCCAGTGGAATCCAGCAGGTTTCTTGAGGGGAAACTGTTTTGCTTGGGCGGTGAGTGAGCTGACATTGTGATCGTAGTAGAAGAGCAAAGTCAACAGAATACCGATAGGCAGCGCGACAAAGACCCATTTGATTGGCAAGTTCCAGAAATCGACCAACCAGCCACGGTCGACTGTAGGATAGAACGCTCGCGTGTGTGGGATCCGAGTGAGGCCGGCGTCTTTGATGCGACCTGGAATGTGCGAGAAACCGGTCCAAAATATGGTTGCAATCTGAATGAGAGCGTCAGCGGGCATACATTCTTTTGAGCAAGGTTCGTCCTACCGGATATGCATAGTCTGAAAGCAATTTCCGGGCCCATGGCTTCCACAGTATCGTGCTGCCCATCATCTCCAACACGACGACCGTGAACCAGAATGACAGCGCGATGACAATACCGAGATACCCAGCAGCAGGATTCGACTCGGAAAAGTTAGCTACAAGCTCTTCCACTCCCTTGACTGCAATCATATGTCAGCTTTTCAAGACCCAAAACACCAGAACGTGGGTCGATCGATACTCATATAGATGATCGATACGTAGGTACCGAACGAATTGCTGGAGAAATCCGTGATGTACCGCATATAATCGCACCAGTTAAAGATCGAAGCCATCCAATGCGTAATAGCAGCCCATATCGACACCCAGGCAATAAACTGGGGATACAAGTCCGCAATCCCCTGCGCTTTAGCAATATCGTAAATGGTATAATTGAACAGCGAGATCAAGCCCGTAATACCAACCACCGTCAACGGCTGACAAGAAAGCGTACTAAAGACCAAAGCAGCCAGCGCGGAAGAGAACAGCGCCTCATTGATCCCGAAGTAGCCTCCAGTCTGCCGCATCATGTCGAGTTCGAAGGCCAAAGCCGGAAGCAAATTGACGAAGAAGATGCGGATGGTGCCAGCGAAAGTGCGGTAGTTGAAGCCGTCTTGGATGTCAGACCAGTAGTAGGGTAGTCGGCGGCGCACGTCCCAGTACATGCCGCGAAAGGGGCGGAGAGTTCGGTAGGATTTCCATCCTGTTATGTTGTCCCAGGTGTAGGGGTCGTTGGCGAAGTGGCTGTGTTCTTCTTGTTGAGAAGCCATTGTGTATAGATGAATGCTTTACGCGGTCCGAGGGCTTGATGTTACTGCTGCATAGCAAAGCGAGTCGTGAGGTGATGTCGGGGAGTCGTTTGGATTAGATGTCACAAGGGAGGCATCCGTGAGTTAGGTGAAGTAGGGTGATGGAGCAGCTCCATCTGCCATTGACGGACGAGGCTGTCGAGGAGAAGAAATATAGCAGTCAATTGTAGTATTCGGGTTGAGTCGGTCGGCCAGGGCCTGCAATAGCGCGTCATTAGTCGAAATACGATTTCTTTGTAAATGCGCTTGTTGAAGGCCAAGGTCAGAGTTTGCCGCGGGGCGAGCGATCTTGACGCCCCACTCGATCCATCTGCCTGCATTCTGCCCGGGCAGCATCGTCTCATCGAAGCAGCAACAATAACAACAACATCAACCTTATCCAATAACGACTCCTTCAACGCCGAGACAGTCAAAATCACAACACCGTCCGCAGACTCGTCCCATAATGCCTCCCGACAGTCTGATCGTGCCACTTCCACCCGTAAACCGCAATTTCGATTTCCTTCCCAGTCTTCATCCGATATTTCCTAAGGAACCTTGCGTAGGTCGAGCATGGATCGTCGCTCAAATGAACTGTCGCCTTGCGCGTTGGAAGCGCAAGTACGCAACCGCTTGTCTCTCCGCATGGCAGCAATCATGCAACCCTGGAATCCCACGGTCAAGCAGAGATAGTGCAGCGACATGCCCGATCTCTTGACAGAGCGAGAAGACTCTGCAAGTCCACAAGGAGTTCGGCAGTTGGTATGCAGGCAACTCGGAAGGTTTTTCGAGATAGCCGGTTGCTGTGACTTTGAGAGGGTCGCCAGGTCCGGCACAGATCATTGCTACCCGACTCATGCCTTTGATGTTCTGTCGTCGCACGAAGCTGTGTTTGCGTTCGATAGATAGGCGGAAGAGAGCTATGGTGTTGCTTGGCGAGTAGACTGCAATGCTTCAGAGGGAATTGTGTTTCTCGAGCTCCATTGATGCACCCGGGGGTACATCCGCCGCTCTGGTGCTGTACGATGGCGAAGCGGAATGAGAAAACCTGGCATACTTCGACGTTGGAGGTGTCAGAGGCTGGACCGAGCTATTCTCAGCGTGGATTGAGGGCTCGTCACCCGATCCACTGATTTGACGACCAATATTCAAGGGCAAACGAAATAGCGAGAGCTGACTTGACAGCCCTGAATCTTGCTCGGAAGCCTCTTTCTGGCAGTCCACAACATGTAGAGGTGTTGTAATCGCGGACTTTCGATATTAGAATATTCGCCATCTGTCTCGATGGCCTCAAAGTGATCGAGGATTGTTTGAGTCATTGAGAGCGGCGGGATAGCAGGGAGCTGACGTTGCTCGTACAGATGGAGCGTCTTGCTTGGGGAATCAAGAACATAGGCATCTCTTCTGACTGTAGATGTCAATCATGTCTTGTAGACGTCTTGTTGATCCGATTGATACCTGAAAGTGCTCTCAGAATTGCTGGGGATGTGTGTGAATATAGCGAGAGCCGAACTGTACGCTTGATACGTATCGAACAGATGAATTGGCATTTGGAGGAAACGCTGCCAGAGTCTGCTGTTACTCGTTGGAATTGAATGGGTTGAGCTGCGATCTCATCGGAACTCTGGTCCTTATAATGTAGTTGTTGGGGATTTCATTCGGCCATCTTTTATTCTCAAGTTGTGCCGCACTCAGCCTTGGGTCGATGTTGTTGCAAGGCACGGACGATATCGTCGCACTAAGTTTAGCCTATGCCACACGAGCATTTCAGCATAATCTAAATTAACTTCATTCAAAGGGGTGAACCTGTGGATCCATGTTTCGAGCTGCAATGACAACTATTTCAGCATCAGGAGCATGTTGATATCTGGACCAGAGCTGAATTTCGAGTCTAAAGTGGGGCTTCTCTGGTGCCACAAGAGCATATCCCGGAGGAAGAGCCTTGCTCGACTATGTGAAAATTTAGGAAGGCAACGATGCGCAGCTTGTCGGAGTTGGCTCCAGAATTTAAACCACTCGTCATGAGGCGAAAGATGCAAGTAGCCGCCGAGCTCGGTCCCGGTTAAAGATGATTGATCCTTATGCTGTGCCGCTTCGGGCATAGGAGCACCAAGCGGACCTCCATATATCCCGTCATTCTCTTGCCTGCAAGCGACAATCGAACAATTCTCGTGGGATTAAGCCAGGTTCCCGCATGGCTTCCATGCCTCGAATTCGGAATTTCTCTCACTAGTAACTTTCATCGAAATCATCCACATCTCTCACAGTTTTCGGCATCTGGTCGGTCTCATCAAGAAGATTGCTTTCACTGACTTCTCGTATGGTCCGTCGAAGTCTGTTGATCGCGAGAGTATGGAAAACCTGTGGAACAAAAATGCTTCAGGCTCTCCAGAATCGTTGTCAAGAGAATCCAGATAGACGTATTTCAATCTCAGTATTTTTGGCAGCTGTTCGATCATGCGTTCTACGTTTCGCACGCGATGTCCCGCAGATACAGCTATTCCAGCGTCTTAGCGTGTCTTCCCAGGAACCCAAGCAACAGCTCTGCGAGTACGTTGACTGCTAGTCAGATATGTTCAAGTCCCCGCCACACCGTCTCCTTCATCAAAGCATGCACGAGAGCCAGATCCTCATCATATCTGAGACTCAGTTTTCGAAGATGTGTTGCACTCTTGAGGTAGTTGATGATCTCACTACGTACATGGACGTAGAGTGCGGTAAAATTGGCGAATGCATCTGGAGATTCCGAGTGTTGTTGCACATACGATGCAAATGTCTCGTGACTACTATGCTCGTCGAAAGGCCCGACACGGTGGGGTCCCATGTTTGCGGAATGGACGTTCAGCGTAGTGATTGGTTTAGTTCCCGAAAGGAGTCTCTGAACACTACGGCTTCAAGGAGAGTCGGGACAGCTTGTCAAGAGGCCAGCTCGTCGTGGCGATTTGTGTCTCACCACCAGTCGTCCGAACCAACTAAAATTCGTCGGCGAAGAGTCCGCCAAAAGGGCTAGGAATTGGTCAAATCGTCCAACAGATGTGTGCGCTTGACCTCAGCACGGCTGATGTTTGGAAATCTGGCGAAGTATTCTTTGAACAAGGTATCTTTGCCATGCTGACGCCAGGTTTTTTTTTTTTTTGGATCTCGCATTGCAGCTCGGCAGGCCGCAAAGCCGTCGGTGAGCTGTGCCGCAGAGAATGTGTGCTTGGGTAGGTCATGGTACGGCTCGAGCATTTTGGGACTGCCCTCGTCTCCCAAGACAGCCTCACGCTCATCTGCGGGCATGGAGTCCAGCCACTCCTGAGAGGTTGGAGAGAAATCGATGGTAGAAAGGTACTTCTTTTGAGGCCAATCTGGGAGGACATCGGACAGCAGTGTCAATTTCGTGACATGTTTGGCCAGTCGTGAGCCTAAGAGCGCGGCCAGCTTGTCGAGGCTCTAGGAGAACATGGCTACGAAGACGTGTTCGAACACGATGGGCGTGCTGGCGGCTTCCCATCGCCGGTCGACCAGACGGACTCGTTTGAGCTCCGGCAAAGGCCAGATACTTGCATAGCAGACATATGAGCTTTTGCGGAAGGCGATCCTTGATGGGTAGAGCAGGTAGATGTCGGGTTGTATGAGTCGGTGTCCTGTAAGAATTGAGGTTGAACAACACGAAGAGGGCAGGTGAGATAAGAAGGAAGGAAGGATGAAGATGAAGGGACAGATTTACCTGCAGACAGTGGCGTATATTTTAGAGTTCCTCCTAGGCCGCTTCTGTGCTTGTGAAAATGGGTTCTCGACGACCAGCCTCCACCATTATTCCTTGGTTATGGCCCATATCCCTTGCATTCCGGCACACTTACTTTCGTTACCCTAGCATCTCCATCAACATGTCTTCCTACAGCGGCATGCGACTTGGCGGCGGCGCCTTCAACCATGGCCCGTCCTCATCCTCGGAGCAGCAATACGACCGTCTACGCGATCTCGCGCGCAAAGAGCAGGGCCAGCACCAGCATTATGCCGCCGAGGCGCGCAAAGCCTACGAGTGCGGCGACGGTGGACGGGCGCACGAAATGAGCGAGCAGAGCAAAAAGCACGCCGCGTCTGCAGACCAGTACAACAAGCAAGCTTCCGAGTACATTTTCCGCGAGAACAATGCAGTGGGCAAAGTCGCCGGCGATACCATCGATCTGCATGGCCAATTCGTGGAAGAAGCAGAAGAAATCTTGGAGCAGCGGATACGATATGCGCAACAGACTGGTCAAAGCCATTTGCACGTTATTGTCGGCAAGGGAAACCACAGTCCCGACCACATCCAAAAGATCAAGCCTCGCGTGGAGAAAGTTTGCCAAGAATTGGGGCTTCAGTACAAAACCGAACACAACGAGGGACGGATCTACGTGGACCTGACTGGCGGACAAGATGGACAGCAAATGCCACAGTACGACTACCAGCAGCAGCACCAACCTCAGCATCAGAACTACGGGCAACCACATTACGAGACCGCGTACCCAATGGGCAACAACCCACAGTATAGCTATGCTCAGGCTGCAGGCGGCCAGCATGGAGGCTACGATGGACAGCCTAACATGCAGTACGAAAACCACGGCGATTACTCTGGCCAGCCGCCACAACCTATGCAAATGCAAGAGCCACAGCAAGATGTGGGCGTCAAATGCTGTGGCATCAAGATTTGCGTGGTCATGTAAAATGTCTCAGTGTTTTGATTGGAGACGAGTTCAAAAGCAACAATTGGAAGGAGGATTTGGTACAGTCCAGCTCAGAGTTTCCGTCAACCTTTAGTAGGCCGCGCCTACAAGCTACCATACCCGGAACAGAGAATACCACCTCGCAGTCGCTCATATCGATATTGTTAATACAAACAGTAGCCAGCAATGGTATGTTCCACCTTTCCCATTTTTGCGCCGTGCTGACAATATCTGTGCTGGCAAGCAAAGCTCTTCTAGCCCAATTGTCCCCGTACAGCGCCTTTAGTCCTTGACTTAACGGTCCTAGATCTGCAGTCTGCTGATACCTGGCTGCTCGAAGTTCGCCCAGAGGTCTTCTTTGACGAAAGACATAACTACCGCTCCGCCTTCCAGACCTAGGTGCTTGCAGCCATATCCATCGGCATCCGAGCAAGTCTGGCGCATCTGCTTTTGGAACTGCGTATTCGTATCACTGCTGAACTCGAGCAGGAGCCCGTCTGGAAACAGAGAGACTCTAGCGCCCTGCGAGGGCGTGATCTCGACCACCAGGCTGCGCAAATTTGAGAGCCAGATGGTGTTTCCCATGGCCCACTTGAAAACATCCTCAAAATCGAACGCCGATCCGAAGTGTCTGGGCTGGTGATGCGGCGACATCGTGAAAGTGTTGACTTCGTAGTAGATGGGCATGGACACTGCACGGATCTTGCGAGACGCTGCCGTGGGTCCTGGTGGATGCGCATACTTCTTAACCTTGGCACCGCCGCTGCGCAGTCTCGAGGAGGGCGATGAGCTCTGAGCCGGCCAGCGCGGCCGCGTAGATGCGCTTGCGTATCGGCTCAGGGCGGTCCGCCAGGCGAAACTTGGTCTCCGTCAGGCTGTGCAGCTCCTTGACCAGTTCGCCGCTTCTGGAAACCGACTCTTGGGGAATTCGCGTAAGCAACTGCGGACGCACGAACTACTTGACCAGTCTGGCCTCGAAGACCTCCCTACCATCAAATGCGTCGAAGTCGGCCGCCCGATGCGCGGCAAGCATCCGCTCTACCGCCGGGCACCACTCGTCCCAGTTGCCCTCGTAGAGATTCGGCGGTGACTCAAAGTCGGGCTCGGCAATGTGCTTATCTTCTCGATCATCGTACTCGGCCACCAGCGCGACTGCAACGGTTACTGAAGGGGTCGAGTATACCTCGAAGATGCCTCGCGCGTTGACGTCTTCGGCTGCTGCTTGGCCGTCAATCTATGCTATGATCAGGTAATATTGGAAACATGTTCTCGAGCAGCCTCGCTCCGTTTGCGCATGGTGGCTGTTGCGATGGCGCCTTGCGCTTCGGCTTTGCGAAGATGGACTTCCCTGCATGCTTCGCTCGCGTTTGCTGTTCCTTACTGAGTGGTACCTGCATTTTGAAAAGACGGTGCCAGAATCTTTGTGGTGTTGGGCTTGATGTTTGGTGGAGAGAGGCGAGAGGTGTGGCGCGAGACATAAATTACGCGCGCATGTGAACTCGGGACTTCACCCTGGCAACACGTCACCGCTCCAGACGAAGTGAATGGATACGCACATCACGTGAACTGACCAAGCACATAAAAGAAAGTGTGGCGTCGTAGCTTTGATCTTCGGATCCTATAAAGCTACTACAGCTGAGCTGAGGCTGTGCACGTCAACAAACACCTCAAAAGCTGAAGGATGACTTTGGGCCAAGCGCTCAGCCACGCGCACTGTCGTGCGGCTGTAACAAACAAGAACCAATTGATCGTAAGGCCAACTGTCGTATCCCACAGGCATTGGATCATTGGACTTGTTGGCGCTGGCAGCTGAGACGATGGCATGATGTATAAAGCTCTGACTGTCCCTCGACGAAGCTCTCTCTTCGCAAGACAGCCTTATTCCTTACACCTTGCACTGTCACACTACCCTCAGCACAGCAAGAACAATCGAAATGGCGTACCAACAAGGATATGAGCAGGACCAGCGCTACCAGCAACAACAGCAGGGCTACGGTCAATATGGTTGGTCGATCCACGCCCTGCTCCTTCGCTGGCTTTATTGACACAACGTCAGCTGCAGCTCCTCAGTACGGCCAGCCTGCTACCGGTCAAGGAGCTCCCACACCGGCAATGCACCCACCAGCCCAAGGCGACTCTGGCTCCTTTCAAGGCGGTACATACCGGATTGAGCACCGCGATACCAATGCTGTCCTGAACGTCGACATTCGACAAGGCGCTTCGGTTCGCTCCCGCTCAGGCGCCATGATTCATATGTCCGGCACCGTCCAGCTCACAGGCAAAGTGAAGTTCTCCATGAAAAAAATGTTCACCGGTGGAGAAATGAGCGAGTCCACATACGCTGGTTCCGGCCGTGTTGCTCTTGGTCCTACTCTTTTCGGCGACATCTTCACGCTGCATGTCGATGGCTTGCAGAACTGGGTGATTGGCAAGGATGCCTTCTTAGCCTGTACTTCGGACGTGAAGAAAGAAAACAAAACCCAAGGTTTCGGCAAGGCCATGTTCAGCGGCGAAGACCTGTTCGTTTACCGAGTGATCGGCCAGGGACTTATGTGGTTGACCTCCTTCGGTGCCGTCGATCGCTTGGACTTGCAGCCTGGGGAGCAACATATCGTCGACAATGGACATCTGGTTGCGTGGTCTTGTGACTACAAGGTTGAGAAGGCTGGTGGTGGAATGATGGGAAGCATGAAGACCGGCGAAGGATTGGTCTGCCGCTTTACAGGACCTGGCACGGTCTACGTCCAGACCCGCAATATGGACGACTTTGAGAATCTGATTCGAGGGTTGGCGGGTAGTAATAACTGATTAAGGTCGATTTTGTTCGACGATGGACCTTGCTGTATACTAATGAATCTGGAAATGAATGATATACGAGTTGCTTTCCGACGTCGCGTCAGAATCCCTTGGAGAAAGCAGATGTCAAACAATAATTTAGCATAAGAAGAAATGGCGTTCGGGAGTGGATGCCACGGTGCTGCGATTGGTGAAATTTTCGGGTTCAAGAACGGCCGAGTGGACCCGGCTTGCCGGCCGCACTCTTTACCTCTCCAGCTCAGTCTTTGCAATACCATCGACCTCCGCCAACGAAGGATGCGGTCGTTACCAATAACAGTGTTCGCACATACGCAAATGGCGCTGATACATTCCCAGGAAAAGCCCCGAGTGACTTCACCATTTCGAAGCAAAGGGCACATATAAAAGGCATGTAAGGTCCAGCATTTCATCTGTCAAGAAGTCGACAGCAAGACTCAAATACAGCTTCACATTTTCTGCTACAATGGCACCTCTTTCCATTCTAATCGTAGGAAACGGCATCGCCGGCCCTACCCTTGCGAGCTTCCTCCTACTTTCACCCCAAGCGGCCGCCGAGAAACCGCACATCACCATCCTCGAACGCGCGCCAAAGCTTCGTGCTCAGGGTCAGAGCATCGATATTCGCGGGGCCGGAGTGGAAATCATCCGTAAACTTGGTCTCGAGACCGCCATCAGGTCGTCTGTCACTGGCGAAGAAGGCGTCAAATTTGTGGACGAAAAGAATATAGCCTGGGCGTCTTTTGGCGCGGACAAGAGTGGGAAAGAACAGACCGGCACGAGCGACATTGAGATCTTGAGAGGGAGGCTGGCGGACATATGTTACCGAAGATGCGAGAGTATTGGGGAGGATGTCAAGAGGGAAGGTGGTAGGGGTGTGGAGTTCATCTTTGGAGACTACTTGGACAGCATTGATCAGGACGGAAGCAGCGTACATGTCCGCTTCGCCAAGAGCGGCAAAAAACAGAATTTTGATCTAGTGGTTGGAGCGGACGGCCTGCTCAGTCGCACACGAAAGCTCGTCTGGGGCGAGGAAGGCGAGGAAGGTCGGGTGAAGAGACTGGGGATGTATACCGCATTCTTCACAATCCCTCCCAACGACACCGATAGTCTCTGGAGGCGATGGTTTCACGCGCCAGGCAGGAGAGGAGCCATGCTCCGACCTAGTGAGACCAACGAGAAGACTTCCGTGACCCTTGGTATCATTAACGAAGAAGACCAAAGATTTCGACAGTTTGCGGATGGCGGACGAAAAGCTGTTGAGGGCCAGAAGGCTCTTCTCGCGGAGAGTTTCGGCAATGCGGGTTGGGAATCGGCGAGGATAATCGAGGGCATGAGGAATGCAGACGATTTCTACTACAGCATGGTCGCGCAGATCAGGATGGACCGGTGGAGTCAAGGCAGAGTGATACTTGTGGGCGACGCTGGGTAAGACCCCCCTCCACCACCAAGTCGTATAAATCGCTCACGAATCCCTATAGATACTGCGCCTCTCCCATCTCCGGCATGGGAACAACACTCGCTCTGAACGGTGCCTACAATCTTGCTGGAGCTCTCATTCGGAACCCCAACAACCACGACGCCGCTTTCGAGGAGTATCAACAAATGATGCGGCCCATCGTCGACCTCGCTCAGGCTTTGAAGCCTGGCTTCCCACGCATCATGTGGCCGGAGACAGCTTGGGGTATTTTCACGATGCACGCGATCTTTTGGACCATCTGGCGCACTGGTCTGGCGCTGCTGATGTTCAAATTCTTCGGTCCTTCCGCGAACAAGGTACAGGTGGAAGAATACGGGTTTCGGGAGGTGGAAGATTGGAAAGGATATAAGAAGGACGAGCTATAATCTGTACGGAATACTTTGTACGAGACATGTTTGTAGGATCGCTTTTCGTGAGTAAAATCCCGACTTCACAACCCAAAAAGTGGTCGCGAATGCGAACTCCTCTCTGTCGTTCGGGACATAAGAAACCCCGTCCAATCTCACGAGGAACCCAAGGAACGAAGGAACGCGATGAATGCTGAAGCCTGTGGCTATATCCTGGATGCTGACAAAAGGGAAGCGGCAACGGAGCCTCGCTTTGTCCCTTCCCCGCTCCGCTCCAATATCAACGGACGGCACCTCGACTTCCTTCCGCTTCCTTTCCTTCAACACTCAGCATTCGACCTCGCCATAGAACGTCTCTCGGCAAACATGGACGCAGAGAAGACTGGCTCGCTGCGATCGTGCACAACTTGTGCGAAGGCCAAGGCGAAGTGTGTAAGGAGGCCGGGCGCACTAATTTGTGAAAGGTGAGTAGAGTAAGCCAAGGTTGAGGAGATGAGGTGATATGGGCTGACGCCGTTGATGTACGTATAGGTGTTCGAGGCTGAACAAAGAGTGTCTATCGAAAGAGCCAGTTTCGAGGAGAAAAAAGGTTTCGAAGACGACGTACGTGAGTTCTTACTGTCCTTTGCCCTTCGCTGTCCGGGACAGAGACGATCGCCCGTTGATCTGTGGGTCCCTACACTTGTAGATTGGAAATGTGCATTTTCATGCTCTGCACTGTCCACGGCTTGAGTGCGGCTCTTCGGTGACACAGTCATGAGATGATACGCCACTCTATCCCCAAGGCTTGTCGCCGCTCCATCTCGAGAGCTTCAATTTATCTCACCTTCGTCGTATTACTTTGTTCTAATGGGAGCTTCTCTGATATCACCCTAGACGCACAGCACAACTGGAGAAATTGGAGAGTAAGATAGAACATCTCGTCAATGCACTATCGACTCAGCAGTCCTATCGAGCATCGATCGACTATGGCCAACAGTCGCCTCCTGAGTCACAGACATCCGCTTCTACAGGCCAAGCTCTCACACGACATCAAGAAGTGCTTCGAAGTCTCTGTGCTAGCACTAGAGACGATGAGGAGATGCCGAGCAGTACGACCTCAACTGCCATTGACAAGCCTGAATTGTCTGTCGAAGAGGGAGAGCTCCTGCTCGACCGTTACCGACGGCTGATGTCGGCGGGGATGCCATTTTTTATTGTGCCGGACAACACGACTGCCGCAATTCTATTAGAACAGAAGCCTGTCCTGCTGCGGGCAATCTGTACTGTCACGCTCTTCGACGACCTGCCTCGACAGCAAAAGATGATTGCTGAGCTGAACCGCGAGATCGCCGAAAGGATGTTTGTCAAGAATGAGAAATCTCTTGATTTACTTGAAGGGATCTTGGTACTGGTAGGATGGTACCATCACCATATCTTTTGGTCGCCGCAAGTATGTATAATGCAACCCTCTAACATCGTCCATGCAATGGCTAAAGATGTCCAGACAACGAATTTGCTACATTTGGCCTGCGCCTTGACCATTGATCTTGGTATCGATAGGCCACCGACGCAATGCAGCGATTTCAAACAAGCGACGACCAAAGCCGTACACGGTCCAAACTTCGTACAGAAGTTCCAGACTCTCGAAGAGCGGCGAGCATTCATCGGCGTCTTCTACTTGGTCAACATGCTTTCGTCCTCCTTTAGGAAACTTGACACTATGCCCTTCACACCATATATGGATCTCTGCCTTTGTGCCCTCGAGCAAGCACGAGAACATGACAGCGATCTGTTCCTTGTCCAGATGGTCCGAATCCAGTGTGTTATGGAGAAAATCCACACCACCATGCCAAGCGCACCCGCTCGTGTCTACATACGAGCATTCCAAGCCGATTTGGAGCAGCTTCACCGGTCGGATACATGCAAAGAAGACAACGTATTCCTTCGCATGCACTATCTGGCCGCAGAGATCCTCATGTGGGAACTATCCCTCAGCGAGCTCCAGGACAGCCAGCCACGCAACAGATCCCTAACGACACATCTCGAGGATCTATACCACTGCGTAGCGGCCATCAAATCCTTCTTCGAAGTCTTCTTCTCCATCCCAACCTCGAGCTACTACCTCCTCCCCGTAAGTAATTCTTCACAAGAATCTATCCGGTGAGACATGCTTGCGACAAAGAGCTGATCATTGTGATCGAATTAAGTTCACCGTCTTCGGCCACTTCGCGCATGTCTTCATCTGTCTCACGAAAATCGCCTCCCTGGACATCGAGGGATGGGACATCAACGCCCTGAGAGAACACATCGACTTCGTCCAACTCATCGAAGAATGCGCCACACGCTTCGAGGATTCGATTCGAGAAAAGCCAGATGGTCTGACCTTGAACAATCCTTCTTTCTCAAAGTGGGCGTCCAAGGTGCGGTGGATGAAGCAAATCTACGAGACCAAGTTCGCACAGGAAGGCACTGCGGAGGTGGAAACGATCAGGACGGCGGAGACGCCAGGACAGCAGCCTACGCCGCCTGATGATCCCGTCCTTTCGGCGGATTTTTTCAATTATTTGGATGAGAACTTCTGGGATGCTTTTGGAGAGGTGGATACGATGTTATTCCCAGGGGTGGAAGCTAGTTGAAGGAAACTGAATGTAGTAATCGTTATCATGCGGACGATCGCAGCTCTGATACCAATGCAACATCACCCCTCTGAACATGCTTTCATTCCCTCGAAGGAATACCTGGAGCTCTGGCGTGCAAGCTGCTTACTCAACGTTTGGTGAGTCTAAGCTCATGTCAGGACTGACAAAGCTCTCGATCCTACAGAATACTATGTACGGGATCTGCAGCACACTAGTGCTCAAGCGTCGAGAGACGCGTGAATCGTTTTCCCAAAACGGAAAAAGGTTGATGGCCTTTTGTAGTGGCGGATGAGTCGCTGATGCCAAAACCCAAGAGCAGACTTGCAAACGAGGACTGAAGACCGTTGAGTTTCTGCGAAAGGGAATCGTTGTCCAGAAATGGGTTACTTTCGTTTACGAGGGGGCCTACAGTGGCGTTGTGTTCGGCTGACATGTGTGATGATGCGAGGGTGGTAGAGGATATGAATCTGTATTGGTCATACACCAGACCTGGGAGTGACCGATCAATATAAAGAACTCCGTCCGATTCGTTGTGGAAGAGCATTTTAACATCAACAACCTTGGATCTCTCGACTCAGCATGTGGGTTCTTCAGATTCCCACCCTTGTGGCCTTCGCCATCCTCTCACTGGCGGCATCAATCCCCCGGGCGTCCACGCCGCCAGGAGACTCTCTTCTTGAAACAGTCTATCAATTTTCCAATGGTACTTGGGTAGAGAACATTGCGGTTCGCTCGAATGGTTTGATTCTCGTGAGCTTTATCAACAAGCCGGAGGTCTGGCAAATCGATCCGACCAAGAAGAGCGCTCATTTACTTCATCATTTCCCGGATGCCGTGAGCGCTCAAGGTTTTGCGGAAGTTGGAGAAGACGTTTTCGCCGTTGCGATAGGCAACTTCAGCGACTCGACTTTCGAAGCGACGCCTGGTAGTTGGAGTGTTTGGGAGATGGATTTCAGTCAGAGGGGTGGTAAGCATTGGGGAAGAGGTAGGAAGAGATGGGGCAGGCCGGGGAAAGAGGAGGTGATAGTCCGGAAAATTACAGATATTCCAGAAGCTGTTTGGCTTAATGGCAATACGGCGCTGACGACGGAGCCGGGAATTGCTTTGATTGGAGACGCTGGGCGAGGAGTCATTTATCGTCTCGATGCTGTTACCGGGCAGTATTCAATCATCGTCGACGACGCGACTCTGAAGCCCAACACTTCGGCGTCCATCCAGCTTGGCATCAATGGTCTACACTATCGAGACGGACACGTCTATTTCTTAAACTCGTTCAAGACGCCGCTCTACTCTCGCGTACCGGTCGATACTCATGGACTGCAGACGGGATCAGTGGAAGTTATAGCTGAGCGAGCCGAATATCCTCTCCGTAACGGGGGAGCGGCCGACGACTTCGCTCTGGATGAATACGGCAATGCCTGGATTTCCACGGCAAGCGACAGCCTGGTCAAGATCACGCCACAAGGCGGGCAGAGGGTGATTGCTGGAGGGCCAGACTCGCCAGTCTTGAGAGGATGCACTTCTGCTGCGTTTGGGCGGACACGCGAAACCCGAGATGTGTTGTACATCACCACTGATGGAGGTATCTCGGATCCGACGTTAGGGATTGAAGGCGGTAAGGTGTTGATGCTCGACGTTGCTGGACTGTGAAGGCAATTTTACTGAATAACGACCGTTTTCGCTGTCGAATTTGGATATTCGTGAGATGTCTTTTGGATAGAGGGAAAGAGTTGAAGGAGAAGAAAAGGGGCAGGGCGAGGCAATACATGTGTAGAACAGATCACGCCAGGATATTCTTCATCACGTTTCTTTTTGACTTCATGAAATCATCAACATGAACATCGTCCAACTCGAATGAAAGGGGCAACAGCGGTTGAACAGGCCAAGTCCGTCTCATTGTCGAAGCGGAAGATCTACCTCGCGATCTCTACCTCTTTCCCAAAACTCAACCAAAGCAGATCCGTCAGCGCCACGCAAGAAATGCAAACAATCCCACTCCCGTTCGCCCATTTCCCTACGCGCCTCATCAAACCAAATCAACAATTCCCATCACCAAATGCCTATATACATTGAAGCTGACCAATAGAACCATCCACCACCACCACGTCACCTCTACACCACAATCTTCTCCTCGACGTTGGCCGCCAAACTCGTCAGCGTCGTCTTGGGGTCCATGATGGTCAGGAACGGGATATCGACCTGGAAGGCATTGAAGAACCAGCTGCGGAACTCGGACGCAATCATGCTGTCCATGCCAACTGACGACACGCTCTGGAGAGGGTCGACCTTGTCGCGGGGGATGAGGAGCAGGTTGGAGAAGCTGCGGGCGACGAGGTTGAAGATAGCCTCCGGGAGCGATCCAGACTGAGCGGCCACGGGTGCGAGCGCCTTGACGAGGTGTGGTGGTAACCCCTTCGACCAAGTTGCGTCAATGACTGCTCCAGAAGAGCCGTCGTCACCGCTGCCCTTGTCCAAGGACGCGGCGAGCAGGACACCACGAGGATCTTTCATGGTTCCGTTCTCACTGATGTCGAAACCCTGGTCCATGAGCTTCTTGATGCCGTGAGGCTCGAGACCGGTCAGTATGTGGGCTTCGGCGAGAGGATCGTACTCCATGCCGCCGCATTGGCCCTTGACGCTGAGGGCGTAGTCCAGGACTTGCAACATCTCTTCCTCGTTCAGGGGCTGGATACCCTTTCGCAGGAGAAGGGCCTCGATCTCGGGGTTCTCGTGCAAGTAGCCGACCTCGGAAATCATACCGTAACCAATCGAGACGGCGGGCTTGCCAAGACTGCGGCGGAAGCGGGCGAAGGAGTCGAGGAAACCGTTGGCAGAGCAGTAGTTGGATTCCGTGGCGGTACCGACACTGCCAGAGACGGAAGAAGTCATCAGGAAGAATTCGAGCTCCGAGTCCTTGCCCTCAAGAGCCTCGTGCAGGTTCCAGGCTCCACGCCACTTCGGCTGGATACCGGTCTGCCAAGCCTCGCAGGGCATGACAGAGAAGATAGCCTCCCAAAGACCCATGGCGGCGTGGATGACACCTCCAACGGGGAAGGGTGCGGTGTTGACAAGACGGTCAATGGCCTCCTTCTTTCCACCGTCACCGCGAACAATGGTGACCTTGGCTCCGCGCTTCTCCAGCATGTCGACGACGGCAGCAGCAGCAGGCTTGTCGGCACCCGAACGACCCAAGAAGGAGAAGTTGCGAGCACCGCGGTCGAACATCCACTTGCTGATACTGCGACCCAGACCACCAAGACAGCCGACCAAGAGGTATGACTTTTCAGGGCTGAAGTTGGTGGTGTACTTGGCGGGCACACCGCGGACGATCGAGTCTGGATCTTGCATGGAGATGACGACCTTGCCGACACGGCTGCGGTTGTTAAAGAAGCGGTAGGCCTGAGCAATGTCCGAGACATCGAAGGAGCGGATAGGGACGGCGTGCACCTTCTTGGCTCTGTAGAGCTCGAGGGCCTCCTTCATCTTGCTGTGAGACTGTCAGTAAACGTTACTTACGAGAAAAGCTTTGGTGATAACCTACGCAGTCCAAATGTTGCGGTAATGCTCGTCTGGGTGGTAGTAGAGCTCCGTCAAGTCGAAGGCAGTGAAGGTGACGTTCTTGAAGAACGGAGTCATGTCGAGCTTACCAGCCTCGACAATGTCCTTCTTACCGACCTCAACGAAGCGACCGAAGGGGCTGAGGCAGCGCCAGGTGGCGTGCAGGAGGTCGCCGACCAGAGAGTTGACGACAACATCGACACCACGGCCCTTGGTGGCCCTGAGGACATCATCGACGAAGGACTCGTCACGAGAGCTGAAGATGTTCTCTGGTGGGATACCTAGGCTCTGCACGAGGAAGTCACGCTTGCTGTCCGTGCCGATGGTGGCATAGGGGATGGCGCCGCGCAGGATGGCGAGCGCGAGGGTTGCATAACCGAAAGCACCTGCGCCGGAGTGGACGAGGATGGACTCGCCCTTACGGAGGTTGGAACGGTCATCGAGAGCGTACAGAGCCGTACCGTAGATGACAGGCAGAGTTGGCATGACCTCGAAGCTCTCGCTTGGTAGCATCTTCTGGCAAGCCCAGGCGGGGACGGTCTCGGTGGTGCGGAAGTTGTTGGGAGCCAACACAACAACACGGTCGCCTGGAGCGAAGTCTGAAACGTCCTTGGCGACACGCCTGACCACTCCGGAGAACTCTATGGCTGAGGTGCCCTTCTGTGTCTCGACCTTGCCGGACAGGACGTAGATGTCCTTGGCGTTGAGGGAGACGGCCTTCACATCGACCTCGAGGTGACCTGCCTCGACAGGAGCCTCGTTGACACTCTCCTGCTGGAAGTAGATGGTGTCCATCATACCGATCTTCTGGATCGACAGCTTAGCAGGCGACGCCTCGGCGAGAGTCATCTCCTTGGGAGTGTGCTTCATGCGCTGGTCGAAGAGGCTGTTCAAAGCCTTATCTGGCAGGAAACGAGAGACGTGCAGGACGTTGTTGTGGAGTACGAACTCCATATCATCTGGCTCATCGTTGGTGATGATCACCTTGCCGATGGTGTGGAGCATGTAGGCACGCTGCTCAGCCGAGAGTCTGTCGGCCTTGCCCACGTCGAGAACGATGAAGCGAGTAGCAGGCTGCTCAAGCATCATTGCACGAGAGAGACCGTTGGACAGGGAGAGATCGGGTTGCTCGCCAGTCAGCTTTGACTCTCCGGTCAACCAGATGAGGTCTCTGGCTGTGTTTGTCATCTTCTTCATCTGATTCATCGTCTCCTCGTCGATGGTGCAGAGCAGTTCTGACTCCAATTCAAGCAACGAGACGTAGACGGTGTTTACTGGGTCGACATCCATGGTCGCGAGCTCCTTGAGGGTGACAGACTTGGCAGAATTGACACCCGGGATGTGAGGAGCACCGGCGAGAAGCTCCTTCTCCAGTAGGACCTCGCCTTCTGGCTTGACGATGAGGACATCCTTACCAGTCAAGTCGCGGTGCTCAGCTGGTGCAATGCACATCGAAAGACCAGTCTTGCTGTCAAGGACGATCATACCGCGCTGCTCGTAGACCTCACGGGTTGCCTTTGGCAGCTCAGAGGTCTTGACAACAAAGATACCACGTGGCGAGAGGGCGTCTGCGATGGCACCAAAGTTGATGGGAGCCTTATCGCCCCCCTTGTCAACCATGATGATGGCGTCGAAAGCCTGGCCCTCCTTGATACCTGCGTAGGTGGAGTTGTGACTGGAAGGATTGACTTGGATTGGTGCAACCTGGAGGGCACTATCCTCGGTGAAAGTACCAAGGTGCCAGTCCTTGGCCTTGGGGAAGTCCGAATCACAGTCGAGGAGTTCTTGGAAGGAGAGGATGGAGTAGATCAACCACGATTCAGACTTGCAGTTGGAGCTGGAACCGAGCTCCAGAACACGCAGACGAGGGTTCTTGTGGCCTGCAAGATCCAAGATGGCACCGACCTTCCCGAGCATTGGATCGGGAAGGTTCTTCTGCTCGGAAACGTACTTTGAGATGTAGTCATCCAGGGCAGCGACGTTGCTGTTGTCGAAGCGGCTGATATCGGGCTTCCAGATGACACGCAAGCATGGGTGACGGGCATCGTCTGCGTCTGTGTCCGTCTTGCCGGTGTACATGGACAGACGTACGCCGGTCATGTCGATGAGAGTCTCGTCCTTGAGGGTGAGAGACGCGGTGATGACCTTAGTGGTGAAGCCCGTCGATCGGGAGCGGGTGGCAATCTTGGTCTCCTCGTCGGCGGAGACCTGGGCGGGACCGCGCATCTCCATACTGCCGATGAAAACAGGCAAATGAGCCTTGAGGGTGTTCAGCTTGCCAGCGGTACCACCCATGATGGCTGCTTGCAAGCATGCATCGATGACAAGAGGGTGAACCGCATAGTAGGTACCAGGGTACTTGGAGCCGGCCTTGGCGACCTGGTGGACGATAGGGGTGGTGGAGACGGCCTCGGCGAGAACTCTGGCCTTGTCGGTGCGCATGGAGGTGAGAGTCTGGAAGGTAGGGCCAAACTCGAGACCCTCGATGGCGAGCTTCTCGTACCAGGCCTTCATCTTCCACTGCTCGAAATCAGAGTCTTCGATGACGGTGGTTGTTGCTGGGCCGGTGGAGTCAGGCAGCAAGCAGATCGAACCGGTGCAGTTGACGGTGGCATCGCCGCTCTTGACCGAGGAGATCGTGAAGTCGTACCAGTTCTTGGAGTTGACAACTTTGGAGAGCTTCATGGGGCTCAAGGTGGTCATGACCTCCATTTGCTCGCCCTTGTTGACGACCAAAGCAGCGGCAATGTTCACCTCGCGGAACTTGATCGTGGGACGCTGGGATGGGTCGTTGATCTTGAGACCTTTGACCTGACCGATGGCCTCGACGGCCATGGCGAGGTAGCCGGCACCTGGGAAGACAATCTGAGTCTCCAGCTTGTGGTCGCCAATCCATGGAACCTCGTCGAGCGAGAAGCGGTTGCGCCAAAGGGCGTCGACGCCGTTCTCTGCGATGGCGCGGGAACCGAGAAGCTCGTGGCGGACGTATGCACGATTGCGAAGGTCCATGCTGGAGCGGCACTCACTCCAGAGCAGGGTGTCGTACGTCCACTTGTAGTTTGGCAGGTCTGGGACGGTGTTGAGCTGAGCCTCAGCGTAGGGAATGTCGTTTACAGCAACGAAGTCAACGGTCTGGCCAGCGAAGAAAAGGCTTCCAGCAAGCTCCTTCATGCAGCGGTCGCCATCGGTGTTGCGGGAGAGGGTAGTGAAGTACTCGGCTCCAGTCTTGTCCTTCTTGACGGAGGTCTTGATGGACTTAACTGGGCCCTTCATGGCTGGATGAGGTCCGACTTCCACGAGGTGGACATCGCCTTCCTCGAGCAGGGCAGCGACAGCCTTGTTGAATTGCACAGGGCTCTCGAGGTTCTTCCTCCAGTAGGCAGCCTTCATGAAGTGGGTGGAGCTCTTGTCAAAGACGCCGAGATCCTCGCCATGGTCACCAACAGAAGAGAAGAACTTGACGCTGCTGGGCCCGGTCCTTGGTCGTGAAAGACGGGCGAATGCTGCAGTGGTGAGGCGCTCGTACTCTGCACCAATCTCCTTCATCAGGTGAGAGTGGTAAGCACGTCCACCGGTGTTGACAGCACGGTTGAAAGTTCCCTTCTCCTCCAATGCAGATTGAATGCTGGACACGGCATCATAATCACCAGAGATGGTAACGGAGTCAGGAGCGTTGACGCAAGCAACGGTGGCCTTGCCGTACAGATCCATGCCGCTGATCATCTCGAGAGCGGCATCGACACCAAGGCCAGCTGCTAGCATCTGTCCCTTCTTGGTGATCTGGGCGGATGTGTAACCTCTGTAGTAGGCAGCGGCGATGGCTTGGCCTTCGCTCAGCAGACCGGCGGTGTAAGCGGCTGCCATCTCACCAGAAGAATGACCGACGACAGCGGTGGGAGCGATACCCCAAGCGTGCAGCATCTTGACCAGACCAATCTGGACAGCAGTGCAGAGTGGCTGGGAGAAACGAGCATCGGTGACATCGGTTGCCGAGTCCTCCAACGCACTGCGGAGGGTCCAAGTCGGAGCGCCCTCGAGACCTGCAAGGACGTCGTCGAGGTCCTGGATCGCTTCGGCAAAGATGGAGTTGCTCTCGATAAGCTCCTTGCCCATCTGTGCCCATTGGGCGCCCTGGCCAGTGAAGACAAAGGCGACGGGAAGGGATGGCATGGCCGCCTTTGGCTGAACAATGCTCTTGGCGGTGAAGTCTGCCGCGCCGGTACTTGGACGGGAGAGGATATAACCAGGCTTCGACAAGCGTGTTCGTCGTTTCGAGAGAGTGTAGGTGAGATCGTCATAGTCGTATTGACGACCCTGGCGCAACTTCTCGCCGATGCCAGCTGCTCTCTGCTCCAACGCGCTAACGGAGGATCCGGAGAGAGGGAAGATGTACTCCTTGAGCGGGTTGGCGGGAGACTTCATGCCCAGCTCTCCGCCCTCAATCATGGACTTGTCAAACGCCTCGAGAATGGCGTGGGCGTTAGCACCTCCGTAACCGAAAGAGTTGACACCGGCTCGCTTGAGGGTTGAGGGCCACTTGGTTGCCTTGGTGACGATGTCCATGTTCCACTCGTCGAGCTTGAGCTTGGGGTTCATCACCTTGATACCACGAGTAGGTGGGATAATGTCGTTCTCGAAGGCCAAGATGACCTTCATTATGGCGGTGATACCGGAAGCGGCTTCCGAGTGTCCAACGTTGGGCTTATTCGCACCGACGAGCAGTGGTGCACGATCAAGCTTTGCGATGACACGGCTGATACCTTCGGCTTCCATGGGGTCACCGACGTTGGTACCTGTGCCGTGTGCTTCGACGTAGTCCGTGAGGGCAATGTCGAGGCCTGCCAGACGGTACGCCTTCTCCATGCACTCCTTTTGCATGTTGATACTGGGCTGGGTGATACCTGGCGTCTTGCCGTTGGCATTGATTGCAGTACCGCGGATGACGCAGCGGACTGGGTCGTTCTTGTCGAGAGCAGAAGACAGCTTCGTGATGTAGAGAGCGCTAACAGCCTCACCACGACCGTATCCGTTGGCTCTGGAGTCGAAGGTGTGGCAGGTGGAGTCTGGGGACAGGACACCACCCTTGGAGGTACCGAGATGCTGCTCGGGTGCCATGATCAAGTTAGCTCCTGCAACGATGGCAGCATCACACTCGCCGTGCAGGATAGCCTGGACGGCACTGTGCAAACAGTAGACGGAAGCTGAGCAAGCCGTGTCAAGGGCGAAACTGGGTCCGCGTAAGTCGAAGACGTGACTAATGCGGTTGGCGAGAATGGCAGTACCGGATCCGGTGGCGGAGTATCGGTGGAGGTATTCTGGATCTCTCGTCTGCATGGTCAAGTAATCGACAGTGAAGTTACCCACGTAAACACCGGTGTTGGAGCCAGCGACATCCTCGAGCGTCAGACCTGCGCTCTCAAAGCACTCATACACGACTTCCAAGAGCTTTCGCTGCTGGGGATCCATGTACGTTGCCTCCAAATTGTTGATGCCGAAGAAGTTGTTCTCGAACTGTCGCACATCTTCTTGCAGGAAATAACCGCCATTGCAGTTCATGCTGCCGCTGAAGTCTCCATCAGGCCAGTAGAAACCCTCCTTGTTGAAGCGATTTGGGGGAACATCGCACTGTCCGGAGCGTTGCTGCATGAGCATGTTCCAGAAGTCGGAAGGGGAGCTGACGCCGCCTGGAAGACGGCATGCCATACCCGAGATGGAGATGGGGTCGGTTTCCAGCAGCTCGTCGTAGTAGTTCTCCTCGTCAGGCGTTAACGCTGGGCCGTTCATGCCGCCGGCGACGGATGGCGCGCCGTTGAAATGATCATGGCCATTGGACATGATATTGTGTAGCAGTGTTCGGGATGATGCTCTTTTCAAGTCACCGTTTGGTCGCATCCCACTCGGGGTGACTGAGCGCATTGATTTCGGACCAGCCATTTCTGGGTCTGTTGATTAAAGAAGTGGAGGTGGAGGAGTGAGGTAAAGATCGTGGAGGAGACGGAAATTCCTCGAGAACTTGGGGGAAAGAGACGAACGGGGCCGGACTGGAGGAAGAGGAATGAGGTCTGTCGTTTCGAAACAACTTTTGCGTCTCACGACGAGGATATCTGCCATCTTGTACGGCACATGTTCACCCGGACAACGGGTCTGCTCTCGTTTTCTCGCCCTGACAGTAATTACACATGGTGCCATGGCGTTCAACCACTGGACAAACGTGGTTCCCCGAAGCACAGACTATGCTGATGGGATGTTGTTGAGCACCTGGAACACCATTGTGCGGCGAGCGACATGCGAATCGTGGTGCTTTACGCCATCAATGCTCAAGTCAGATGGCTGACAATCCGGAAAGTAGGTCATGGTGTCAGACCCTGCCAAGGGGAAGCTAATAGATCGACCTGGAGCTCAGGGGTCGAGTCCCTGCCTGCATGTGTTCCTGGATCAAGCTCGACCTCACAAAAGCTGCACGAGCTGCGCCGCCTATCATCGGGTACCGTTCTCCCTGCAAACCATCATGGCATCTAAGACAGTTCTTATCACTGGGTAAGTTGTCCTTGCTTCGACAGCATCAAGGTTGTAATGCTATCCTGCATGTTCTAACTTTCCCTTATAGTTGCGGTCAAGGAGGAATTGGCGAAGCTCTGGCCTCGAAGTATCGCGATGCAGGTACGCAAATATGCATAAAGGCCGGTAATCGCTGTAACTGAACCTTGCGACAGGTTGCGAGGTTATTGCCACCCATCTGCCATTCGAGACCCACGAGCATTTGGATGCTCTTGGTTGCCATCGCAAACTTCTGGACGTTACGAAGCAGGAGTCCGTTGATGCGCTTGCGGAATATGTTGAGAAGGTCTTCGATGGCCGAATCAATGTCTTGGTCAACAATGCGTGAGTCGGCAAAACGAGACGGAAAACGGAAAAATAAGCTGACGACTCGCAGGGGTATATGTGCGTGCAAGGAACTCATCATCGACGACGAAAGCAGTAATTGACCAAGTGTTTAACATCAGGCTACACCATGACCGCAATCGATTCGGATGTCACTCAAATCGAGAAGATGTTCAACGTGAACGTATTTGGACCAATGCGCATGATTGCAAAATTCCATCCTTTCTTGATCAAAGGAAAAGGAACCATTGTCAATATTGGATCGGTCGGCGGCGTTGTCCCGTACACCTTTGGAGGTCAGTGGATATTAACAGGGTATCATGACAATATGGTCTGACTTTCCACAAGCCTCGTACAATGCAACGAAGGCAGCCTTGGTTCACTGGGGAAGCACGCTTAGGGTGGAGATGGCGCCGCTCGGGTAAGAACACCTGTAAATTCGGAGTTGCTTCCTTTACTGACACTTTTGATAGCGTTAAAGTTGTCAATGTAATCATCCTCTCTGACGATGCCGCTGGCCGCACCTCACTGATCGATACAGGTTATCTCTGGAAACATCGGGACGAATATCCTCAAATCAGATGCAAATGCAAAGAGAACGATACCGGAAGGTGCGGACAATTTTGCGAGGGAGCCGGCAGAAGCTGACTTGCCATCAGGATCATTTTACAAACCGCTTTCCAAAGAGTTTGAAGACCACGTGAACAGACCGGCTGGTACATCGCACTTTTCCAAGAAAGACTCAAGGACACATATACTGACATCCCATCAGGTGCCACCGACCGATTCGATTATGCTGGCGCAGTTGTCAGCGAGACCCTCAAGAAGAAACCCAGAGCATTCTTCTGGTATGGAGATTCAACATGGACTGTCTGGATTTTGAACACTTTCGCCTGGTCGACGATTTGGGTGAGTTCTTGCGCTCGCTGTTTCAATTTCTTCAGCTAATGAAGTTGCGCTTAGGATTCTTTCCTCTGGGGAATGTTCAACATGGGCAAGTTGGCAAGCGCATACAAATAGATTTTCAGAACTGGGATGGATTCGGCGGGAAAAGGTTATTTGCAGCATCAGCGACTAATTCCAGCTTCATTTTGTACATATAGAGGGATTTCGAGTGTTGGAGGCGGAGTTCAGCGGCGTTGGTAGCAATGGTAATGAGAGTGAACTGTGCCTGTTTGCAAAATTACCGGATTGAGTAATTTCACATAGCTTATTAATAATGGAAGGTTTAAGTGAGTTGTCTTTCGTGCTCCGGCACGTCCGGGTTTGAATCCGATGGAAATGTGTGTATACAAGCACTGAATAAATTTTTCATGTCGAACTCGAATTGGAATCAGACGAAATCTTCGAAATCTTGATCCATTCTCTCTATTGTGCGGAAACCAAAGTACCTCCATCCACAACCCAGTCCGAGCCAGTGACATAGCTCGCCTTGGTGCTGCTGAGAAACATGACGACTCCCGAGACTTCATCAACGTGAGCAGTGCGATGCATCGGGACCGCGCGGTTGATGATGTCTTGCAGTGCTGGATTGCCTGCGATGGCAGCTGCTACCATTGGCGTATCCACCCAAGATGGACTGACGCTAACGACTCGTATGCCGTATACAGCATTGTCGAGGGCTAGACGATGCATGAGTTAACAAGTTTTTAGTCGCTCTGAGAAGGTGTAGCACTTACCAGCGTTTTTGGTCAATCCAATGACAGCGTGTTTGCTTGTTGTGTATTGCGAAAGCATCGGAGTGGCAGAATGCGCCGCCGCAGAGCCCATGTTGATAATGACACCCCTATAGTCGCTGTCTTTCGGCCCCTTCCTCGCTTCCTGTGCTTTCATTGCCCGCGATTCTGCGCGTACGCAGAGGAAAACGCCATAGACGTTGATATCTAGGAATCGCTTGAACTCCTTTGTCGAGGCTTCCGCTATCTCTGCAGGTTCTCGCACGCCAACCTACCAGTATCTCGTCAGCTCACTCAAATGTATCTGAAGCAGGAGAACGTACCCCAGCGGCGTTAAATGCATAATCCAATCTTCCAAAAGCCTTCACTGTCTCGTCGACCATGCGGTCCACATCTTGTTCATCGCTAACATCGACTCGTATGGCGATGGTAGAGAATTTGGGGTTTGTAGCGACGGCTTTCGCTTCCTCTGCTGCTTCACTCGCTGCTCCGACGTCAATGTCGCAAAAAGCCACTCCTGCCGCGCCATCTTTTGCATAGGCCAAGGCGCATGTTCTTCCGATGCCACTGCCTGCATCATGATCAGCCGAGTACTTCCCGGTGGGATAGAAACGAACCTGCTCCTGTGACCAGCGCAAAGCCGTCGAGTAATGTTGATGCCATAGTCAATGATATCGAAACGGTTGCAGGATTTGACGACGTTGGGACGCCACAGCCTCGTATGCAACAACGAACATCAGGATCTTGCTCGGATAGGCGAGTCATTCGGATCCGAGATCCTTAACTGCCGGCGCAAACATCAGGCCACGACCTGGTCTGACGACTTCAAGGTTGACCGGACCCCGTGGAACTGTTCGGCTGATATTCTGGGTGACGATGACTGCCGAGTACTCATTGGTGGCATGTGGTCAGACGTGTATCGTCCTGCCATCGGCATTAGTATCGGCGCGTAAGCATACGAGCGCTGCGAGCGAGTTCGCTCCTGACAGAGGCAAGGACATTGGTTGCAAGACGTGAGGATATGACCGTGGATAGCCAAGATCGTATTTGTCAAAGGAATCCAGTGTCAGAATAGAATGACTTCTTCAGTAATTCAAATATAAAACGTAGACAATTGTCGCATCTACGGCTGCATCACAATCACGATGATCTGGCCGCCACCAGGGAGTGTCCCTCGTCTGATCTTTGGTAGACTGCCAATTTTCACTTCTTCGTTTCCATCCAACGTTGGCTCATCGCCTTTCTCCGACGCTGTGTCGTGGACTCCTCGTTTAGGTCGCTTCGTTGCCGGACCATCGTCCTGAACGAGCTCCGCTAAGATTTCGCTCACGCGCTGTAGAATAGCATTATCGTCCTGCTGCGAGCATGACGTCCCATCCCTGGGAAGCTCAAGTTGTGTCATCTCGACTGGCGATGTATGAGCTTTCGAATTGTTCGTTGACGTGGCTCTCGGGCGTTTTCGAGAGCTACTATAGGCCAGGGAAGACTCTCTGTCATCGCCAAGCCTAGACATCGACAGCTCAATGGCACTATCAGAAGTGCTCGTTCTCTGCATCTTCGGACGATGCACTCTCTCTGAAGCGGCGCGAGTGATTCGCGTATTCAACGTCAAAGTGTTACAGGTACGGCCTGGCGAGTCTGGAACTCGGACTGGTGATGTGGCGCTTGACAAAGGTGTACCCGAGATCGTCATTGATGGTAGAGGAACATGCGAGTTCAGTTGTGGTAGAATACTCAGCGCATGATACTGTGAAAGGCGCGAAGCGTTATTTCCCAGAAATGCTTTTGCGGCATGCGCTCCGCAGGAGCATGGACGGGCGCCATCATTCGATGGTGATAACTGCGGGTGAGTTCGTGCGGCATATGTCGGCGGCGGAAGTTGAGACGTCTGGATTTTGCTTGGAAATGAAAAGATTGCGTCGTCCTCCAGTGTCGGGCCATCAAGGAAGGTGAACTCGTTCCAGTCCGCGTCGAGAGCAAGATCATCGTCCGCTTGGTCGTCCCATGTATCAAGAACCGGACCTTCATTGTTCGAAGTGGCACCGTCTTGTCCCGAGGTGTTGCTTGAAGCCTGTGGTGAAGCACTACGCGATGCACTGGATGAGCCTGGCGGAGCGGAAGTTGTTTCTGACCGAGCCTTGCGGCTACTGATGGCATTCACAGGAGTTCCGTTCTGCTTTCGAATCTTTTCTCCTGTAGCGAAGCACATGTCAGAGACGCATGACCAGTCAGATCGGACTTAGGAACATTGACTGACTATGCCGACGCTGTGATAGCCTATTTTGGACTCTTTTCCGAAGCTCCGCATCTTGAATTTGGGTCCAGTCCTCCAGGTCTGGGTATTCGCAGGCGACGGGCATTTTCGTTGAGAAGAGATGGCTGTGATGTGATGGGATCACACGTTACCAGAAGGAACACTGCAGCGACAAGATAGATTATGCAGTACGAGCGAGGTCTAAGCTGTTGCTTTATCATATTGAGTTTGCTGAGCCATGGCAACACACTCAATGCCCGTGGATCCTGGGCGATACGTTCGTGGAACTATTGGGCCCTGGTCAATAATCTCCCGTCCTGTCCCAGTGAATCCCGTGCAGTAGTCAAACCGAACGGCTACCAGGTTGCCGAGGGTTGTGGAGTCTACATTCGTGTCGAGTAAGCATGTGCCTTCAATCGCCGTACGCTCCCGGCTTGCGGAAACTTTTCACACTGCTCAAGTGGACTCAACTGCCATTAGCTAGCCGGCCAAGACTTGACACGTGCATTGGCGAAGCTGTTGAAACCAGCTGTCGCTGTCTAGCAGCTCTCTGGGCGTGCGTACCAGCACACCTTGGGGCCTCGCGTTCGGCCGACACGCGGAGTCGATGTCGATATATATGTGGCCACGATAGCCACCTGTTGAACCTTATTCACAGTCAATCCAGCAAGCTCACCACAACAGAGTCCTACCTCATCAGCACAGTTCTTCGACATCGCAACAAACATGTCCGGCAAGAGTGGATACCCGACTTTGGAGCCAGCCTACATCATCAAAGTTTGTTTCCCTGCATCGTCCCGTCGAGATCAGGCTCAGCCACAGATAAGGCTGACTGTTGGTTTTTAGCTTCTCGTTGGGACCGGCCTGCCAATTGGTTCGTAGAGATTCCAGGACATCAGGACTCGCCGACCGACCAGTGGTTGCTGGCTTCCGACAGCCCGCGGCGCTGTGAACGAGTGCACGGTGCAGACCTGATGAGTATTCATCAGCAATGCTAACTTTGAGCGCATAGGCGTAACGTATAGTGGTTCGAACCATGTGCACTATGTGAGTAGTCCAGAGAAGCATATTCATCGGGCCGCGTAGCGCAACGCTAATGCGAGTATCTCGTGCAGACCACTCCCGGTGGCACCATCACCACGGTTCCTGGCTTTTCAGGGCCCAAAGTGGAGGCTGAGATCACGTTTGGTGCCGACTGGATATACTTTGATCCAGACATGAAGCATACCCGCATGAACGTGAAGGGTGTGGCCAAGTGAGTCTTCTCCTCACAAACATTTAATGATCTCGAGCACGATTTCGGTTGAGAGGAACTGTCTTGCTGACTTCGATGCACAGGACTCCTGAGGGATTTGTACGTTGCCCACTACGCAGCTTGTGTGGCTCTGGCAGGTACTGACGGAAGACTGCAGGGGATTGATTTCAAGTACCATGGTGTTTCTGCGGTTACTCCAGAGATCGCTGCGATTTTCAGCCACGCCCCCCAGACTACACCGTTCGGTGCTTCGAGTAAGTCCTGCCGGAGGTGCACCACGAAAGCCGTTGACTAATCGCCGGGCAGCTACCCTTGTCGAGTTTGAAGTCGGAGAGCCATCGCTTAAGGAGCTGGAGAACTCTTGCTTCGTCGGCAATGGACGCTTTCTTTTGGAGGACGAGAAGTTTTATGTCGAGATGAGGGTATCCAAGCTTGTTGCGAGCACTGATATGGATTAGATTTGGGAATTTGTATTGCCCTTTATTTTAGATTCTGTTAGACATCGAAAATTCGAAACCAGCCTTTGATGGTTCTGAATAGTGTCTATTGAACTGGGTCCATCAAGGTCGGTGGTGGGGATGTATCCGCCACCTTGCTTCGGGCGGCCGTCGGTACTTGACTGGCGTGTCGGATAGCGACTGTCCAAGCTACCTGATATTCGGGTGGCACTTCTCCATGATACCATGCACGGACAGGGTCTCATCCAGAGAGACAACGATCAGGCATATGATAATGCCGAGATTACGCGAAGTGCAGCCGCGCCTGGAGGGCTCGGGACTTGGGGGAATCGTGTAAGAGATGAGTCGGCATTGGCAAGGCAGCATGAGCGGACTCCATACCCGAGAGAGATGTTCCAGAAGGCGTCCACGGCGTTCGGGAAGGTGCCGGCGCTGGTGAGGATCACGTTGCCGGCCTGGCATTTTGTGTCGCCAAATACGTCCAAATCCGACTAGGGCCGTCATGCACTACGCTTCATGAATCGAAGAGACTTCTGAGATTGATGGAGGTGATATGATTGATGATGTAGAATGTGTAGAGATGATGAAGAGCTGGGCAGGCGTGACGTTTGTGTAGATTACTCAAGATACGGCAGAATGTTTTAAGTGTTGTGTAAACAACGCTGTATTTTGTATGTCTATCCTATTTGAGAAGCATCTTCTCAATTTCAACTTCACCTCCTTCTGCTCATCCATCACACTCCGTCCGACACACCTCCATCACCATCGGGCATACACGCAGCGATTACATATCGATCGTCCAGTCCACGTCGCCAACCCGCATATACGGCGCCATGTCCACGTCCTCGCCGCGCTCCTTGCGCAGCTCGCGCTCAGTGCGGCCGTCGCCGAGGAAGCTGAAGTAATTCGCGTCCTTTCTCACAATGTCGAAGTCTTCCCAGCGAGGCTCTCGGATCGTCTTTAGCATGTTGAAGAAGCTACCGGCCCAGAGCTGGATTTTGCCATTATATTTCATCCACGATTTGCAGTCCTCGGCGAAGACGGACTTCTCGGCGTGCCAGGTGTTGACGTGCTCAACCCACTGCCGTGTGACCTCGGTCTTCGGAACGACAGAATGCAGGTTTTCGCTGCTGATCTTGAGCGCGCATTTGATGGCGTATTCGGCTTGGACTTCGTGCGAGACGAGGATTGTTCCCTGCGACCAGTTTCCGGTCGGGCCTCCAATGAAGTAGAGATTGGGGAACTTTGGCGATGCAACGCTGAGATAGCATTGTGGAAGTGCTTTCCACTCGTCCTTCATGTTGACGCCGTGTAAGCCGGTGACATCGAAATGGGGAGCGAAGCCGACGTCGAACCCGGTAGCGCAGATTATTACGTCCAGTTCGTGGACCTGGTCGTCGACAGTTTTGATGCCCGTCGCGGTAAATTCCTCAATGGGCGTGAGGACGTTGCTGACGTTCTCTTTGCGTAGCGTCTCGAGAAACTCATCACCGGGAGTTGGACGCTTGCAACCAATAGAGAAACTGGGACGGTAGAGCTGTTTCCATTCCTCATCTCCAGCACCAAGGCGATCCTCGACCATCTGCCTGACCATGCCGTTTACAAAATCGTGGGCGGGATGGTCCTTCAAAAATGCGGCGTATCTTTCCGCCTGCGCGCCATCAACCAACTTTCGGTATTTGAGGAATCGCTCTGGATCATTCTGGAAAATTTCTTTCTCGGCCTTGGAGTACCAGTGCTTTCCCGCTGGTGCTGGCATTGCCGACTCCTCAGAATCCGGGATGACACGGAGATCCTGCCACGCCGCTGGAGGCACAATCCACTGCGGGCTCTTCGCGAAGACGCTGAGATGTCCTGCTTTCTTGGCCAACTGAGGAATGATCTGGATACCACTGCTGCCGTTACCGATGACGGCCACCCGCTTGCCTTCCCAGTCCATCTTGGGGTCCCACCTCGCAGTGTGTACCATTTGGCCCTTGAACTCGTTGAGGCCTTTTATGTTAGGCCATTTCCACTTGTTCAGAGGTCCAGTGCCGTTTACAAGGACATTACAACTGGCGGTGCTGGTCGTACCGTCTGCCTTCTGGAGATGGAGAGTCCAGGTACCGGTTTCGTCGCACCACTTCGCGTGGGTAACGGTGGTGTTAAACTGGACATGCTTACGTAGGTCATATTTCGCGGCGAAGTCAAGAAAGTACTTCTGGACTTGGTGACCGAATGGGTAGAAGCCATCCCAGTCTGGGTTGGCTTCAAAGCCGTAGGTGTAGGAGTGGGACGGAATATCACAGCCGATTCCAGGATAACTTGAAGCAGGAATTAGGTGAGTACTTTTTGAGCTTTTGATTGATTGCAGGGAAAACTCACATGTTCTCATACCATGTTCCACCGATCTCGTCATTCCTAATGATTTGTAAGTGACCTTCGATCCATGAGCATGATTGCAGATACCGACTTGTCAAAGATAGTAAGCTCGTAGTTCTTGAGCAATTTTTGCGCCTTGTAAGCCGTGATCAATCCAGCGGCACCGGCTCCAACGCAGATGATCTTTATGGGATTCTGCTGAGAATGGACTCGCTCTTGAGGCGGAGCCTGCTCTCCGTTAGGGGCTTCGTTGGTAGACATTCTGGAACTCTGGTGTGCTTTCGAAAGGTATGATCGATTCCCGTTGTGCTCCAAAGGACAAGAAAGTTATTGACTTGTAGGAGGGTTCTAGTGTCAAAGACTTGCCGTCGGAAACCGCTCTTCGCTGCCGAATAAGCAACGTTGCAGTAAACGCGAGCGTGGTGTGTGACACAGTCAGCCTGACCAGAGCAGAATGGTGTCCTTCGCAAGCAATCACGTTTATTGTGCATAGATGGATCGCCAACGACTCTGGACCACTCGGCGCTGGATGAACAACTTGGCGGGGTCCTGTTGAGGACGACTTCATGCACAGGAGTATGCTACCACCGGTCCCTAGAAGGGAAAAAGCCCACTCCTTGGGTATCGGCGGCCGACGCAACAACAGCTCCCCAAGGGACTGCCAATCTGAAGCGGCCAGTCAACGACTTAAGTCTGGACAAGGATACCCCTGCCAAGCCCAATAAACATAGCCTCTGTCAGGGCCTATTCATCGGCCGGAGATTATAGTAACGCGTTTGCCCGACATGCCGCAGACGTTGATGTTCATGGCGCGACAAAGTCCGCTGGCATTTATTCGCGAGCTGTTTGGGCTTGGCCCAGCGTTTGCCTGCCTTCTTCTGGATCTTTCTCCGTATCACAGTGGATCACAGAAGGCAGACTATCCACAAAATGCATACCAGTAGCTTCGAACTCGACGACAAGTCCAATACGACGGCAAAGGACTCCTCGCATGGCGGTGGCTCTAACACACACATCTCATGTAAGTTTTTACATCGTTACAAGCAATCGAGTTTTATTAACAGGAGTAGTAGCAAACAGCAATGAAGAGGAGAAGTCAGTATGGGAAGCCGACGCAGCAGAGGCGTTGGCGAAGCCAAATATTGGGAGGATGAGGGTGAGAACTTCTAACTGAAGGAGTTGAATGTCCATCCATACTGATGAGCGGAGCCAGTTCATCTTGATCTTCATCGGACTCGCCGGTGCTGTGTTCCTCTTCTCCCTGGACAACACTATCGTCACCAACTTGGTAGCCGTGATGCTGCGAGACTTCAATGCGACGGACTTGATCTCATGGCTAAGCGCTGGGTGAGCTCTAAGTTTAGCCTGGAATCAGGAGACATGGAATTTGCTGACAAGAACCTAGATATACAATCGGATGCCTGGCCTTCTGTTTGACATTTGGTAAACTCTATGCCGTGCTGAACACTAAATGGCTATACCTCATAGCGGACGTCATCTTCATTGCAGCGACAGCCCTATGTGGCGCGGCACCCTCGATCGAAGTCGAAATCGTCGCTCGCGTTATTGCTGGAGTTGGCGGCAGCGGCCTCTACATGGGTACCCTGATCCTACTGCTTGCCGTCACCACAGAAGAGGAACGTGGTACCTATATGGCTTCTATCGGTATTGGTTTCGGCATCGGAACCGTCATTGGACCCATCATCGGAGGCGCCTTTGCGGAAACTGACTGGCGATGGTCTTTCTACCTCGTCACTATCCTCGGTGGCGTATGCCTGGGTTTCTCGGTGCTCTGTCTCCCAAATGTGGATCCGCTGCCAGGCCAGAGGTTCCTCAAGCGAATGTCTGGTTTCGATACCCTTGGAACTTTCCTCTTTGTCGGTGCTGTGATCTTCCTCCTCATGGGCGTTGGACTCGGCGGAACGCTGTACAGTTGGTCAAGCGGCTACATAATCGCCTTCTTCGTCGTGGCTGTCGCCATGCTCGTGATGTTTGGCGTTCAACAGGTGATGTGTCTGCTTACCACGGAAAAAGACCGAATCTTTCCAGTTCACTTCTTATGGAACCGACATGCGGTGTTGCTGTTCCTTTCTTCAGCAGCGGGGAGTGCTTCGATCTTCGTGCCCATCTATTATTTACCGATTTATTTCCAGGGTAAGTTGACTATCTATTTCTCACAAATCAATGAAGCATAGCTGACGAAACCAACATAGTAAGCGCAGCAAGTGCTTGAATACATTGTACTTTTGACTAACTTCAGATCTTCTCCAGTTCACTCGAGGTGACACCGCAATGGAATCCGCTATTCGGCTGCTACCGCTCATTGTTATCTTGACTGCTTCGTTGATGGCGAGCGGTCCACTGCATCACAAGTTCCGCCCCTTTCAGGAGTGGTATATGTTAGGAGCCAGTCTGGTCATGATTTCTGGAGCACTTCTCGCCGCCACGATCGAGGTCGATACCAAGCCAGCCAATATATATGGTTTCCAAGTTCTTCTCGGAGTCGGAGCTGGCCTTTTCATGCAAGCTGGATACGACAGTGAGTCCCTAGGCCCCAAATTGAACATGGCCGTTTGCTGATCTTGTCGGCTGTAGTCTTGCTCATTTTCGTCCCTGAAAAGGACAGAGCCTATGGCGTCGCTTTCATATCTCTAGCTCAACAATCAGGAATTGGCGTGGGCGTCAGCATGGCCGGTACCATCTTCATCAATACGTCGGTCACGAAACTACGGGTACTACTGCCCCATGCTCCTCGAATCGAGTTAGTAGACCTGGTATCTGGCGTGAACGCAGACTTCCTGGCAAGTCTATCGACAGAAGAGAGGGGCCTCGTGTTGCGAGCCGTCGTTATGGCACTGAGAAATGTCTTCATTCTGCAAGCCGTTGGTGCGGCAGTCGTGTTCGTGATGGCGATTGGGTTCAAGGTGAGACGACATCCAATTGAAAGGAAACGTGCAATTTTGCTGACACAATGTAGCGTATAAACGTAGGAAAGGCCTTAGGAGGCAAAGGCGGTGGAATTTCGATCGCTGCTTAGTGCCAGAGCTGTGTCTTTCGCTTCCAAACAATTCCATGTGTATTACTACACGCTCGCTCGGAAATTGAGACGACAGCGTTCTTGCATTCTCTGTATTGTTAGAACTAGATTGGCAGATGTACTGGTCATTGAGCGCCAATTCACACAATTTGTCAACTCTCATTCAAACCAAGTCGAAGAACGTTTCAAGAGACGAAGGGTCTTGAATCTCTAATGGCACTGATGATAGGTTGGAAAAGGAATTGATCGACAGTTTCATATGACTGAATTGTGGTCTATCTGGAGAGCTGACACGCTCATTCCGAGAATAAATCTAAGCAGATCGACCTTCATACTCCTTCTCCAAGTCTCCCAAGAAGCCCTCAATGCTTGCTCCGTTGACAGTGACCGGTTTGCAGTCAAGAAGGACATAGATCATACGACCAGGCAGCGTACCGCCACCGGTGATGTTCTTCCACTTGTGAGCCGTTGCTCGCTGTACACTGATATCTCCCTTCCTCATGATGCGGCTCTCGCCGCTGTCGAGCGTCAACTCGAACTCGCCTTCCATGACGATGCCGTAATCAATAGACATGGCCCTATGGAGGGGAGACTCGAGACCGGGACCGAAATCGATCATACGGACGACGGTGCCCTCTTCGATGTGGAGGCCAGGCTTTTGGTCCGATAGCATTAGCATACAATACTTTGAAGTTAGATTCAATGGCGCTGGCTTACCTCGTTCTCTCTGGCGTACTTGATATCTGCTTCGTCGTTCAACTCTACGGGATCGCCCTTCGTTGAGTAGATGATGTTCGCAACAGCCTGTCCCTCGCCCATCACGCGATGGTGATCGCCCGCATCGGTATAGAGGAAGTGGCCTTTCCCATCTGGGCCGTGTCCTGTGATAAGACGCTGGGTCTTGTGAAGGCCTGGCGCTGGAAAGCCCTCTTTGATGAAGCCGATTGCTTGTGTTGGAGGAGCCATTGTGTTTAATTTGGGCTGCAAATAGGAATCCTAGGGAGGATGCTCTGGTCTTTCGAAGTGAGGAATGCAGTAGATGTGTCTTTCGATGTGGAGAAAAGGAACAGACAGATCTGTCTCTGGCGGGAAACGTGACTGCATGCTGACCTCGCTGTCACCCACGGTATCCACGGCATCGATCATTCCACCGACAGACAGCGGTGAGGACGGAGTCCACGTCGAAGGTTCATTCGCCGTCCGAGGCCAAGGAGTCGTTTCGTGAGTGTCTGTTGTTCCGTGTCAGCATGCATGTGATGTACTTTAGGCCTAATCACCGGCGGTGGTGCCATCACAAGGGTAGCTGTACCCCTGAGGCCCTTGTCTAGCATATCTCCAGCTCGTTCCGCAGCGAGAACGCCATGGTGATATCCCAAATGCCGAGTCTTTATGTATGTGGAGATTATTGATCAGGTCGTCTAGCGAGACGGAGATCATGCTGTGGAATAAATGTTCGTTGCCATGGCACGTCCAAGAGTCCAGCGGAGATATAAATGATGATTATTGAAGCATGCTTTTCTGGGAACACGAAGCTCATGTGGCTTTGCTTTCCAGTCAGTATCAGAATAGAGCTTTCATCCGCTCTTGCCCATACTTTGCAGAATCTCCTTAACATTGAAGGGTGCAAACTCCAGCTCATACTCCTTCCAAACCCTCTCCGTGAGATCTGCATCTTCCGTGATTGGAGCCATCCTATGCAATCAGATATGGTTAGCGGCGATTTCGACTATAATTTGAAGAAGCAACATACTTGTCCACCTTGCAATCAGAGCAGTATTGTCCGTGAGACTCCTTGCCCGCAACAACCGCTGCATTGACAATCGGTCTCGCACCAATCTCAGTCGTGCGTCCAATCGCCCGTTTATAGGTCTCGAAGACCTTGCTGATGAAGCCTGGAATATGTCGATGCAGAGCAGATCCATAGCAGAAACCTGGATTGACGATGTTGAGGACGACCCTGTTTGGATCGACGCAACTTGCTGCCTGCTTGACCCAAAATTCGGGGAGCAACTTCGAAGTGTAGTAGCGCTCCGGTTGTGCCCAGCCCTCTTCCTTGTCAAACGACGGGAATATTGGATGGCTCTTCTTCTCCTTGAACGGAGTCCACTCAGCAGTCTCAGAGTCGACGATGGTAATCTTGCCGGGACCACTTCTCCCTTGCGATTTTTCGGCGACGATTGGAAGAAGCAGGGCGGCCATCAAAGGTGTCGAAATCGAATTGACCTGGACAGTTTCTTCGTGTTTAGTGTGTTCATTGAGGGTGAATTTGAATCTAAGTCGAAGAGGGTTAGTAAGTACCCGTGACAAGAGGACGCCTCACCGCCTTCGGATCGACGTACGGAATGACTCCAGCGTTCAATATGGCAAAATCGATGCGGGAGAGACTGTTGCATCGTTGCGCAAACTTCTGAATGGAGTCATAGCTACTCAGGTCGACTTCCCAGACGGATAATTGGGCTTCAGGGAATTGGGCTGAGAATGCCTGCTTTGCCGCTTCGCCCTTCTCCAAGCTGCGAACCGCGATGATGAGGTGGCTCAAGCCCAGGCCGAGTAGTTGTTTGCATGCTTCGAAGCCCAGCCCAATGTTCGAACCCGTTACGATGCCGACTTGCCCAGTGAGGTTTGTGACGCTCGGATCGGCTGGCTGGGGAGTGATGAGAAACTGGCGCTTGTAAAAAGCGAGGGTCGTCGATAAATTGTTGTTCGAACGCCTTTGCTGTCCGAGTTGTTGTTGTATTAGGTACTTCTGTGGACGATACTGTCTTTTCGTTGATGTCGTCACGAAAGCAGACAGACGTCTGCAGAGGAGTAGAGGTTGGGCCATGCCGCAGTACCGAGACACCGTATGAGCGGTCGCCCTCGTGAGACCCGCGATGAATTGAGCATGTTCAAAGCTCCCTCGCATGCACAGGTCAGACAGACCTGACATGGGCGGAACACAGGGCTTAAGTCCGGGGACATGCCCTGCTGAGTCTTACCCTGACAACCTCACACCACGGCCAACATCCTTGCACAGGATGGTCTCAGTGGGCATATCACCCTCGGACGCCGCTGCGGCGAATAGTGCAACACGAGGTACGCAATCATGTAGGTCGGATACTCGGAAGGTGATAAGAAGCAAAACCAGCTGGGTCGCCGCCCACTTGCCAAGTGTGGTCACAGTACAGATTCCTTGCGCCTCTTTCTTGTCTTGTATCGTGCTCCGTTGTACCGCAACAAGAATGGCGTCCATTCTCTGGTCGCTCGTCCAAACTGCAGCCTTCGCATTCTCTCTTCTGGCTGGTTATGTCGTATACCGCACGATTTACAATCGATTTTTCCATCCTCTGGCCAAATTCCCCGGACCGTTCTGGGCATCAGTGACAGACGTCTGGAAGCTATGGATCCTCAGTACTTCGGAGTCGCACACTCGTGGTATGAAGTACCACGAGCAATACGGTCCAGTCGTGCGAGTCGCGCCAAATATGCTAGCGATTAACAATCCCAAGCTGATCCCGACCATCTACCACCGCAAGGTGGACAAGGCTCCTGCGTATGCAGCGTCCGTTCTCGGCGAAGAAGTAGTATCCTTTGCGATGCTGACACACGATGAGCATGCTCAGCGAAGAAAACAGCTGGCTGCACCGGTAAGCGACCCAGAGAGATGCAAGTTCCGACGATTGCTGATGCATCCGACATCAAGTTCTATTTCAGCAATCTCAAAGTTGCTGAGAAAGACATGGACGGCATCCTGGTCACCTGGACGAACGAGATGAGGAATCGCTTCGAGAAGACCGGTGAGAGGATGGACTTTGCATGCTGGGCACAGTAAGTATTGCTTTCTGTTCCGTTGTTCACTTTCGTCACTCCCTTGACCCAGATCGTTGACTTCTCCGCAGATGGTTTGCCTACGACCTCGTCTGCAAAATGGTTTACGGCGCACCCCTGGGCTTCATCACTCAGGCCACAGACGTGAATAACCTGATCGCCAAGTTTCACAGCATGGCTCCTTTCGCTGCCGTCATCAGTACTATGCCCTGGCTCTTTAACCCCATCGTGAACCATCCCTACCTGAAGAAGCTCATTGTTCCCCGCCCCGGCGACTCCTCAGGCACAGGTCAAATCATGGCATTCCGCGATAAGCTCCTCGAACAGCGCCTCTCCGAGCAACGAACCGAAAAACGCGGTGACTTCCTCGACCATGTTCTGGACTCGAATATGACCATTGAGCAGGTCAAAGCCGAATGTTTCCATTTGATGGTTGCGGCATCAGATAACACGGCCGGGTTCTTCAGTGGGTTCATCAGGTACACGCTGGGCAACCCGAGAATCTATCACAAGTTGATGGCGGAGATCGAAGAGTATGAATCGCAAGGGAAGATGTCGCCGGTGGCACAGTACCATGAGATTAGCGACATGCCTTACTTCACCGCCATCCACCGCGAAGTCTTGCGATACCAACCTTCGGCTCCGACGTTGCTGCCTCGCATGGTCTCTGCTGGTGGCATCGAGGTCGAAGGCAAGTATGTGCCTGAGGGCGTCGAGATTGGTGCCAACCCGTACATCGTGCACAGAAACAAGGAGTTGTATGGCGACGGTGAGCCACGGCCCACTTCGACGATGATAATGACGAGCACTGATTTCTTGCATCTAGATGCTGATGAATTCATTCCCGAGCGATGGCTGATTGACGAAGCCCGGACGCGCGAAATGTATAACCACCTGTTGACATTCGGTTGGGGTTCGCGCAAATGCATGGGTTACAATGTCGCCCTCATGGAGACGTACAAAGCTCTGATCCACGTGAGTCCCGGAAATTGTCAATGCTGTTGCGCTTGCTGACCTGTCCCAGTTCTTCCGCCTCTTCAAGCCGACACTCGCCAACGAGGACGGGGAGCCCATCTGGAAGGAAGTCGCAATGGGCTTCATGAAGCATGATGACTTCTGGGTTCGGATTCAGGAGAGGGAGAAGGTCATGTGAAGTGACGAAGTGGCACGGATAGAGCGTATTAATTTCGATGTTTTGTCATAATAGTGTGTTGCAATTACCACTCGAGATGATCTTGAGGATTTTCGGGGCGCATGAATCACTCTGTCAGCTCGAGCGAGCTCCAGAGGCGAGAGGGCGACGTCTATCCTTCCATTAGTGCCCGAGCTCCAGCAGCCAATGAATAGAGCTTTCTTCGTATTCAACATCCACGCAGAGTATCCTTGAAATTCTGTACTGCGCCCAGGTCGTAAAGGTTATCGATGTCTTTTTCTAGCGTCCAGACTCTGGTCCACAGAGTCTCTTGCCCATACGGCGGCTTTCCGTCCCTCGTCCTAACGAGGACATAATCCAGCTTGATAGGCCACTCCACATCATCCTCGTCTTCAAAAGTGAGCAAAGCCGGATTGCGCAGTCCATTCGCCCCATCGCCATATTTTCGCAAGTGATTGCGAGTCTTCAAATCTTCGCGCTTGGCCTTGAAGACGTAGCCGTCTTCCATGTCTTCTTTCCACTCCGTCCATTTCTGAGACTCGTTGGTGGTCATTCCCGCCCAGATAAGGTAGATGTGGTAAAACAGCAGTCCCAGAGGTAGCGAGGCAGTAGAGGCAGCGAGAAGCCCAACACCAGCGATTGAAAGACCGCCCCGATTAACGACAACCATCATCGCGTTGCCTAGGGCATCCAGTCGTGCCCAAGAGATGGCTGCATTTTGTGTGTTCATGTTCCAATAAGGGCAAAGGATGTGCCAGCTGAGGTAGGCACCGTAGGATTGGATGACCGCCAATGAAAGTAAGAGAGCCAGGAAGTAGTGGTAGTTGCCGCGCCCCAGGCAATTGTTGACCCAAGGGCAATGATGGTCACATTTTGCGACGCAATGACCACAGAAATTGCAGTGTTTCGATCTGGCCGGCTTTACGAGGTCGCAGGTCCGACATATTTTGGAACGAAAGAGAATATGGTCAAAAGGGTAATATCGCATGTGTTCTTCGTGATTCGCCGAGGTGATGTAGTGCGCTTTACAGGAGGCACAGAGGTACGTGAGCACATATGGAAGTCCCAGGAGAACAGGAATGGGGAGGAGAAGTCGGGTTGGAAGACGGTGGGTAGCATTCCACAGGAACAGAGTTGCACTCCCTGTCAAGAGGAATAGGAAAATGGCCAGGACAAAGGGATTCTTCTCGTAGAAGAGATATTGGCCGAGGCGGGTACTTCTGCGAGTGATCTGGCCTCCAGTCAAAGAGGAGTCGACTCGCCCCAAACCAGACGGGATGTGCAAGCAGAGTAGACGTTGCAGCCAGCCAATGGGCGTCTTTCTCAGCGCTGGTAGACGGCCGAAGAGTGCGACAAACTAAAGTAAAGGGTGTAGGTCAGTACATGTCTCGACTATAGAGGTGAATCCTTTGCTAACGGTGAAGAAGGAGATGACGAAGACGCCAATGAGAATGTTGCGGAGAACTCCCATCTCGGTGGCATCGTATGTGGCCGCCAAAGAGAGAAGGCTAGTCGTGAAAGCGAAGTAGTGCGGAGTGAAGTGAATGTTGCTTGGAGAAAGTGAGGCTGGAAATGCCCCTGCCTTCATGTGATCGAAGTGGTTGGCGCAAGAGTAGCGCGTCAATTTCGCGATCGACCGACACGCCCGCGTCCAACCTCATCTGTTCGACTTGGCACTCAACAACGACATCGACGATACAACCCCATAGTCCCGCACCCTCCGCTGCACTGCTCCACGACTGGGATGTTGCGCTATGGTCACCGCTCCCCTCGTCGTCACCGGCTCCAGCGGTGACACGCCCGCTGTCGGCAACCTCTTCACCGGTCTGAAATTCTTCCTCCTCCGGCGAATACCGCAGCGCTCCCGCTGGAAGGACGGCATCGAAGCGAACGGAGGGCGCGTCGTCGAGCTTGAAGCGTCTGCCGACTATGTGATTGCCGATCACATGCGATCCGATGCGCCTGGCGGAAGTTACTCGTGGACCTTTATTGACACCGCCCTGAAGGACGGCCGGCTGCCGGACCCTGGCGAACATGCGGCGACAAGCGTGCCACAAGTCCTTATTCGTGATGTCGGCTCGGCGCGTCCTCCCAAAGGAACGCGTACGCCCTTCACCCGAGAAGATGATCTGCTCTTGTGGGGCTGGGTGCAAAGAGAGAAGGCCGAGGGCAATTCAGACAAGGGAAATGAGATGTACAAGCGACTGGAGGCTGCACACCCGCGACACACCTGGCAATCCTGGCGTGACCGATATATCAAGAAGGTCACGGGGAGGCCGCCTGCTGGGGCTGAGACCGCCGTCCCGGCCAATCCCCCTCCCAGTCCGCCCACAGATGTAGTGCCCGAGCGTCCAGTAGTAGCTACTCAACAGCGCGAACGGAGAGGGTCCGGCAGAAAGAAGCAGGCCTCGGAGCTCCAGAGGCCTCAAGAACCGAAGGCGACCGATTTCTCTGCTCGAGATTTCGATGTTCTTATGCAGCAAGCTGACGACATTGAGGAGATCGATGAACAAGAGAGCGACAAGGCATGGACAGTTTGGACTGAGGGAAATGACCATCATACTGCTGGGGAATGGTGCTGGTACTGGGAGAATGTCGTTCGTCCTGCATACCTGAAGCAAAAGCATCCAGAACCTCACTTGGAAGCGACTCCCAACCGATCAAATCAAAA
Organism: Mycosphaerelloides madeirae; assembly: GCA_002785995.1. NCBI lineage: Eukaryota > Fungi > Ascomycota > Dothideomycetes > Mycosphaerellales > Mycosphaerellaceae > Mycosphaerelloides > Mycosphaerelloides madeirae. The sequence goes on along the minus strand of NHNV01000001.1, from coordinate 1,447,581 downwards.
AAAGCAAATCACCGTCGACGATTTTGAAGAGCAGATCGCCCGCCAGATCAAGCGAAAACGGGGGACTTCAAGTTCAACTCATTCAACGCCCAAGACCTCACGCAAGCGCAAAGCCATGTTCACGGATGACAGCGCAGATCGTGCAATGAGCTCTGCTCGGGTTCTCAGTCCGCAGCCGGAGAGTGTACCTTACGTTAATATCTCAGAAGACCCGAATGCCGTCCGGAAAGGGTCGATACATCATGTGGGAGACAACGGAAATGTACCTCATCAGCTGCCGTCCGAGGACATGTTGACCTCAGATCTTAATCGACATGCCGGTCAGCAAATTCAGGAAGAGGCCGACAGAAACAGAGACAGCTCGCCATCGTTGAAATCTCAGCTTCCCGCCGATGGGAATCTTGTCACCTCGGATGCCAACCATGAGGCAGACATGCAGGCTCATCTCGACGCAATGGACGTAGATGGAGACACTCATGCTCTTTTTGAACGTCGAGTAACATCTGATGTAATTCGAGCCGCAGATGAGCAGCTTCGGCAGGAGTCTGTTGTCAACGCCGAAACAGTTCAGCTTCAATCCCCGGGAAGGTCCCCAGCAACTTCTACTCCCAGGTTAGCTGCATTGGCCGCATCAGCTCTAATTCTCCAGCAAACGCCCAACTCTCGCACGAGCTCTTCTTTCGCGAATCCCAGATGGACACCGGCTGAAGATGAAGTTATCCTCAAAGGACTGCGGCTTGGCTGGAGCACTTCTCACATAAAAACGCTGTTGAAATCAGACGTTGAGCGAAGTACAAGCGCAGTGCGAGGCAGGAAAACTCAATTGAGACTCCAGTATTCGGATGATTCTCTGCCTGCTCATGATATGCAACAGCCTGATGCAGATGGCAACGACCGCAAGTCTGACGAGAGTCTTCATGACGCCCATGCGCGGGAGCCATCTGATGAGCAGATGCGAGCTGGGGACTTACTAACGGAAGCCAACCTAGCGAGCCAGGAAGCGCAGCACAATCCCCTATCACGCCGTGGGACTGATATCCCCGAAGACGACAAGAGCGAAGATCCGATGGAATTGGCAAACTATTTGCAGACACTTTTGGGTCCACCCAAAAGCTCGAATTTTGTTGATCTCTCAAATGAAGACAACGATGATGTGGACGAAGAGGCCGACTTGCCAATGGTACCTGAGATTCAGGAAGACAGCTCTGAGGAGCAAGAAGGCTCGACGTACCCTCAAATTCCTCAAACTGCCGCTGGTTTTGTACCGCTTTCGTCTCAGCAGGAGATCGACGATGCATTGGAAGACGTGTTCAAGTGGCCAGGATCGCCAGAACAACGGAAGCGGGAAAATGCTAATCTGGATCCCGCGCCACAGAGTTCGTATCTTTTGCTCTCACATTCAGATTTGGATGCCATGGGCGAGGCCGACGTTCGCTTCTCGAATCACGATCAAAGGCCACAGAGGGACATGTCCTACGACAGGCTCTTTGGAGACAATGACGAGGATGATAATAGTATTGACTTGCCTCCACCGACTACTGGTGATCAAGAGGAAGACCAGGAAATGGATATTGAACTAGATATCCAGGACTCAAGGGTCTACAGCGCTCTCGGGGATGACAACGATCTCGTGATTGCGCCGCCGCCCGGTGGTTTCCAGTCGCTCGAGTTCTCGTCGTCTCCGCAACGGCCACCTTCACAACATAGAGATTTCAATCGGCAGCTGAAGGAAGAGGAAGAGCGATCTGCGTCTCCATCCCCCAATAAATCTCGCTCCACCGAGATTGTGGAGATATCGTCCAATGCGTCGAGCTCTTCGTACCACAGTTCTGAGCCTAAGCAGCCGTTGCTGCAACGAAGAGAGATGCAAGTTCTCGAACCAGCAACATTTACCAGACAGAATGGTTTTGAAAGTCATACGGAGGAGAGTCAAGATTTGCAATCGCAAGCTTCATTGCAGTCGTCACCCAGACGCCATGCCATCGATACGCAAGACATATTGAACGCCGAAACGCAAGCCCCAGACTTTGAAATGCCACTGCCTCCTGAACCATACCTCGGTCCAGAGGAAGGCTCTTGCGAGTCATTTCCGGCTCCGTCCCATGCGCAATCACGTCTTCCCATCGACTCTGGCGACGAAGAGCAAGGTGATGACGACGAAGAGGAGGATGAAGAAGAGGAAGAAGACATCGACTCCTTCATAGCCACCATGAAGCTTCGCGGCTTCGACGAACTTTCCGTCATTCAAGCCCTTGGGCGTACCTCGGAACGTCAGAATTTGGCAGAGTATGTGTTGCTGAAGCAGAAATTAGGCCACAGTCTGCCGAGAGACATCCCTGGGATTTGGAGTGAGGAGGACGATGAGCTTTTGATGTCCACGGAGGCTGCTGTTTTACGGAGGATGGAGGAAGTTCATGGTGCGGAGGAGTGTGAGCATAGGAGGAGGTTTTTGGAGGCGCAATGACCAAATTAGTAGTATGTCCTAAGCCATCAATCGATATCTTCGGTGCTATCAGGTAGAGTTATCGCTGGCTTCGTGATATCGGAACCACAGTCTGCCGCTGTTGTTGGAATCATAGGGACCCGTTGCCACTGGCGGCGGGGCCCTGACAGTAGTGGCGACTCTGGCCTTGTCTCCCTAGTGGTAACGGTATTGGAGACGAGTTCAGGCAGCAGAATACCGGATGGTCGAGTGCCTCGGCGGATGAGAGGATTCGTAGGGCTCTTCCATGGGCCGCATCGCATTGAGCATGGTACTCCGGGCTTCGTTAAACAGCAATCGCTCCACGTTGACCGCAAATCGCCGCCACACCCTACCTAGATGGTAACACTTCCCCCACCCCCGACCCTCAGCAATCGTCGTTCCCTCGTTGTCCCTCCTTGAGGGGTCACATCCGGTTGCTTCGGATACCGGAAAACAAGTAGCCACTCACGCTCGCCGCGAGGCAACAGCACAGTAGAGAGGGCCGGGCAAGCACAGTGTCTTAAATAGTCCGACCCTGCGGCGCTCTAAATTATTGTGATTTGAGGCTGACGGGTGTGGCTTACGTGCGGCAGCGATCGTCGTTTAACGTGGAGCGATTGCTGTTTAACGAAGCCCGGTACTCCAGAGAACGGAGCGGAAGCGGTGAGTGAGGCCTCTGAAGCCTCATCGTCCGAGAGCTGGTGAAATTGAACGTTGCCGCTTGGTAACGGGGCTTTCGAATATCGACACTTCTCAACCAAGGAACTCAAACCTGGTCATAGGATAAGGCAGGCACTATTCTGTCGAACGGCCAAGTCTTGCGCGTTTTGGACATGGAAAAATTGAGAAATATTGTTGCGAACACAGCGACTTCGAAGCTCGGAGGTTTAAAGCGGCAATCCTCAATTTCACCAGCCCTTGGTCGTCTTCGTCACGCGGGTCGAGACGTGGCGCAGTACCCAGCACTTCAGCAGATCAAGGAGTTGAACGCAGCAGGGGTTTCCTTGGGTGGTGTTGTTCATGGCGAATGGCGATACGTGTAGTGTCATAAAATGGTTTGAAGGTCGTAATGATCGAGGTTGCTGGTCTGGTGGATGGTGAAGGAGAAAGGAGGAAACATGTTGGTGGCCTCAGAGGCAGTGACGTAGAATTGCGGGAGGATCAAGTGGAAAGCTGCAGCCTCACATGAACACCTGCGAACCGACAAGGCTTCTACATCCACATACATCCACATGTCTCAACTCTCAACCCTCCACCTCCCCGTCGCTCTGTGATTCGCCTCTCACACTACTCCCGCCAGCACATACCACACCGCCGCCATGTTTCGAGCACAAGCAAACCCCATGGACGATGCCGTCGTCAAGGCCACCGACGAGAACCTGACCAGCGAGAACTGGGAGTACATCCTCGACGTCTGCGATCGTGTCGCCGCCACCCCAACCGGCCCGCAGCAGACAATAGCTTCCCTGATCAAGCGACTCGCACATCGAAATGCCAACGTCCAGTTGTATACCCTCGAACTCGCCAACGCTCTGTCCCAGAACTGTGGCGCCGCGCTCCATCGCGAGCTCGCCTCCAAAGCATTCACCGATGCGCTGCTGAGATTAGCAGCAGATCGAAATACACATGCTCAAGTCAAGCAGAAGGTCATGGAGCGGATGGCCGGCTGGACGGACGAGTTCAGATCTTCGCCGGAGTTGGGGATCATGGAACAGGCATATCAGAAGTTGAAGATGCAGCAGCCCAGTCTGATCGCACCCAGCAAGCCGGTGAAGAAGGAGATCAGCAGTGACGATCGACGGAAGGAGGAAGAGGAGTTGCAGATGGCCTTGAAACTGAGCATACAGGATAAGGGAAGCGCCGCGGCTTCCACCGAGCCTACAAGCAGTGGGAAATCTCAAGCGCCGGTGCAAGCACAGTCAGGAGCACCGCAAGGCACAACCGCAGCAACGGTGAGCAGAGTCCGAGCATTGTATGACTTTACACCTTCAGAGCCTGGCGAGCTGGCATTCAAGAGGAACGACATCATCGCTGTGCTAGAGTCGGTTTACAAAGACTGGTGGAAGGGTAGCCTACGAGGCCAGACCGGTATCTTCCCTCTGAACTATGTTGAGAAGCTGCAAGATCCGACGAAGGAGGAGCTCGAGCGAGACGCACAGATGGAGGCTGAGGTCTTTGGGGAAATCAAGAACGTGGAGAAGCTGCTCGCTCTACTCAGCGTTGGCAGCGAGGCCGGCGGGCGGAGAGGCGAGCGTGAAGAGGAAGAAGTCAGCGAGTTATATCAACGAACCCTCAGCATTCGGCCGAAATTGATCGAGCTTATCGCTCGGTATTCGCAGAAGAAGGGTCAGAACTTATCACATTACTTCGTGACTGCGTGCTAACTCGGTCGCAGACGATTTCACGCAGCTCAATGAGAAATTCATCAAGGCGAGACGAGACTACGAAGCGTTACTGGAGTCGTCCATGTCCCAGCCACAGTACCAGCAGCAGTATCCTGTACGGCAAAGGCAGCCAACCTACCCACCTCAGCACCAACAGCCTCCCTATGGTGGGCCGCAACAGCCTCCGGTGGGTTATGCTCAAGGGCCTTCATCTGCAGGCGGCTACCCACCCCAGCAACAAGCATTCGCCCAGCAAAGCCAGCAACATCTCCCTCCTCCCCAACAAGATCCTCAGCGATACTATTCCCCGGCTCCCTCAGAGCAGCCGCCTCCTCAGCAAGGTTTCGCAAGCCCATACCCGCAAGCGAGCGGTCCTCCATCAGGTATCTGATAGTTGCCTACTTCTGGTTTGAATGTGATGGTCTAACTTGCAACAGCTGTCGCGCAGAATGGGCCTGCTCCATTCCACTTCGTCCCTGGCGGTGTTCAGTCTGGCCCGCCTCCGGGCGATATTCGACGGAAGCCAAGTCCGAGCGTACCTCCTACAAATAGAGGTCCCGGCGATCCATATGGTCCAGGACAGAACTTCCAAGGTCAGATTCGGCCGAACAGTATTCACACTTTGAACAGCGGTAATCCTCAGGAGCTCGCGACGAGTGGGTATGAGTCTCCTATCGACAACAGACATTCGTATCCATCCGCACAACTCCCGGTAAGCATACATCATCATTATATCCGCTCTCAGAATGATGGCTGACACCCACTCTAGCAACAGCCGCCGCCAATGCCAACTCAAAACTACGAAGCCTACCCATCTCAGCCTCAGCAGCAAGCCCCAACATCCCAGCCTCGAAACGACCGCGACGGCCTCCCAAGCCGACAGCGCACGCAAAGCTTCGAGTCGCCCTCTAGCATGTATTCGACACAGCAGGACGGCACTCAACCGTATCCATCGCAGCTGCAACAAGTACCTCCGCAGCCCACGGCTCCTCCGCCAGGCATTCCACTCAGTGGACAACCTGCTGCGGCTCCGTATCAGGCCTATCAGCCTTATCCCCCATCTCAACAACAGCAACCGCCATACCAGCAACAGGCGAGAGTGCCTTCAGGTGGGGACGGCGATCCGGGTGATTTTTACAGATGAGCACAGATCGAGAAATGGCGCTTTTATCTTGTGAGCATGGCATGGCATGGATTTGACGATTTAGCGATAGTGGCGTTTATATGAATCTATACGAAACGAATCCTTTCCACTGAGCCGGAGTGTCCTTGATATGTATCTTTTTGTTTTGGGCGATGAGAGGCGTGCTCGTGGATGCAGGTAGCCGTGTAGAGGGAAGGGGTGTGTGGCCTTTTTCAGGGCCAGACAGGTACGGCATGCAAGCCACTTTGTATGAAGAGCGGAGGAGCTCCGAACCTATTATATGACTTAATGTCCTCGTTCTCGTTACTTCCTGTTGGGCATGAAGGAGACGTCTATCTTCAAGGAAAGGGAACATTACAAGTGAATAAGTAGGGAGGTGAATGCAGTGACACGTCCGGTTTGATCTGCTTGTTTCCCCCTGCACAGTAGCGGTACCGTAAGGCGAATGCTGCAGTTGAGATTGGCGTACCCACTCAACCTTTCCACTGAGTTGGGTTCTGGGCGTTCTAGAAACAGATGAAGAGCCCTTGTCAATATTCAATAAGTCATTGTTTCTCTACTGGTGGGGAGCGTGTGTCGTGCTGCTGTCATTTGCGATCGGAAGTCCATCAACATCGGTCTGTCGAGATCGGGTAGTCGTACACATCGGCAGTATTTCCCGTTGTAGGCGGGATTGGGCACACCGGGCCGGTCTGTGTTAGGTTTGTGAGTATCGAAGTTTATTACATATGGAAAAGGGTTCACTTTGGGGGAGAGTGAGGCGCAGTTCTAGGAGAACTGGGAAGGACCTGGGGAGAGGTGGTACGGAGACGGGTGGTGGCAGCGAGACGTGAGTCGCGCGCGTGCGTGGAGAGATGGGGAAGCAAGGGACGGTATTGTTCTCTGTTGGGTTGAGTGCAGGGAGCGAGGAAGATGGACCGGTCCACGTCGCTTTTGGAGGCTGAGAGGATGGAGGGCTTGGTTACCTGTGATGATGATGGTGGTAGAGCGGGATTTTAGGCGATATTCTCGTGGTCGGCACACGGTGCCGCCATGGCCAGGGTACCTAGTTCGTTTGGCTGGTCTGGTTTGTGGCACGCAGACAACGGGCTACAGGTGGCTTCTTTGACAGTTTCCGGCTAGTACTGCCTGCCTTCCATGCTGCTGCTAGATAGAAACCGTAGGAGATGGGCGAGTTGGTGAGTCATTCTTGCTAGGTTGTTGAGAAGTGAGGTGGCAGATGCTATAAGATCGGGTCGTTATAAGTCGCGGCGTCTGAGACGGCGGCGGGTAGGGGGTGACGATAGGTCGATGGGTGGGAGTGGAAGGGAGAGTGCATTGAGAGTGGAGTTGGGCGGCTGTGCTGTCGACGGGCGTGGTTCGCTGGATAAGGCGAGTGATGTGAAGGTGCTGCAAAGCAGGATTTAAGGCGATGCTTTCTTCATGTGGGGGGTGTTTGGTGGTATTTTCAGTACCATTGTTGTGGCACGTAATGCCTAGATCAGTTAACAACGAGATCGGGTGTCTCTGAACAGCTAGGTGTGTTACGCATAGTAGACACGCCCCGCCTGGCGCACAGTGCTACCTAAGTGGGCGTTCGCTGACCCACGTCCGCAGCAGCAGCAGAGCAGTGTTCTGTTATTCTTCCTGTCAAGACGAACAAGAGAAGCGCTGACGAGACGCCCCAAAGCTCCAGCTCGCAAGCGTCCTTTGGTCTATCTGCGATAGCCCTCTCGTGACGCCCATACAGCACTACTACTACTCTACCCTACTCTACCCATACCTTGCTCTGCATCCTCCATCCTGCTGCCCGTCCCTCTGTCCTATCTGTTCATCCATCTCTCCGCCACGCACCGCCTGCGTTCGCAGGCATCACCATCGCCAGAAGGCAGAGGCGAAGGCGAAGCGGGCTAGAATACCCTGAGACCGTTTCCCGTTTTGTTCGGTAGCGATCCTGCTGGCGCTAACACAAACGACTGGAGCGACGATGCCCTCGGAGACGCCTGCCGCCATTGAACGGGATCTCGTCCACCAGCACCAGCACCAGCACCAGCAAGAGAACACCTCCACCTCTGCGGCCACCGCCTCCCACCACCGCAAGCTGCGCAAACGCTCTGCTGCGCCCGCCCCGCCCGGCCACTTCGACAGCATCTCGCCCAGCTCGCACCCCTCGCGCTCGCCCTCTGCACCATCGCGCTCGCAGTCGCCCAACAAGCATTCACGCTCGCCGACGATCCCCAACTCCAGCTTCTTGGACGCCAGCTTCACCACTACAATCTCCGCCCCCGGACCCGGACCCGGACCCGTCATTGACAACGCCGCCGACCGATACCCTTCCTCACCTGCTGCCACTGCTGCCGCCCACGCACTCGCGCCCACTACCAACAACTACCACCCACGCCTCTCCGTCACCCACAAATCCTCCACCGACCTTCTCGGTCAACGCTTCGATTCCGCAGACGTCCTCAGCAATCTGAACGCCATCTCATACAACGCATACTACACCACCACCTCCACTGCAGCCGCCCCGACACTCCAGCAGCAGCCACAACTACAACTACAACAACAACAACAACAACAACAACAACAACAACAGTCCTCTGCACCGCTGCTCCCGCTACAGCCAGCCTCGCAATCCCCGCATTCGAGGCCAGTCATACCTTCTCACTCCCACTCTCCTACCCACATTCCCGCCAACGTGGAGCTCTCAACATCCCTTGCCGCCAGCGGTCGGCGCATGGAGGATCTCTCCACCGCTCGAAATGGAGATCCAAACGGTGCAAGGAGTCCGCGACAGCGGGATAGCGGGGAGAGCGGGGGAACCGGGGGTGCGAAGCTCAAGAAGAAGAGCGGCTTTTCCAACATGATCTCGAACTTGGTCGGCACTCCGCGGAAACCTACCATCTCTGCGCCGGAAAATCCTGTCCATGTGACGCACGTGGGCTACGATCAAGAGACTGGCGAATTTACGGTACGTGTACACGCGGATATTCCCTTCAAAGGGAACATGGGACTGCCAAGACTGGGCAGGTAAGCGAGCTGATGCGGATGCTAATGTGCGCGACAACAGGGTCTACCGAAAGAATGGCAACGGACGCTGCAAGCAAACGGCATCACTGAACAAGAGCAGAAGAAGAATCCACAAGCCATCATCGACGTTGTGACATTCTTCAATGAGAACAACACAGACAATAGCAGCGATGATTGGACATACCATAAGTTTGACAATGCAAAGCCGCAACAGGAAAGCCCGTCTTCACTGGCGCCTTCAAGCTATGGCCCGGGAGGACTTAGTCCAGGAGGTGGCTACGGTCAAATGATGAGCCCACCTGCCAGCCCCCGATTCCCCAAAAACGAAGGCGAGAGCTTCGAGAACCCCAGAGCACCACCGCCCGTACCCAGAGGAGCTCCCGGATACGCATCTCCAATCAGTCCTGCATCCAACGGTAACATAGTCCCACTACGGCCAGCTCCGAAGCCACCTGGAGCTCCAGTGTCGAGCATGGTGCCGCAAAGGCCAGCTCCGCCCGTACCCAGTCCACAACGAGGGCCGTCCAGGGACGGCGAACCATTCCCTCCAGTAGCTTATGCACCGCCCACCGTAACAGAATACTCGTCGAACACGCTCCCCGCGCAGAGCAGGAGCAGATCTAACACGGGCGGACAATACCAGGCTCAATCACCCGTCTCATCGCCTCACCAGTACCAACAGCAGCAGGAACATGCCATGAAGATCGCACAGCAGAAGCTCAAGGACGTCTCGCTAGACAGATCGCAGTCGCAGCGGCAGACCAACGACGCTTATGTCGCACAGCAGGCACAGCCACAACAGCAAATGCCCTCGCCTGTGGACTCACGGCAGGTACCCCATCCCCCTGCTGTGGACCCCAGAGTTGGACCAGCGCCCAGACCAAGACAGAAAACGCGACAGTCAATCACCAACACAGAGGTCATCAACAAGCTGCAGCACATCTGTAATGCCGCAGATCCCACCAAGAAGTACAGGAACCTGGTCAAGATCGGGCAAGGTGCATCTGGTGGCGTTTACACGGCATTCGAAGTCGGCACAAACAAGTGCGTGGCGATCAAGCAGATGAACCTGGAGCAACAGCCCAAAAAGGATCTGATTATCAACGAAATCCTGGTCATGAAGGACAGCAAACACAAATGCATCGTGAACTTCATGGACAGCTTCCTCGTCAAGGGCGATCTGTGGGTTGTCATGGAGTACATGGAGGGCGGCAGTTTGACGGACGTCGTGACTTTCAACATGATGTCTGAGGGACAAATATCCGCCGTTTGCCGAGAGACGCTCCACGGGCTGCAGTTTCTACACTCCAAGGGCGTCATTCACAGAGACATTAAATCTGACAACATCCTGCTCTCCATGGAAGGAAAAATCAAACTCACGGATTTCGGGTTTTGCGCACAGATCAACGAATCGAATCACAAGCGGACGACGATGGTCGGCACGCCGTACTGGATGGCACCGGAAGTGGTGACGAGGAAAGAATATGGTCGCAAGATCGATATCTGGTCGCTCGGGATCATGGCAATTGAGATGATCGAGGGCGAACCGCCTTATCTGACTGAATCGCCGCTGCGGGCGTTGTACTTGATTGCGACAAACGGCACGCCAGCGATCAAGGAGGAGCACAATCTGACGCCACTGTTCAGAGATTTCTTGGGCTTTGCTCTCAAGGTGGATCCTGATAAGAGAGCTTCGGCGCATGATCTGCTGAAGGTGAGTCTCTTTTCATTATTTGATCGGTACAGTATACTGACAACTCCCAGCACGGCTTCATCCAAACAGCAGAGCCTCTGGCAACTCTCGCTCCCCTGGTCAAAGCAGCACGGTTAGCACGAGCCGAAGAGCGGAGGAATAAGGGCAGCTAGGCGCTCTCACACGACGAATGCCACGACATCGAACCAAACTGGATCCGATTTTCTTGCGAGCGAGCATCAGCGGCATTTCGACTGAGCGTTCGGCGTGTATAACATTTCTTCATTCAGATATAAATCTACGACAATTCGCGGATTCACCGTAGGGGACCACGACTTTTATCATCTACAGAAATAACTTTCATCTACAACGAACTTCCAACGTCCGGGTTCACCTGTGGAGGAAGGCGCTGGGAGGGAGGGACACACGGAGTTAGGGTCGCTGCGAACGACCCGGGAAGGGTGCGAATCGCGCGCAACATCATCATCACTATAGACAGCACTCATGGCACGGAGTCACGACTGGTCAATGTACGGCAAACGGCAAAGGAGGATTGTATGTTCTCCTCTTTGCTCTGAACGGGAGGTATGAAATGGAAATCTTTGGCGTTTTGGTTCGGTTTTTCGTCTTGTCCACAACGGCAATTACCAAGTTCATCCGATATGAGAGACGGTTAACGTAATATCGTTCCCGTACTTGTGCCGAGGCGTTTTGCTTCACAAGACGGTATGTGAAAGGGATGAAATGCTTGAAATTCGTCTGCCTGAAGTGATCGCCGAGGGATGAAGTTCGATATCGGATTGAGTTTCACGGAGTCGTCTTGTTGCAATAATACGAGGTATACGAAGTTTCCAATATTTTGTGCATGGCTGAGCAATCAGTGTGTAGGAACGGATTGTACTCGAGAGCGTGACTTCGATATGTGGTGTTGAGGGAAAAAACGGAACATTCACTCATCGCACAAGAGTCGGGAAAGTTCGACGAAAGGGGCAAGTAAGAGCGAGGCATGGTTCTCACATGCGAATAATGGGTTTCAGGCGCGGAAATTGATGCCTTGGGCGAGTCAACTCGGTCGTTTCGCATCGTCTTGCTTCCGCGAGCCAATCCCGAGCAGCGCTTACTCCCCTCTTACTCCTTAGGTGCTGCCACTTCCACCCAGCCAGCACGACCCCAAAGTCTACCGCGCGATCCTCCACGGCTGCCGAAATCTTCCTTCCACCACCGACCTTCACTTCATCATCACCCTCAACACCACTGGCTTGTGATATTGCGGCTGCCTGGTTCTGCGAGACACAAGAAGGAGGACGTACCAAGGAACAACTACCACATTCTGATATCGCACCACCACCACCACCACCACCACCACCACCACCGCTGCCGCCGCCGCCATGTCTAAGGAACTCACCTACTCGGATGTGTCGACACACACCACCAAGAAGGACCTGTACATGGTCATTCACGACAAGGTCTACAATGCCAGCAGCTTCGTCGATGAGCATCCGTACGTCTCCTCCCGCCTCCCCTTGCATGCGATAAGGGTGGGCATTGAAAACTAACCAATGCCATAGCGGCGGAGAAGAAGTCCTCCTCGACGTAGGCGGCCAAGACGCCACCGAGGCCTTCGAGGACGTCGGTCACAGTGACGAGGCGCGCGAGATTTTGGATGGGATGTTGGTTGGAGACCTCAAGAGAGTGGTACGCGAAACACTCCACTGCAGCCCCCCACACACATCATACATCGGCTAATTCGGTGTAGGAGGGCGACCCAGCACCCAAATCCGCCGCACAGCAAGTATCCGACTCGCACAAGGCCTCCTCGCAGCAGGGCGGCGGCATGGGCCTCGGCGTCTACGCCATCATCATTTTCGGCGCCGTGCTTGCTTTCTTCGCCTACCAACGAAGCCAGACGAATGAATCGTAAGAGAGGAAGCAACAAGGAGAGGAGAGGAAGAAGATGTAGACTAGAAGTCTGGGCAGGGGAGGAGGGGAGGAGGCTCTCACGCGTTGGCTGTGTTCTCGCAACAACTTGAAGATGAGATTATACAAAGACTTGCACAGTTCCATCGTACCATGCACAGCACTTCCGAATTACGCGCACTGGCATTTGTGAGGTAAGAACCACAGATACCATATGGACGCACTGGGCGTTCACAGTCGCCGGAACTCGGGGTTGGCAATACTAGTCTCGCGGGATGGGCGGTCAAGAGCTGCTGGCTCGACAGCATCATAGGTATTCCGTCTTGGCCTTGTTCACTCACAAACTCCGCGGCTTCCACGGCGTGGCGAAAGACAGATTGTTTCGAAGAATTCTGCTAGTATGGTTCTGGACATCGTATATCGACCTCACACGAGGCCGCAGGTCCCTGGACACGCGAGGGCCGACTACCTCTTGATCGACCTCCACTCTGCAGCAAACAGGACAATCAAAGAAACGCCAATCATGGTCGTGCTGAATATCCACGCATCCCGCAAACCAATCATGTACGACGCCACAACAGCCGCAAGATCTCGAGGATTCGGAAAGGCTTCTGGAAGTCCAGTTGCACCTGCACTCAGCACCTGTGCAGGAGGAATGCGGGCCGGGAGCGTGTCGATGAGGCGATTGTTCAGGATGGACTCACTGGTAGAAACTCCAAATCCTCCGCCGACGAACTGGGTGACTACGCAGTTGATCAGCACTTCTGTTTAGGAAAGGTCGATCAAGGGTGGGTGACTTACACATCATGATCCCAACGGTCATGGACATGTCCTGTTTCTTCGACACTCTCTGAGCCACCATTATGGGAATCTGGATCACTATACCCGCTCCGACGCCCACGACGATCTGGTATCCGATCCACTCGCCGATGGAGGAAGTGGGACTGAGGAGGTAGTATATACCGGATCCAATGGTGTTTAGGATTCCTCCTATCCAGAGGAAGGGCAAGTAGTATCCGATCTTCCCTAAGGCGGCGGCGCTGATGAATGTTGCGATTGATGTCGATAAAACGCTAGGGATCGTGCGTAGCCCAGAACTCGCCGGCGAGACTCCTTGCACAGCTTGAAAGTATAGGGGTAGGGAATACGTCCGAACGAGCATCCCACAGCTGGAAAGCAAGTTGTAGAAAGCACAAGCCGCAATAGTCCGGTCTTTCAAGAGTCGTGTCGGAACCATTGCTTTATCTCCCTGGATCCATTCAGCCAGCACGAAAGCGATTACAAGGAGCCAGAATCCAATGAGCAACCCGATAGAGAAACTCGAGTCCCAGGCATGCTCGATACCACCCTCCTGCAACACCAGTAGTAGACAAGTCCAGGCTCCGAGTCCAAGGATGATTCCCAGAACATCGAACTCCCACGGCCACTGCTTCCACGAGAGTGTCGTCTTCCCGAACTTCGCGTGCGCCGGCGTCCTGAAGAAGAGTAAGATGACCAGGAAAGCCGCACCACCAATAGGCAAATTAATCCAAAAGCACCACCGCCAGCTCAAATCCTGCGTCAGCACACCCCCAAGCAAAGGTCCCACAATCGACGAACAAGCCCAGACAGCCCCAAAAAGCCCCATCACCACACCCAACTTCTCCACCGGCACGACAAAAGCAACAATAAGATAACATCCAGCCGTAACACCCGCCCCTCCAAGCCCTTGCACCGCGCGTCCAGCGATAACAGCCGGACTGTTGGGCGCCGTAGCAACGACAAGACTCCCGATTTCGAAGATGAAGATGCAGATCAGGAAGATGATCTTTTGGCCGAAGAGTTTGTAGGCTTTGGCCCAGAAGCCTTGGAACATGGCGAGGCCGATGAAGAAGGCGGAGCCGTACCAGCCTACGTCGTTGGTGCTGTGGAAGGAGGCGGTGATGGTTGGGATGGCGGTTGCGATGATGCTCTGTGTAGACTTTAACGTTAGCTTTGCTTGCTTCTACTGGGAGGTAGCGAGGTGTTGCGTACTCCGTCGAGGGAGACGATGAACATGGCTAGCATCAGAGCGATTACTAGGATGGTTTGTTTGAGAGGTCCATCGTATGAAGGTGGTGTTTCTTCCGCGGGTACTTCTAATGCTGTGTGCGATTGCTGCTCCTTGGACTCGTCCGCTGGCTTGGAGCGCTCCTCCTCGAGGGAATGGTCTTGCGTATCATCTTGACTCTTTTTCTGCTGGAGATCTGCCGTAGCTTCTCATCAGCAAGTGAATCATTGACAAGTAGGGTATTTCTGGAAGTGAAGAGAAACATACCTTCCATCATGGTACGCCAAGTCAGAGCATTAACAAACAACCCATCAACAAAACAGCATGCAAGATGCGATATGAAGTCTTCAAATTGGGGAGCGAAATTGGCCTTCCCCAACCGCCAACCGCCATGCAGAAGGAACGCAGCGTGTGCCGATTCCCGACTGATCTGCAAAGTGTAAAACATGGAAGCACCTGGATATGTGCAGCTGCAGCTGCAGTAATGAGGCACAGTCCGGATGCGCAATTCGTCCGCGTTTCGGTGATTTCATGCTTTCCACGTCCAGGGTTGTGTAAAGTGTATACTCTTCCTGGCCTTATCAATCGATAAAGCCAGGCGAGTCAGAGTCGTCGTCTGTGCTAGCATTGAGGAGTGTGAGGATGATCTGTCTGTGTTGTATTGTCGAAATGTCCGAAGAGTTGAGGTGGTGGTATACACAGTATAGTACACGGAGTGTGATGGCCATTCGTACCTAATTCCGCTCGCCTTCTTGCGAAACGATTCCTTCTGCCTCTTGCAATCCGGTTTCTGTCTCCTTGACTGGCTCCGTCCGCAACCGCGTAGCTTGACTTCTCAAATACAAGCCCGCCACAAGACCACTAAACGCGCCTCCAAGATGTCCCATATGGTCAACACCAGTGTTCAGACCCACCCGTAACGCCCACATCTCCGCCAACAGGACGAGAGCAAGACACGACCAAGCCGCAAACGGGAACTCGTAGTCCAGCACCTGAATATGGCCCGTCGGTCTGAGGACGACGGTAGCTGCCAGAACACCCATAACACCTGTCGACGATCCGATAATCGAGACGAGCCACGATCGACGTAAGACGTGGTATGTAAAGGTCGCGAAGCTTCCGCCCACGGCTGATGCGAGGAAGACAGCCACAAAGGAGCCGCGTCCAATGTCTTCGTGCAGAAAGAGTCCGCACATCCACAGAGTCACCATGTTCGAGACGAGATGCTTCAGCGTGTCGTGTCGGAAAGCTGCACCGATCATGCTGAATGCATACGGCGACTTTGGTACTATGATCATGTATTTGTTGCTGAATTTCCACAGGGGTGGAAGACGGCCCAAAACAAACGTAATGACGAAGACACCGGTCATGGCAAGCAATGTAGCCTGCGATGGGGGAATGTCTGGCCAGAGCCTTGCGGAATTCGGTGGCGGCGTGTAGTTATCGCTCAGGTACACACATCCGGCTAGGACGAGGACGACGACGACACCGGCAGGCCCAAAACGTTGAAGATGAGATAGCTCTGGGCCGTCTTCGAGATCCTTTTTTTGGATGCGCATCGCTTCCTCTTCGTACTTTTTCACCCACGGAGCGCGCTCCACCGGCTGGAGCCAGGGCTTGGAAGTCGGCGATATCGTCGCAACGTTGTAGGATCCCTGGACGACTGGAGCATAGGCAGCTCGCGTGGGAGGTTGCACGCCGCCAGAAAGTGCGAGTGGTCCACGGATACGGTGTAACTCATTCTGTTCGTGTTGGGCTTTCTTGATGACATTTATCTTCTGTTCCAGCTCCCAATTTGCCTCGTTCTCTTTCCGAAGCTGCTGTAACGCGCTCGTTCCAGTCCTCGCTCGTCCGTGATCCGTTCCCTGGTCGCTCTCCTCTTCCCAATCTTCAGGCTCTGGCTCGGAGGCGCGTTTGTATATTCCTAGCTTTATGGATCTGTCTTGATATTCCTTCCGAACTCTCTGTGCCTCCTCTTCCGCCCATAACTCTCCTGCAGTACTCTCGTCCACGTCAGGTATCAGATCTCTGACGTATTGCAAGCCTTTCAATGCTATGTCTCGATCAACGCCGCTGTCCATTGGGAAGTCAAGCCCGACATCGATCAGAGCTCCTGAAAGTCGTCTCCAATGCATGACACTGAGCACATAGTTGCCGGTGTCGACGTTGAGTGTATCTGAATCGAAGGCTGCATTGATCTCGTTCTGGGTGAGTTCACCGTTGGGCAGCGGCATGCCGCCTACAGGATCGTAGTCGCGCCATGTCAGAGGCTCAGGCTCGGGCTCGGGAGCAACGGTCTTAGTTGGTGTCTTCGCGGGCTGAGCAGGTTGCGCCTGTTTCACCTGTTTCGCGCTTTTGCTCTGGGACTTTTTTGCGGCAGCCCAAGACGAGATGGAGATGGATAAGGACCGCCTGCCTGTTGCCGGGAATCTTTGAGATGGTGTCCGAGAAGAAACGCGTTGCACAGTCTGGCGACTATTCCACCATGCCGTCTGCTTTGAGGTTGTCGCCGTCGATCGAGCGTAGCCGGTAAAGAGATGGAGGAGCGGTGCGTGCTGCCGGCTCATGCACGGCGCTCGGCATGCTACCGACGTCCATACATGGCTCATTTTATGAAGCCGTAGAGGAATGCGTCAAGCACGCGTATGTACATGCAGCCCGAGATGAGGTCAATGACTTTGAAAGCTTTCATTTCACTTTGAGCGCGCGATTGCGGCGCCCTCGGGAGTGCATGTGAATTCCCGCTAGTCTTGGACCCTCGCCCCGCGTACCACATACCTGTTCTACGAACTTTCGTAGCCCACACCACACTACTCTTCCCCTCACGAACAAATCCAGAACAACACAAAACCATGCCAGACCACAACCTCCCCGCCGACGCCTTCCAAATCTACAGCCCCTCCCAACCCATCTCCTCCTCCCTCTTCGCCTCAGCCCTCAAAGACCTCCCCGTCGATACCCTCTACGCCAAAGCCGCCGAGCTCCAAAACAGCATCTCGCACCTCCTCTCCTCCAACATCCAGATGCAACCCTTTGCCGATGAGGGCGATGATGTTTGCAAAGACGCCATAGCCGAGAACAACGCCGTCATAGCACGCTTCGAGGAGCGGATAGCACTGTGCAAGGCTGAGACGGAGTCGAGAGGATTGCGCTGGAGTGGACATGCTGTGGGCGAAGAAGAGGTGAACGGACATGCAGACGGAGTCGTAGTGAATGGGGGTGAGACGGGAGCGCTGAGTGGGAGGCTCACCGACGACGAGCTACGGCGGCGACTCGAGGCGCAAATGGGTGGTTATGGAGATGAGGAAGATGGCGTGCATCTGTGAGAAGAAGGTGGGTCCTAAGACGATATGCAACGTCGTCTCTCCTGCAGCTTTTGCATTAAGAGAAACAGCATCACCAGGACGAGCGTGGATTGGGGAAAAACAGCCAGCTCTTCATGAACCCCCCATCAACGCAGAGTAGTGTCTTGCGGATCATGCATTGAAGTCATCAAAAAATGATACAAACGAGGGCACGACTTCTAAGAATGCAACTGGGAGATTGGAATCTGGTCGTTTCAGGCTATATACACTGCTCGAGCCATGCGGCATGGACCTTTCATCTTCACAAAGAGATCCAACTGTCCCCAAACGCCCCGCTTAAACGCAGCACAATAGCAAAGCCCTTACCTAAGGCATATTCACTCGAACGCTTTCAAGTCCAGAGGTACAGAGCTCCCTCGCCCTGCCCTATATCGTTTCGCGCCGCCTACGAACTCTCGCGGCTTGGGAAGCTGATCTTCAGTCTGAAACTTCCATCTCGTATCTTGAACAGCATATCGTCCTACGCCTCCTTCAATGCTCTTGGCTGCCGAGTCCGCCCGACTTCTTCCATTCGTCAAGGTATACGACGCCGCGTCTGCCATGCTATTGATCCTTCCAACTCCAGAACTTCCCACAACGGCACCTCCTGCTGTGGGGATACCACCAGATGTGCTGGCTTTGGGCGCGGGTGGCGGAGGTGCTGTGGGTTGGGAATTTCCTCTCGCAAAAGGAGGGGCCGGAGGAGCTGGGGGAGGAGCTAGTGGAGAGGAAGCGCTGTGTGGTCTGCCGGGTGCTGCAGTCGGGGGTGGAGGCGGAGGAGGAGCTACGGGACTCGCTGTGCGATTCATACCGAACGCATTGCGCGCGGCTTGTTCTGCAAGCGAAGGCTCTTTGTGGCCGTTCGTTTGGGGAGGGGGTGGTGGAGCCGGCGGTGCGCCTCGTCCAACACTTTGCGATGTCTGATCATAGCGGTACGGGTCATAGTCTTCGTCATCGTCCTGAACTTGTGTTATTCGTGATTGCGGTGGAGGCGGGGGAGGCGGCGCAGGTGCTGAAGGAGGAGGAGGTGCTGGTGCGGCTCGATTCGCGGGCGCTAGGGGCGGTTTAGGAGCGCTGTTGCCAGATATGGGCGGCGGAGGAGGTGCCGCGTGTGGTGAAGGTGAGGAGGACGGTCTCGACAGCGCTTGTGGGGGTGCGTGTAATGATGTGGTTGAAGGTGCCGTCAGCCCGGATGGTTTGCGATTGGGCGGAGGCACAGGTGGTTTCTTGCCAATAGGCGGCGGTTGCTTCTTAAATCCAACAACGTCAGGCAATGATTGCGTGCTTGTAGGTCTGAGATTGTTTTTGAGTGCTGCCACTGAAGGAGGGACTGCCGGAGCTGCGCCAGGTGGTAATGGAGGTGGAGCTGCCCCTGGACGGGGTGGAGGAGCACCGTTTGGAACCGAAGGCGCTGCAGCTCGTGGCGGAGTTCTCTTCGCATTTGTTTCTGGATCTGAGTCGTAGATGTTCACTCCTCCGCCCGTCTTGCGCAGCTTCGGCATTCCCCCAGCCAATATGCCTCCGAGTTGGGGTGGACCATCGATGCTTCCGGCCTGGGAAGCCGTCTGATCACTATTGCTCCTCACTCTGTTGGCTCCTGATGGTGCTGGTGGCCGTAAACCACCTGGGATAGGCGGTGCTCCTCCGACCGCCGGACCGCCTGCGTTGGGCTTTTTGTCGACGATGGGCGCAGATCGATCGTTGACTTGGGTGACCTTTTTCAGTCGCGTACCTTTTGCGATATCGCCGAGAAGTGCTCCCTGTGCGGCGTACGGTCAGTATATCCCTGTCCTGGTCTTGTGCTCGATGCATATTGTGCGTACTCGACCTTGAGCTGCCTGGGCTGGAGGCCTAGATGGCAGGTTGCCGGGCGGAGGTGGTGGAGGAGGCGGAGGACCTGTCCATGTCAGCCATGCAATCTCCAATGTCTTCTGATCGGTTTCATACCTCCTGCCGCACCGGGCATTGGCGGGGGGGG